>CM070782.1:12306353-12748853 GCA_036346955.1 Dipus sagitta
TCCAGCCCCGGGCTCTCCTCTACATGGACAGGACCTGGCTGGCTACTTGGAGACCGTGGCAGCACAGGGATATAAATTCATCACTTGCCCTGGTTCCATAACCAGCACGTGACACATGTCTGAGTTCAAAGAATTCTCCAATGGGGCCTCTTGTCCCATTAGAGTGACAGTCCCGATATGGCTGTCCCCTTGGCAACCTTCAGATCCCAGTCATGCTGGTCTCTGTGGGTTCCTGGTTCGCCTTGACTTTCCTACTACAGACGACAGGATCTTGTGGCTAGTGTTTTCCCCCAGAGAGCGCTGGGGGGCAGTCCCTGCTGCACCTACCTTCATCCCAACACCCCCTCCTCGCCCTGCGCTTCTGTGAGAGGGCCTGGACTAGTTCCTTCCTGGCACTGACCCCAGTCTGTAGTTTGCTTATTTACTTATTTATTTATCTTGGGTTTTTCGAGGCAGGGTCTCGCTCTAGCTCAGGCTGACCTGGAATTAACTATGTCGTCTCAGGGTGGCCTCAAACTCATGACTATTCTCCTAGCTCTGCCTCCCAAGTGCTGAGATTAAAGGTGTGTGCCACCTTATTATTATTATTGTTATTTTATCTTCTCTAACATAAAAGAAAGACTGAAGACAAGAAGGTTGTCTGGCTGGCTCTTTGCCGTCACTGCAGCCTCCCCCGTGGCTGATACTGGTGGCCTGTCAGGCACTGAAAGAAGGCAGGCTGGGAGGACTTCTTCCCATGTCTATATATATATATATATAATTTTTTAATGGTAGAATCTTGTTCTAGCCCAGGTTGACCTGGAATTCACTATGTAGTCTCAGGGTGGCCTTGAACTCACAGTGATCCTCCTACCTCTGCCTCCCGAGTGCTGGGATTAAAGGCGTGCGCCACCACGCCCGGCTTTAAATATTTTTATGTATTTGTAAGCAGAGAGAGAGTGCACATGCCAGGGCATAGTGCCATGGCAAATAAACTCCAGATGCATGCGCCACCTTGTGCATCTGCTTTTATGTAGGTATTGGGGAATTGAACTTGGGTCCTTAGGCTTTGTAGGAAGGTGCCTTAACTGCTGAGCCATCTCTTCAGTCCCTAGTTATATACTTCTTAATCACAGTTAAGAAAAACAAAACACCGTGGTGCCGGGGATATAGCTCAGTTGGTGGAGTGTTTGTCTAGGGTGTATAAAGCTCTGGGTTTGATCCCTAGAGCTGCATAAACCAGACATGATGTCCCACACCTGTAACCCCAGCATTCAGGAGGATCAGGAGTTCAAGGTCATCCTTGGTCACATAGTGAGTTTGAGGCCAGCCTGGGCTACATGAGCCCCAGCAGTTGATGAGAGGAAGGGTTTATTTTAGCTTACAGTCCTGAGGGGAAGCTTTATGACGGCAGGCAAGGATGTCAGAGCAGAGGCTGGACATCACTTCTTGCCACAGCAGGTAGAGGGAAGCAGTAAGAGAGTGAACTGAGCTCTGGCAAGGGGAAGCTGGGCTATGCCCCCCCCCCCCGCCCAGGCAAGGCTCCATCTTCCAAACTGCCACCAGCTGGGGACCAGACATTCAAAATACAAGAGGCCATGGCGCACATGATTCAAACCACCACAGTTGTCCTGCATGTTTGCCCATCACTGCGCTGGAATGTTTGTAGCTGTCTTTTGGCGGGGGGTGGGGGTGGGCAGACGTGTTGATCAGTCGACTGGTCTGCCACAAGCTCTTTCCTCCTCCCTCCCATGTCATTCCAGAGTACATCAAGATGGCCGATCAGTATGTCCCTGTTCCAGGAGGGCCCAATAACAACAACTATGCCAACGTCGAGCTGATTGTGGACATTGCCAAGAGAATCCCTGTGCAGGTAATGGGTCAGGGTGCCCCGGGGTGACCACCGTGGGATGATGCCCCTGAGCTCTGGGGCAGGGCCACCCTGCAGCTCTCAAGAGGCTGATGGGACAGAACGTGGCAGGAAGCTTCAGGTATGATGGGAAGAGGGTCCTTGTTCCCCCTTTTCTGTGTTCACAGGCCGTGTGGGCTGGCTGGGGCCACGCTTCCGAAAACCCCAAACTCCCGGAGCTGCTATGCAAACATGAGATTGCTTTCTTAGGTAGTGTGTGTGTGTCACCCCTCCCCCTTAGCTGTGTGGGAACTGGGGTGCTGCTGGACCAACGGCTCTTTGTCGTGCTGTTCTTTAAAGTGAGGGTCAGGGGCTGGAGAGATGGCTTAGCGGTTAAGCGCTTGCCTGTGAAGCCTGAGGACTCCAGTTCAAGGCTTGATTCCCCAGGACCCATGTAGCTAGATGCACAAAGGGGTGCACGCATCTGGAGTTCGTTTGCAGTGGCTGGAGGCCCTGGTGCGCCCATTCTCTCTCTCTCTCTCTCTGCCTCTTTCTCTCTGTCTGTCTGTGTCAAATAAATAAATAAAAAAAATTGCTACCACCCAAAAAAATAAAAAATAAAAAAATAAAAATAAATAAAAAATAAAGTGAGGGTCAGGGGGCTGGAGAGACGGATTAGCGGCTAAGGCACTTGCTTGCGGAAACCCGAAGACCCAGGTTCGATTCCCCAGTCACCATATAAGCCAGATGCACAAGGTGGTGCGTGTGACTGGAGTTCGTTTGCAGTGCTAGAGGCAAATTAATTAATTAATAACAAAAGTGAGGGTCAGGTTTGCCTTCCCACCTCACCTTTTGTGAGGAGCATGTGAGCGGGGGTGGGAGGCATATGGGTAAGTGGGCCAGGCCGTGGACGTAGGAGCCATTGCAGTGGTTACCACAGCGAGATGACCCTCTGCTGGTGTTTCTGCTGGTATTAAGGTTCAGACTTCTGACTAGGTTTGAGGGTCATGTTTCTGAAACGGCCACATTTTTGTCCAGGCTGTTCGTAGGGGGCTTTCAAATACCCGTCACCCTTTGGGATTAGATTCCCCTCACCTCCACTGTGCACTAGATAAAATGATACATTGTCTAATGGTGTCCTTTGCTCGAGGAATTTTATTTGTGGCAATGTTTGTTAACTTTGTGAGCGTACACACCCCCCTTGTATCCTCAGGGGATGGGTTCTGAGACCACCCACTGGCATCTCAAGCCCCTTGTATAAACAGGCCTGGTCTTTGCATAACCCTATGTGTACTTTAAATCATCGCTACATTTCTTACAATACCTAATACAATGTAAACACTTTGTTACATGGTTGTGGAGGGGATACTGACAAGGAGAGAAGTCTGTGCCAGTTCAGGACAGATGCAGTTAAAAAAGACTTCCCACCTGTAGCCGGGTGTGGTGGCGCACGCCTTTAATCCTAGCACTCAGGAGGCAGAGGTAAGAGGAGTGCTGTGAGTTCAAGGCCAGCCTGAGACTACGTAGTGAATTCCAGAGCTGCCTGTGCTAGAGTGAAACCCTACCTCAGAACCAAAAAATAAAAATAAATAAATAAATAAATAAATTTCCATTTGTGTTTGGTTGAATCCTCCAACTGTGAATGTAAGCGGAACTGAGCAGGCGACTATCCTGTGAGAGATGAGCACCCACACCAGAGACCAGCCAGCCCACGAATGCCCAGAGCCTTCCCTTTAGAGTAGTTGCCATCCCACAGCCTAGCTGCCAGCCTGTGTCCTTCATCCAGCTGTTTGTCTTCTCCCCAAGCACCCTTTGAGTATGCCACATAGCTTCGGGGTACCTTAGTTCAGGTTTACAGTCCACATTACTTTGAAAGGTGACTGATGCCATAGCGACCTAATGGATCCCCCGAGGGAGGTCAGGCTCCTGGGGATCCAGGATCCCAGATGCTTTCTCCTCTTGTATCCACCTGGCCGTCTCTCTGTGCACTCGGCTGGCTCTCAGCTGTGCATGTCGGTGGCTGACCCAATTCTGTTCCCCTTTCCTGACCCCTCAGGACCCCCCAGTGAAGCCATGTGGGCTCTGGGAGATAAGATCGCCTCCACCATCGTTGCCCAGACGCTGCAGATCCCAACCTTGCCCTGGAGCGGAAGCGGTAAGGGACCATGACTGTTACTTTGGGGGATCTTCTAGGTCCAGTTGGGGCGACAGGAGTATGGCTTGTAAATTCTTTTATTTCTAAATTTTTATTTATTTATTTATTTTTGAGGTAAGGTCTCACTCTAGCCCAGGCTGACCTGGAACTCACTATGTAGTCTCAGGGTGGCCTCGAACTTATGGCGATCCTCCTACCTCTGCCTCCCAAGTGCTGGGATTAAAAGCGTGTGCCACCTTACTTTTTTTTAATTTAAGTTTTATTTTATTTATTTGAGAGAGAGAGGGAAAGAGGAGAGAGAGAGAGAGAGAGAGAGAGAGAGAGAGAGAGAGGGCGTGCTAGGGCTTTCAGCTACTGCAAATGAACTCCAGACACAAGTGCCACTTTGTGCATCTGGCTTTATGTGGGTACTGGGGAATTGTGCCTGAGTCTATTGGCTTTGCAGGCAAGCGCCTTAACCACTTAGCCATCTCTCCAGCCCTATTTATTATTATTATTTTTTTGAGTCAAGCCCAACAGACTAGTCTTTATGAGAGGGAGAGAGAGAGAGAGAGAGAGAGAGAGAGAGAATGAGAATTGGCGTGCCAGGGCCTCCAGCCACTGTAATTGAATGCCAGACACATGTGCCACCTTGTGCTCATGTGCATCCTTGTGCATGCATCACCTTGTGCATCTGACTTACATGGGATCTGGGGAGTTGAACATGGGTCCTTAGGCTTTGCAGGCAAGTGCCTTAACTGCTAAGCCATCTCTACAGCCCTGTTTTTTTTTTTTTTTTTTTTTTTTTTTTAAGGTAGGGTCTCACTCTAGCCCAGGCTGACCTGGAATTCACTATGTAATCTCAGGGTGGCCTGGAACTCAAGGCGATCTGCCTACCTCTGCCTCCCGAATGCTGGGATTAAAGGTGTGCACCACTATGCCCAGCTTCCTGTTTTTTTTTAAATTATTTTTAATTAATTAATTAATTAATTTGAGAGAGAGAGAGAGAGGCAGATAGAGAATGGGTGCGCCAGGGCCTCCAGCCACTTCAAATGAACTCCATACACATGTGTTGCCCTGTTCATCTGGCTTTATGTGAGTACTGGGGTATTGAACCCAGGTCCTTGGGCTTTGCAGGCAAAAGGCCTTAACCACTAAGCCATTTCTCCAGCCATGTTTCAAAATTTTAAACCAAGCCGGGCATGGTGGCTCACGCCTTTAATCCCAGCACTCAGGAGGCAAAGGTAGGAGGATCACTGTGAGTTCGAGGCCACCCTGAGACTACATAGTGAATTCCAGGTCAGCCTGGACTAGAGTGAGACCCTACTTCGAAAAACCAAAAAAACAAAAAACTATTTTTTAAACCATTAAATATACAACTTTATTGTAGCCAACTTACAAAGTAGGAGTACGGGGACTGAAGAGGTGGCTCAGTGGTTAAAGGCTCTTGCTTATAGAGCCAGATGGCTCTGGTTCAAGTCCCCTGTACCCACATGAAGCCAGATACACAAAGTGACACGTGCATCTGAAGTTCTTTTGCAGTGGTAGGAGGCCCTGTTTTGTCCATACTCACTCTCTCTCTCTCAAATAAATAACAATTTTAAAAAAGGAAAACAGGAATACAAAATGAGCTGGAAGCCAAGTGTTGTGGCTCATGCTTGTAATCCCAGGACTTGGAAGGCTGAGACAGAGGGGTGACCATGAGTTTGAGGCTAGCCTGGGCTATAGTGAGTTTCAGGCCAACCTAGACTAGACTCTGGCTCAAAAACAACATACACCAGGTATGGTGTGTACACCTTTTTTTCCCCCCAGCACTTCGGAGGCTGAGGTAGGAGGATTGCTGTGAGTTTGAGACCAGCTTGGGGCCACAGAGTGAGTTCCAGGTCAGCCTGGGTTACTAGTGAGATCCTGCCTCAAAACAACAGCAAGGAGAAACCTGCATAGGATTATTCTTAGTATTATTTGCAGTACTGGGCATTGAACCCAGGACCTTGCACATACCAGTCAAGCACTCCACTCCTGAGCTATATCCCTAACCCTTCTTTTTAAAGTTAATTTAATTTTTTTTTTGATTTTTTGAGGTAAGGTCTCAATGTAGCCCAGGCTGACCTGGAATTCACTATGTAGTCTCAGGGTGGCCTCGAACTCATGGTGAATCTCCTACCTCTGCCTCCCGAGTGCTGTAATAATTAAAGGCATGTGCATGTGACACCACGCCTGGCCATTTTTATTTTATTTCGAGATAGGGTTTTGCTTGATTGCCCAGGCTAGCACTGAACTCTGGATCTTTCAGTAGCTGGGATTACAGGCATGCACGACCACACCTCACACCTACATAGGAGTTCATCATACAGATGTGCTAGATAATTACTTCCTATCCTCTGTACTTACACAATTTAGGTAGTTTCCTAATTTGTCTTCTAATTTTAAACATGCTCAAAGGGATGGAGCTTCAATAGTCTTACAGCTAAGTATGTGTACATTTTAATCATTTTCTTTGGACATATTCCTAAAAAAAACCTTCTAGAACAAATTGAAAAAGAAACAGAAAAAAATCTCAGGCATTTCCTATCTGATGTGATATTTTCTTTTAATTTATTTATTGCAAGGAGAGACAGAGAGAGAGTGAATGGCCATGCCAAGGCCTCTTGTCATTGCAAACACACTCCAGATGCATGTGCCACTTTGTGCATCTGGCTTGACATGGGTATTGAGGATTTGAATCTGAGCCATCAGGCTTTGCCAGCAAGTGCCTTAACCACTGATCCATCTTTCTAGCCCCAATGTGATATTTTTTCCTGTAAAGGTAAAAAAGAAAATTCCAAAATTGGAATTTTTTTTTTTTTTGAGATAGGTTCTTATTCTAGTCCGGGTTGACTTGAAACTCACTCTGTAGTCTTAGGCTGGTCTCAAACTCACAGCAATCCTCCTACCTCTGCCTCCAAAGTGCTGGGATTAAAGGCGTGCATTACCACACCCAGCTCAGTTTGGAAAATTTATTTGTTTTTGTCTATTAAATCTTTTTTCCATAGTTTCAGAAAGCAGGGATTCTCTTGAGTAGGATAGAGGTTATTTTTAAAGTTAGGTTCATTTTGTTCTCCAGCTGCTGCACATGAATTCCAGATGCATGTGCCACCTTGTGCATCTGACTTACATGGGTCCTAAGGAATCGAACCTGGGTCCTTTGGCTTTGCAGACAAACACCTTAACTGTTAAGCCTATCCCCTCAGTGTGTATTTATTAAGCTTGATTCACATTCAAGGTGAGTCTGTCCTCAGGATGATGAGACATCATGTGGCAGCTAAAGGCCCCAGCAGCTGGGATGTGGCTGTCGGGCTGTGTGTGTGTGTGTGTGTGTGTGTGCTGTCCTCAGGAGTGCCCAATTTGCTCTGTGCCTCCACAGGTCTCACAGTGGAGTGGGCAGAGGACGACCTGCAGCAAGGCAAACACATCAGTGTCCCCTGAAGATGTTTATGACCAGGGCCGCGTGAAAGATGTGGAGGAGGGCTTGCAGGTAAACTGCAGAGCATGCAGGACCAGGGTTCCAGAACCTTCTGCCCACCTTGGAATCAGTTGGCACCTGTCTCACCTTCTGAAGAGGCCCGTTTATTCTCCCCATCCAGGTGGCAGAAAGAATCGGCTTCCCGTTGATGATCAAAGCTTCAGAAGGCGGCGGAGGGAAAGGAATCCGTAAGGCTGAGAGTGTTGAGGACTTCCCGATGCTTTTCAGACAAGTGAGTGCGTCTTGCCCGGGCCTTTCCGTGTCTTCGCAAATCCCTTCATTCCATCTGTGGACCCCAGGTTACCTTTTAATTATTATATTTAATAATCTTCCTTTTCTAAGGTAGAGTCTCGCTGTAGCTCAGGCTGACCTGGAATTCAGTCTCAGGGTGTCCTCGAACTCACTGCTATCTACACACATGCACACCACGCCTGGCAGGTGCACGCTTTAATCACAGCACTCGGGAGGCAGAGGTAGGAGGATCGCTGTGAGGTCGAGGCCAGCCTGAGACTACATAATGAATTCCAGGTCAGCCTGAGCCAGAGTGAGACACTACTTCAGAAAACTAAAAATAAATAAATAAATAAATAAATAAATAAATAAATAAATAAATAAAGGTGTGTAACACCACACCTGGCCAACAATCTATAGTTGACACACTGTATAAGGAAATTATTCTCTTAGGTCAACATGACATTTGATTGAGCTGGGTCTATAGTTTTGTGTGTGTGTGTGTGTGTGTGAGTGTGATTTTTAAAATTATTTTTATTTATTTTTATTTATTTATTTAAGAGTGACAGAGAGAGAAAAAGGGAGAGAGAGAGAGAGACAGAGAGAGAAAATGGGTGTGCCAGGGCCTCCAGCCACTAATTCGAGGTAGAGTCTCTCTCTAACCCAGGCTGACCTGGAATTCACTATGTAGTCTCAGGGTGGCCTCGAACTCATGGCAGTCCTCCAACCTCTGCCTCTCTCGTGTTGGGATTAAAGGCATGCGCCACCATGCCTGGCCTCCTATTAATGTGTGCATATGTGTGTACATGTTCGTGTATGTGGGAGCACATGTGTGTAGACGTGTACTTGTGGAGGACAGGGTACACCGTTGTTCCTCAGAAATGCCATCACTTTTCTCCCTCCCTCCCTTCCTTCCTCCCTTCCTTCCTTCCTTCCTTCCTTCCTTCCTTTCTTTCTTCCTTTCTTCTTCCTTCCTTCCTTCCTTCCTTCCTTCCTTGTTTTCTTCCTTCCTTCCCTTCTTTCTTCTGCTTTCTTTCAAGACAGGGTCTCTCATTGGCTTTGAGCCAATTAAGCTAAATTGGCTGACCAGTGACCCCCAGGGATCTGCCTGTCTCTGCTTCCCCAGCACTGGAATTACAAGCATGCACCCCCTGCTTGGCACTTTGACATGGGTACTGGGGACCAAACAAAGGTTCTATGCTTGTGAGGCAACACACTACTGAGCTTTCTTCCAGCCCATTGCGCACGTGCGCGCGCGCGCGTGTGTGTGTGTGTGTGTGTGTGTGTAAAGAGTGAGAGAGAAAGAGGCAGATAGAGAGAATGGGCACACCAGGACCTCTAGCCACTGTAAACAAACTCCAGATGCATGGGCACTGGGGAATTGAACTTGGGTCCTTAGATTTTGTAGGCAAGTGCCTTAACTGCTGAGCCATCTCTCCAGCTCTGTTTTATGTTTTTTTTTTTTTTTTTTTTTTTTGAGAAAAGATCATGCTATGTAGCCCAGTTGAGCCTTGAACTCACTTATGTACCTCAGGCCTGTCTTGAACTCATGTTAATCCTCCTCCCTCAGCCTCCTGAATGCTGGTATTACAGGCATGGGCCACTGTGTCCACCTTAGTTCATTATCTTTAGGATGTAGGATTGCGAGGAAATTTTACCCTTTTTAGTGTTTGACTTAAAAACAATGTCAAAGTCACGTCTTTGAGAGAGGTAAAATGAAAGTTAAAAGTCAGCTGAGGCATGAAGGAATCCTATCCATATCACTATTGTTAAATGCTCTCTTCTGAAAAGTTCTGGAAGCTTCCAAAGCTGCTTTTTCCTCACGAATGCCCAGCACCTGTACACCCCCTGCAGGTGCAGAGAGAGATCCCAGGCTCACCCATCTTCCTCATGAAGCTGGCCCAGCATGCTCGGCACCTGGAGGTCCAGGTCCTGGCTGACCAGTATGGTAACGCTGTGTCACTGTTTGGACGGGACTGCTCCATCCAGAGGCGGCACCAGAAGATCATTGAGGAGGCACCCGCCACCATCGCCATGCCAGCTGTGTTCGAGTACATGGAGCAGGTACGCTTTGCAGAGCTGGGTGGGGGCAGCTGCAAAGCCTGGCATTCTCCAGGAACTTGCTAGCGTCACGGTGGCTGGAGGGTGGCGTGGGTGCTGGCGAGGAAGGGGGCAGAAGGCCCATCCCCGAGATGGTTTCCACATCACACAGGTATGGCTGGCTCCCTGAGGTCCCCAGATCTTTCCCACATAGCAGGTCCTCCGTGTGCACAGGGGAGGGAACGGATGTCACCGCTTACAGTGACCGGCACGACAGCTAGAAGCCCTCCATACTTGCCTGTCTCCGCAGTGTGCCGTCCGCCTGGCCAAAACGGTGGGCTATGTGAGCGCAGGGACAGTGGAATACCTCTACAGCCAGGATGGCACCTTCTGCTTCCTGGAGCTGAACCCGCGCTTGCAGGTGGAGCACCCCTGCACGGAAATGATCGCCGATGTCAACCTGCCCGCTGCGCAACTGCAGGTGAGGAGACCGGGCCTGGAGGGGCCGTCCTGCTCCAAGGAGTTCAAGCTCTCTCTCTCCTCTCTCACTCCTCTCTCTCTCCTCTCTTTCTCTCTCCTTTCTCTCTCTCCTCTCTCTCTCTCTCCTTTCTCTCTCTCCTCTCTCTCCCCTCTCCCTCTCTCCTCTCTTTCTCTGTCTCTCCTCTCCCTCTCTCCTCTCTTTCTCTCTATCCTCTCTTTCTCTGTCTCTCCTCTCCCTCTCTCCTCTCTTTCTCTCTATCCTCTCTTTCTCTCTCTCCTCTCTTTCTCTCTCTCTCTCTGTTTTTTGTTTGTTTGTTTGTTTTTGGTTTTTCAAGGTAGGGTCTTGCTCTAGCTCAGGCTGACCTGGAATTCACTCTGTATTCTCAGGGGGGTCTCGAACTCTCAGCAATCCTCCTGCCTCTGCCTCCCAAGTGCTGGGACTAAAGGCATGTGTGCCACCACACCTGGCTTCTTTCTATGTTTTTTTTTGTTGTTGTTGTTAAATATTTTATATTTATTTATTTATTTGACAGAGAAAGAAGGAGAGACAGAGAATGGGCACACCAGAGCCTCCAACCACTGCAAACGAACTCCAGACTGTGTGTGCCCCTTTGTGCATCTGGCTAACGTGGGTCCTGGGGAATCGAACCTGAGTTCTTTGGCCTTGCAGGCAAACGCATTAACTGCTAAGCCATCCCTCCAGCCACCCTTTAAAAAAAAATATTTTGTTTATTTGACAGAGAAAGAGGGAGGGAGAGAGAATGGGCGCGCCAGGGCCTCCAGCCACAGCAGACGAACTCCAGATGCATGTGCCCTCTTGTGCATCTGGCTGATGTGGGTCCTGGGGAATTGAACCTGGGACCTTTGGCTTTTCAGGCAAATGCCTTAACCACTAAGCTATCCCTCCAGCCCCCCTTTTTTTGAGGTAGTGTTTCACTCTAGCCCAGGCTGACCTGGAATTCCCTATGTAGTCTCAGGGTGGCTTTGAACTCACTGCAATCCTCCTACCTTTGCCTCCTGAGTGCTGGGATTAAAGGCGTGTGCTACCATGCCTGGCTTCTCTCAGTTTTTAAAAAATATTTAATTTATTTATTTGAGAGACAGAGAGAGAGAGAGAGAGAGAGAGAGAGAGAGAGAGAGAAAGAGAGAATGGGTGTGCCAGGGCCTCTAGCCAGTGCAAATGAACTCCAGACGCATGTACCACTTTGTGCATCTGGTTTATGTGGGTACTGGAGAATTGAACCTGATTCCTTAGGCTTCACAGGCACGTGCTTTAACTGCTAAGCTGTCTGTCCAGCCCCACGTATAAATTTTTGAGAGAGGGATCAACCCTTTATTTTATTTTATTTTTATGAGAGAGAGAGAGCAAGAGATAGAGAGGGAGAAGGGGAGAGAGAGAAAGAGAAAATTGACGTGCTAGGGCCTCTAGCCATTGCAGTCGAACTCCAGGCACATGTTGCCACCTTGTGCATCTGGCCTATGTGGGTTCTGGGGAGTTGAACCTGGGTCCTTAGGTTTCACAGGCAAGCACCTTAACCACTAAGCCATCTCTTCCGCCCAGTATCAACCTTTTGAGAGATAGATGGGAAGACAGATGAGAAATAGACTTCTTTGTGACAGATGGCCCGCCCCTAAGCACTGTGGTATAAAGGGCACCTAGAAATAAGGACATTCTGGAGCAATAGTACACTGTAGTCCAAGCCCTTGGAAGATGCAGCATCAAGTCTACATGTTTAATAATTTAATATAGTGTCAGCATTAAACATGTTCCCAACTGTTCAACAGTGTGCTGCTATGGCTGTTTTTATAAAGCCAGATAATAAATAAATAGAAGGCCACGATAGTACGTTACATTTTATTGTTGTATGTCTTCAGTCTTCATTTTTTAAAAAAGTTTTAATTAATTAATTTATGAGAGAGAGAGAGAGAATGGGCGCACCAGGGCTTTTCATCATTGTAAATGCATTATTTGTATATCTGGCTTTATGTGAGTACCAGGGAATTGACTTGGACCAGCAGACTTTGCAAGCAATCACCTTTAACCACTGAGCCATCTCTTTATCCCTCTTCAGTCTTTTAAATCTGGAACCTTCTCCAACCTTTTATTTTTTCATTATTGATATTGACCTTTATTGGGCGGGGGGGGGGTGCTGGGTATTAAACCAGGGCCTCACAGGGCATTATTTTTTATGTGAGAAAGTGAGAGTGGGAGCTAGAGAGAGAGAGAGAGAGAATTGGCACACCAGGGCCGCCAGCCATTGCAGTCAAACTCCAGACACATGCACTCCCTTGTGCACATGTGCAGCCTTGCAAGCTTGTGTCACTTTGTGCGCCTCGCTTATGCAGGACTTGGAGAGTTGAGCATGGGTCCTTAGGCTTTGCAGGCAAGCACCTTAACTGTTCAGCCATCTCTCCGGCCCTTGTTTTGTTTTGTTTTTGAGGCAGGGTCTCACTCTAGCTAACTTGTATCTCTCTCTCTAGCCCCAGGCTAGTCTTAAACACACACTGATTCTCTTGCCTGAGCCTCTCCGTGTGGGGACTCAAGGTGTGCACCACCACACCTGCCCGACACTAGTGCTCTTGAAGAGTTCGGGGGGGGGGGGACATCTCTCAGTTCAGAGCTGCCTGGATACTTCTTCTCGATCAGATTCACACTAAGTGTTTTGGCAGAACACTACAGTGGTGTCTTTGTGTCCTTAGTGCCCCTGTCAAGAGGCACAGGGTGTTAAATTTGATCACGTGTTTAACCTGGTGTCCGTGAACGTCTGGGATTTGCTTATTATTCTTGGCAGTCCTCCCTGCGTCCTTCGAGAAACCTCCTGTAACTTTCCAGCCCCACACGTTCGCTTCTGCCCTCCCGTGGCTCTGAGAGAACGCCCTTGTACGTCAAGCGTGGGTTCCTGGTCCAGGGTTGTTTCACGAACGCTGGTCCTTTTTACAATCGCACTGTTTGCTCTGTGGGAACCGAATCATGCCGTATAGCTTTCCCCTCCCTCCGTTTTGCCCTCCTGACAGGGTCTCACTGTGTAGCCCAGGCTGTCCTTGAGCTCTCTACCCTCGTCTCAGCCTCTGAGGTGCTGAGATGACAGGTGTGGGGCACCATGCCCAGCTGACTCTTTTCCTCCTCGCCTGTCCTGCTACCCTGTGGCACAGCATTGTGCAGATGTTATGGGTTTAGTCTACTTGAAATTGTGTGGCCAGGGCTGGAGAGATGGCTTAGCGGTTGAGCGCTTGCCTATGAAGCGTAAGGACCCCGGTTCGAGGCTCAATTCCCCAGGACCCACGTAAGCCAGATGCACAAGGTGGTGCATGCGTCTGGAGTTCGTTTGCAGTGGCTGGAGACCCTGGTGTGCACATTCTCTATCAATCTGCTTCTTTTCTCTCTCTGTCTGTCTGTCACTCTCAAAAAAAAAAAAAAAGAAGAAATTGTGTGGTCAGACCTCTTCCTTCCTCTCCTCCACCACTGCAGTGCACCCCGTATTTCAGGGCAGGGTCCTAGTGACTGACCTGTGATTGTGTTGTTCATTCAGATCGCCATGGGGGTGCCGCTGTACAGGCTGAAGGACATCCGACTTCTGTATGGAGAGTCACCGTGGGGTGTGACACCCATCTCCTTTGAAATGCCTTTGAGCCCTCCCCTCGCCAGGGGTCACGTCATTGCAGCCAGAATCACCAGCGAAAACCCAGATGAGGCAAGTGTGGGACCCCTGTGTCAGCAGTCTCCCAGGGAAGAGGCCCTAGACCTTAGCCTTGGAGGAGACGCCTCAGTGCAGCCTTCTCTTAGACATGGGAAATCGGGCGTAAAAGCCACACGTCATGGCTTGGGCCTACTGGATGTGTACTGTGTCCCAGGCACCACACAGACCCTTCATCTTGTCACTCACGTGACCGTGTTGCTATTTCTGGGTGGTGTTACCATCCCTCTGGGACCTGCTGAGGTCACTTCTGACCCTCCTTGTGGCATCATCTTTGGGATGAGTAGCTGGGTTTGACGCCCAAATCCAGGTGACTTGTTATGAATTGGCTGGCATTGTTGCTTTTTGACACCGTGACCTACTCTGACTTCATTATTTATTTGTGGTTTACTTTATTTTTAACTAAACACGTTTTAATTAATTAATTAATTTATTTTGTTTTTCTAGGTAGGGTCTCGCTCTAGCCCAGGCTGACCTGGCCTTCACTCTGTAGTCTCAGAGTGGCCTTGAACTCGAGGCAGTCCTCCTATCTCTGCCTCCCAAATGCTGGGATTAAAGGCGTGCGCCACCACACCCAGCTTTTTGTTTTCATTTTTAAGAGTATATTTATTTGCAAGCAGAGTGATGCAGAGAGAGAGATAGTGTGGGTGCACCAGGGCCTCTTGCTGCTGCAAACGAACTCCAGATGCATGCACCACTTTGTGTGTCTGGCTTTATGTGGGTACTGGGGAATTGAACTTAGGTTGTTGGGCTTTGTAGGCAAGCACCTTAACTACTGAGCTATTTCCCCAGCACAGTTGAATACATTTAAAAATTTATTTATGGGCTGGAGAGATGGCTTAGCGGTTAAGTGCTTGCCTATGAAGCCTGAGGAACCGGGTTCAAGGCTCCATTCCCCAATTAGCCAGATGCACAAGGGGGTGCACACGTCTGGAGTTTGTTTGCAGTGGCTGGAGGCCCTGGTGTGTCCATTCTCTCTCTCTTTCTATCTGCCTCTCTCTCTGTTTCTGTTGCTTTCAAATGAATAAATAAAAAATATGCAACAAAATTATTTATTTATTTATTTACTTATTTGAGAGAGAGAGACAGAGAGAGAATGGGCATGCCAGGGCCTCCAGCCACATGTGCCACCTTGTGCATCTGGCCTGTGTGGATACCGGGGAATGGGACCTGGGTCCTTAGGCTTCGCAGGCAAGCACCTTAACTGCTAAGCCAACTCTTCAGCCCCCCAGTTGAATACATTTTAATGAATGCATAAAACATAAAAACTGGATATGCTAATGAGTTATAGTGATGTTTTGATTCACATATACATTGTGTAATGTCTTTAGTTACTATGTTCAAGCAAGTTGGTTGTGAGAGCTCCCTTTAACTAAAGAGTTTTAAGCTCCAGGAGCTACATTCATTTGAGATCTTAGCTGCCAATCAAGCACCATCTCATGTGGACAAGAAAGATGGGAAGCTCAGTTACCTCCCCGGCCGCAATTCTTCACTCTTCTTTCTTTCTTTCTTTCTTTCTTTTCTTTCTTTTTTCCTTTTCTTTTTTTTTTTTTTTTTTTTTTTTTTTTGGTTTTTCAAGGTAGGGTCTCGCTCTAGCCCAGGATGACCTGAAATTCACTATGTAGTCTCAAGGTGGCCTTGAACTCACAGCGATCCTCTACCTCTGCTTCCTGAGTGCTGGAATTAAAGGTGTGTGCCACCATGCCAGGCTTTATTTCAAATTTTTCTTATTGAAAATGTCCTGTGCACAAAACCAGAGTGTGCCTTCTGCCAGCTCCAACAGTCATCAGTCACCCCATTGCTTGCTCCCCATCCTAACACCATTGATGTGTTTTTACAGTTTTTAAAGTCAGTGAGCTCTCTCCTGGACATAACCCAAAACAGACACATGTACACCTGTAGCAGGAGATGTGAATGTTGGTTTTGCTTGTGATCCAGGCTCCTGGGCTCTTCAGAAATGGAGTCTTCTTCTTCTTATTTATTTATTTATATTTATTTATTTATTTTGGTTTTTCAAGTTAGGGTCTCACTGGCCCAGGCTGACCTGGAATTCACTATGTGGTCTCAGGCTGGCCTCAAACTCACAGTGATCCTCCTACCTCTGCCTCCTGTGTACTGGGATTAAAGGCGTGCGCCACCACGCCCGGCTGAATTCTTTTTTTTTTTTTTTTTTCCTTTTCTTTTCAAGGTAGGATTTTGCTCTAGCCCAGGCTGACCTGGAATTCACTAAGCAGTTTTAGGGTGGCCTTGAACTCACTGCAATCCTCCTACCCCTGCATCCCAAGTGCTGGGACTAATGGCATGTGCCACCACGGCTGGCTGAATTCTTTTTTTTATTTTATGCTCTTAATTTTTTTTTATTTATTTGCAAGGAGAAAGAGAGAGAGAGAGAATGGGCACACCAGGGCCTCTATCCATTGCAAATGAACTCCAGATGCCCCTTGTGCTTCTGGCTTATGTGGGTCCTGAGGAATCGAACCTGGGTCCTTTGGCTTCACAAATGCCTTGACCACTAAGCTATTTCTCCAGCCCTTAATGCTTTTTTTTAAAAAAAAAAAACAATTTTTATTTATTTATTTATTTATTTATTAGAGAGAGAGAGAGAGAGAGAGATTGAGAGAGAGAATGGGTGCACCAGGGCCTGTAACCACTGCAAACAAACTCCAGACACATGCGCCACCATGTACATCGGAGAATCGAACCTGGTTCCTTAGGCCTTGCAGGCATGTGCCTTAACCACTAAGTCATCTCTCCAGCCCTGAATTCTTTTTTTTTAAACATATATTTTATTTATTTATTTGCAAGGAGAGAGAGAGACAGAGACGGAGACAGAGAAAGAATGGGTGGCCCCGGGGTCTCTAGCAGCTGCAAACTCCAGATGCCCGCACCACCTTGTGCATCTGGCTCTAAGTGGGTATTGAGTAATCAAACTTGGGTCCTTAGGCTTTGCAAACAAGCCCCTTAACCACTGAGCCCTCTCTCCAGCCCCCAAGCTGAATGGGGATGAAGAGATATCTGGAGTAATGACTTCTTTCGTGATACTCTTCCTTGTCCGGGCTACAGGGGTTTAAGCCAAGCTCCGGGACGGTCCAGGAATTGAATTTCCGCAGCAGCAAGAACGTGTGGGGTTATTTCAGCGTGGCCGCTGCCGGAGGCCTGCATGAGTTCACCGATTCCCAGTTTGGGCACTGCTTCTCCTGGGGCGAGAACCGCGAAGAGGCCATTTCGTTAGTATCCCCCGCTTGCCTGCCGGCCACTCTTCCCTTCCCCGCCTGTCTTCTCCTTTAGTCCTCCCTCCCACCCTCCCCACCTCCCTCTTTTAAGAATCAAACACAGCCCTCACCTCACGCGTCACTTGCAGTAGCATTGGGAAGACCAAGGGTGAGTCACAGGTAGACCTCATTTTAAACACCTTTCTCCTTGAAGTCCAAGAACAGAGTCTCTTTTTGTGTTGGAGACCAGCCAGGTGCAGTGAGCTCACCAAGGCCACTGGGTCTGGAGCTTGCAAGAGCGCTAACTTAAAGGAGGCTCAAAGAACGTTCAGAGATGTTTAAAAGGTGCTGAGTGCTCGGCTCAAGAAAGGGATGGTGTAGCTGGGTGTGGTGGCGCGCGCCTTTAATGCCAGCACTTGGAGGCAGAGGTAGGAGGAAATGCTGTGAGTTCGAGGCCAGTCTGAGACTACATAGTGAATTCCAGGTTAGCGTGGGCTATAGCGAGACCCTACCTGAAAGAAAGGAAGGAAGGAAGGAAGGAAGGAAGGAAGGAAGGAAGGAGGGAAGAAAGGAAGGAAAGAGAGAGGGATAGTGGCTTCTTAAAATTCATAAATAAAGCTCGGTTTGGTGGCGCATGCTTTAAATCTCAGCACTTGGGAGGCAGAGGTTGGGGGATTCAAGGCCACCCTGAGATTACATAATGAATTCCAGGTCAGCCTGGGCTACAGTGAGACCCTACCTTGAAAAACCAAACCAAAAAAAAAAAAAAAAATCATAAACTGTCTCCTCATTGGCTCTCTTCACTCCTAAAACTCCATTTCTTCAGGGTACCCTGCTGCCCACCCTAGGCCCATGGCAGCTGCTTAGGTTTCTTGCTCAGCCAAGTCTGTGCACTCACTGTAGTTCTGCACAGCCGAGAGACTCACGTTGACCAAAGACTCCCACATTCTCAAACACCCCATCGTAGATGCTCTGCTTGACAGGCACAAGAAGGTAAAATTCAGTTCACTTTATCAGTTTGCGGCTGGATAATTACTCTTCAGGGCTCTGAAGAAGCTCTGAAAGGCATCGGAGACGTTTCACTTCAAAAGCATTAGACTCTGCCTTGGGTGCTTCGCGCTGAATTAATTTTAATTCAGTTTGGCAGCTTTAGCGATGGGACGCCTCTGCCGACTTAGAAGAATTCGCGCTACACTGGGCCGTAAATTGAGATCCTTGAAGCGCATGGAAGATTATTTGCAGGCTTCGTTAATACAAGGAGATGGGCCCAGCCTACTCCAAAGGAAACCACCTGAAGCCTGTCTCACACTGTACCTTCAATCTGGAGGGCAACTTCTCTTTCAGTTTAAAAAATGAATTTATTCATTTATTTAGAGAGGGGGTGGGGGAAGACAGATATATACATAGAGAGAATGGGTATGCCAGCTCCTCCAGCCACTGCAAACGAACTCCAGACACATTCCGCCACCTTGTGCTGTCTAGCTTATGTGGCTATTGGGGAATCAAACCTGGGTCCAAGGCTTTGCAGGCAAGTGCCTCAACCACTAAGGCATCTCTCCCAAAGCCCCAGCTTTTGAAAAATTTTATTTTTTATTTTTATCTATTTATTTATTTGACAAAGAAGGGAGAGAGAGAGAGAGAGAGAGAGAGAGAGAATGGGTGCCCCAGGGCTTCCAGCCACTGCAAACGAACTCCAGACGCATGTGCACACCTTGTGCATCTGGCTTATGTGGGTCCTGAGAAGTCGAACCTGGGTCCTTTGGCTTTGCAGGCAAACACCTTAACCACTAAGCCATCCTCCAGCCCCTCCCCTCAGCTTTACTTATTATTGTTAGTTAAGTCCAGCAGGGGAAACACTTGTCTTAGATTCCGTCACTTTCTCACATCAGTGTTTACGTTGGGAATTCTCTGAGCAAACTGGGGCAAGTTAGTTCTCCTTGAGTTACACTTTACGCTCAGATCCAGGTTCTATCCACACACCTGACTTTTCTTTTATTTATTTATTTATTTAATTTGAGAGAGAGAGAGAGAGAGAAGAGAGGGAAAGAGAGAGAGAGAGAATTGGCATACTAGGGCCTCAGCTACTGAAATAGAACACCAGATGCTTGCGCCACCTAGTGGGCATGTGAAACCTTGTGCCTGCCTCACCTTTGTGCATCAGGCTAATGTGGGGTCTGGAGAGTCGAACATGGGTCCCTAGGCTTTGTAGGCAAGCGCCTTAACCACTGAGCCATCTCTGCAGCCCACACCTGACTTTCCTGTGGCCCGCTGACCCTTTGTTTGACCTCTCTGGTGTGTCTTCATTTTCTCACCCCACTTTGGGGCCTCTTACTGATTCTGCCCCACACCTGTTCATGGCTCACGGGAACACTGTCACGGGTGGAAGTCTCTCCAGGAAGAGGCACATTCAATACCTCACCTCTCCAGAACCCTTCCCCCAGACAGTCCTTATGTTCCTGCAACTTTGGAGCTGCTGGTCCACCGGCAGAGTTCCAATCCACAGGGGCAGAAGAAAGAGGGAGCTGGGCGGAGTCGCCATGGACGGGAGAGGTGGCTCTGTTCCCAACAGAGGAGATTTGCATCTGCCAAGGGGAGGTAGAGTTTCTCTCAGCCAGAGAGTCCAGCCCGTTCTTTCCTGATCATTAGCTCATACAGCTAATGATGTAATGTCCTTTAATCATCTTCAGAGCAGATGGCATTTGTGGGTCAGTGACTGGCGCTTTATACTGAGTGTCTCCTAGCAAGCCCCAACACTTCATGGTATCAGGGTTATTCCTCCATTTTCCAGATGAGGTAATGGTCCCAGAGTGGCTAAGTTATTTGTGTGGGATCACCCAGCCAACCCATGGTGAAGCGGAGGCCTGGCCATCTGGCCCGGAACCCTGGCTTGCCTCCTGTGCTCTCTGGTACTTCGTGTGAATTTAGAAGCCAATCACATGCCTCTCCTCTAGGAACATGGTGGTGGCTTTGAAGGAGTTGTCTATCCGTGGTGACTTCAGGACCACTGTGGAATATCTTGTCAACCTTCTGGAGACAGAGAACTTCCAGAACAATGACATTGACACTGGGTGGCTGGACTACCTCATCGCTGAGAAGGTGCAGGTAGGGAGTCACTGTGCCTTCCCTGCAGGTGACCAACGTCTCCATCTTCCTGTGGGTACTGAGAGCTGGAGTCTTTCCTAGGCAGAGAAGCCGGACATCATGCTCGGGGTGGTGTGTGGGGCCTTGAACGTGGCAGATGCGATGTTCAGAACCTGCATGACGGATTTCTTGCACTCCCTGGAAAGGTAGGGCGTGCGGGTCATTCTTTCCCATCTTGTGACGTGTGGGTGGCATGGACAACAGGACAGGTTTTTACTGCTATTGTCATTTTTGAGACAATGTCTCACTTGTGTAGGCCAGCCTTGAACTTGAAATTGTTCTTTCTCAGCTAGGATCATGAGTGCTGGAGTCACATGTGTACATCACCATGCTAGGCAGAATGTGCTTTAGTTGAGGGCCATTCAGTCACCTTGGAAGTGTAGCGTCTCCTATGGGCTTGCCTCTGACGTGGCTTACATGAACCTGGGCTATCCCAGAAGAGAGTAGACGTGGGCGTGGAGGGCCCTGTGGGGGAGAAGAGAGTAGACGTGGGCGTGGAGGGTCCTGTGGGGGAGAAGAGAGTAGACGTGGGTGTGGAGGGTCCTGTGGGGGAGAAGAGAGTAGACGTGGGCGTGGGGGGTCCGGTGGGGGAGAAGAGAGTAGACGTGGGCGTGGAGGGTCCTGTGGTGAGAAGAGAGTAGACGTGGGTGTGGAGGGTCCTGTGGGGGAAAAGAGAGTAGACGTGGGCGTGGGGGGTCCTGTGGGGGAGAAAGAGAGTAGACGTGGGCGTGGAGGGTCCTGTGGGGGAGAAGAGAGTAGACGTGGGCGTGGAGGGTCCTGTGGGGGAGAAGAGAGTAGACGTGGGCGTGGAGGGTCCTGTGGGGGAGAAGAGAGTAGACGTGGGGCGTGGAGGGTCCTGTGGGGGAGAAGAGAGTAGACGTGGGCGTGGAGGGTCCTGTGGGGGAGAAGAAGAGAGTAGACTGTGGGCGTGGAGGGTCCTGTGGGGAGAAGAGAGTGACGTGGGCGTGGGGGTCCTGTGGGTAGAAGAGAGTAACGTGGTGTGAGGGTCCTGTGGGTGAGAAGAGAGTAGACGTGGGCGTGGAGGGTCCTGTGGTGAGAAGAGAGTAGACGTGGGCGTGGAGGGTCCTGTGGGGGAGAAGAGAGTAGACGTGGGCGTGGAGGGTCTGTGGGGAGAAGAGAGTAGACGTGGGCGTGGAGGGTCCTGTGGGTGAGAAGAGAGTAGACGTGGGCGTGGAGGGTCCTGTGGGTGAGAAGAGAGTAGACGTGGGCGTGGAGGGTCCTGTGGGGGAGAAGAGAGTAGACGTGGGCGTGGAGGGTCCTGTGGGGGAGAAGAGAGTAGACGTGGGCGTGGAGGGTCCTGTGGGGGAGAAGAGAGTAGACATGGGCGTGGAGGGCCCTGTGGTGAGAAGAGAGTAGACGTGGGCGTGGAGGGTCCTGTGGGGGAGAAGAGAGTAGACGTGGGCGTGGAGGGTCCTGTGGGGAGAAGAGAGTAGACGTGGGCGTGGAGGGTCCTGTGGGGGAGAAGAGAGTAGACGTGGGCGTGGAGGGTCCTGTGGGGGAGAAGAGAGTAGACGTGGCCGTGGAGGGTCCTGTGGGGGAGAAGAGAGTAGACGTGGGCGTGGAGGGTCCTGTGGGGGAGAAGAGAGTAGACGTGGGCGTGGAGGGTCCTGTGGGGGAGAAGAGAGTAGACGTGGGCGTGGAGGGTCCTGTGGGGGAGAAGAGAGTAGACGTGGGCGTGGAGGGTCCTGTGGGGAGAAGAGAGTAGACGTGGGCGTGGAGGGTCCTGTGGTGAGAAGAGAGTAGACGTGGGCGTGGAGGGTCCTGTGGGGGAGAAGAGAGTAGACGTGGGCGTGGAGGGTCCTGTGGGTGGAGAAGAGAGTAGACGTGGGCGTGGAGGGTCCCTGTGGGGGAGAAGAGA
Source organism: Dipus sagitta (assembly GCA_036346955.1). NCBI lineage: Eukaryota > Metazoa > Chordata > Mammalia > Rodentia > Dipodidae > Dipus > Dipus sagitta. Next base: position 12,328,496 of record CM070782.1, read on the forward strand.
GTAGACGTGGGCGTGGAGGGTCCTGTGGGGGAGAAGAGAGTAGACGTGGGCGTGGAGGGTCCTGTGGGGGAGAAGAGAGTAGACGTGGGCGTGGAGGGCCCTGTGGGGGAGAAGAGAGTAGACGTGGGCGTGGAGGGTCCTGTGGGGGAGAAGAGAGTAGACGTGGAGCGTGGAGGGTCCTGTGGTGAGAAGAGAGCAGACGTGGGCGTGGAGGGTCCTGTGGTGAGAAGAGAGTAGACGTGGGCGTGGAGGGTCCTGTGGGGGAGAAGAGAGTAGACGTGGGCGTGGAGGGTCCTGTGGTGAGAAGAGAGTAGACGTGGGCGTGGAGGGTCCCTGTGGGGAGAGAAGAGAGTAGACGTGGGCGTGGAGGGTCCTGTGGGGGAGAAGAGAGTAGACGTGGGCGTGGAGGGTCCTGTGGGGGAGAAGAGAGTAGACGTGGGCGTGGAGGGTCCTGTGGGGGAGAAGAGAGTAGACGTGGGCGTGGAGGGTCCTGTGGGGGAGAAGAGAGAGACGTGGGCGTGTGGTGAGAAGAGAGTAGACGTGGGCGTGGAGGGTCCTGTGGGGGAGAAGAGAGAGACGTGGGCGTGGAGGGTCCTGTGGAGGGAGAAGAGAGTAGACGTGGGCGTGGAGGGTCCTGTGGGTGAGAAGAGAGTAGACGTGGGCGTGGAGGGTCCTGTGGGGGAGAAGAGAGTAGACGTGGGCGTGGAGGGTCCTGTGGTGAGAAGAGAGTAGACGTGGGCGTGGAGGGTCCTGTGGTGAGAAGAGAGTAGACGTGGGCGTGGAGGGTCCTGTGGGGGAGAAGAGAGTAGACGTGGGCGTGGAGGGTCCTGTGGGGGAGAAGAGAGTAGACGTGGGCGTGGAGGGTCCTGTGGGGGAGAAGAGAGTAGACGTGGGCGTGGAGGGTCCTGTGGTGAGAAGAGAGTAGACGTGGGCGTGGAGGGTCCTGTGGGGGAGAAGAGAGTAGACGTGGGCGTGGGAGGGTCCTGTGGGGAGAAGAGAGTAGACGTGGGCTGGAGGGTCCTGTGGGGGAGAAGAGAGTAGACGTGGGCGTGGAGGGTCCTGTGGGGGAGAGAGAGTAGACGTGGGCGTGGAGGGTCCTGTGGTGAGAAGAGAGTAGACGTGGGCGTGGAGGGTCCTGTGGGGGAGAAGAGAGTAGACGTGGGCGTGGAGGGTCCTGTGGGGGAGAAGAGAGTAGACGTGGGCGTGGAGGGTCCTGTGGTGAGAAGAGAGTAGACGTGGGCGTGGAGGGTCCTGTGGGGGAGAAGAGAGTAGACGTGGGCGTGGAGGGTCCTGTGGGGAGAAGAGAGTAGACGTGGGCGTGGAGGGCCCTGTGGTGGAGAAGAGAGTAGACGTGGGCGTGGAGGGTCCTGTGGGGGAGAAGAGAGTAGACGTGGGCGTGGAGGGTCCTGTGGGGGAGAAGAGAGTAGACGTGGGCGTGGAGGGTCCTGTGGGGGAGAAGAGAGTAGACGTGGGCGTGGAGGGTCCTTTGGGGGAGAAGAGAGTAGACGTGGGCGTGGAGGGTCCTGTGGGGGAGAAGAGAGTAGACATGGGCGTGGAGGGCCCTGTGGTGAGAAGAGAGTAGACGTGGGCGTGGAGGGTCCTGTGGGGAGAAGAGAGTAGACGTGGGCGTGGAGGGTCCTGTGGGGGAGAAGAGAGTAGACGTGGGCGTGGAGGGTCCTGTGGGGGAGAAGAGAGTAGACGTGGGCGTGGAGGGTCCTGTGGGGGAGAAGAGAGTAGACGTGGGCGTGGAGGGTCCTGTGGGGGAGAAGGGAGTAGACGTGGCATGGAGGGTCCTGTGGGGGAGAAGGGAGTAGACGTGGGCATGGAGGGTCCTGTGGGGGAGAAGGGAGTAGACGTGGGCATGGAGGGTCCTGTGGGGGAGAAGGGAGTAGACGTGGGCATGGAGGGTCCTGTGGGGGAGAAGGGAGTAGACGTGGGCGTGGAGGGTCCTGTGGGTGGGGTAAGGCCAGACAGCAGTCACCTTGAGGTCTTGTGTAGGTTCTTGCTGATTTTAATAAAGGACATGGTCATACTCCGGGGTTCAGACCCAGGGAAGCAAGGTAAGAAGCACAGTGAGTCAGAGGTCATCTCCCCTAATGGTTTCTGTCCCAGGCCCTCATCTGAATCACAGGTGACTTGAGAATTGGACTAGGACGGGAAGTGGCAGCTGAAGTCAGCAGCATGGGTCATGTTTGGGCAGTGTGGGGTAAGGGTAGAATCCGTGCCCTCTGCCCTCTACATGCCAGGGCAGCTTGTTCCCTGACTATCCCAGGAATAGGGGCAAAATCACCCTCCTTTGAGAATGTCTCTGACAGGCAAATGAAATGATTCCTGAAATAAAAGCATAAACATCAATTGCCTGGTTGTTTTGTCTCTGTGTGGTCAGAGAACTCCACTTCCTGTGTGCTGTCTTTCTTAGCACATGGCAGACCCTCATATGAGTAAAGTTTTATTTTATTTTTTATTCTTTATTTTTATTTTCATTGTCATTTTTTTGGTTTTTCGAGGTAGGGTCTCACTCTAGCCCAGGCTGACCTGGAATTCACTATGGAGTCTCAGGGTGGCCTCGAACTCACGGCAACCCGAACCTCTGCCTCCCTAGTGCTGGGATTAAAGGCATGCACTACCACGCCTGGCTTTTTGAGTGCTCTATTTATAGGCATGTGTTCCAATACCTGGCTTCCGTGTAAGAAATTTCTCTGAAAAGACACCATTGTAGGTTTTGAAGCCTTTTTATTTTTCTATTTTTTTTTATTTTTCAAATTTATTTTATGAGAGAGAGAAAGAGAGAGAGAAAGAATTGGCGTGCCAGGGCCTCCAGCCACTGCAGTTGAACTACAGACACGTGTGCCTTGTGGGCATATGTGACCTTGTGTATGCATCGCCTTGTGCACCTGGCTTAGGTGGGAGCTGGAGAGTGGAACATGGGTCCTCAGGCTTCATAGGCAAGTGCCTTAACCACTAAGCCATCTCTTCAGCCCTGAAGCCTTTTAAACTTTCACGTCTTTTGCAAGTGCCAGCTTCTTGCCAGCATCTATGATCCAAAACTTTAATAAGACTTAAAACTTTTTAAATTTTTATTTATTTATTTGAGAGTGACAGACAGAGAGAGAAAGAGACATATAGAGTGAGAGAGGGAGAATGGGCGCGCCAGGGCTTCCAGCCACTGCAGATGAACTCCAGATGCATGCTCCCCCTTGTGCATCTGGCTAACATGGGTCCTGGGGAATCAAACCGAGGTCCTTTGGCTTTGCAGGCAAATGCCTTTACCATTAAGCCATCTCTCCAGCCCCTATAATTTCATTTAAAAATTTATTTTTATTTTATTTATTTGCAAGCAGAGAGAAATATATAGACAGACAGAGAGGATGGGCGCACCAGAGAGGATGGGCACGCCAGGGCCTCCTGCCACTGCAAACGAACTTCCGATGCAAGCGCTGCTTTGTGCATCTGGCTTTATGTGGGTACTGGGGGATCAAGCTCAGGTCATTTTGTTTTGCAGACATATGTCTTAGCCACTGAGCCATTTCTCCAGTCCTAACTGCAATTTAAAAAATATTTTCATTTTCATTTATTTATTTGAGAGAAAGAGACAGATAGAGATAGAGAGAGAGAGAGTGGGTACATCAGGGCCTCCATCCACTGCAAATGAACTCCAGACGCATGCGCCCCCTTGTGCATCTGGCTTATGTTGGTCCTGGGGAAGTGAAGCGGGGTCCTTAGGCTTTGCAGGCAAATGCCTTAACCACTAAGCCATTTCCCCAGCCCCATCTTTATTTTTGAAAAATCTCTCATTTATTTATTTGAGTAGAAGAAAGAGGCGGATCGATCGATCGATTGATCTATCTATCTATCTATCTATCTATCTATCTATCTATCTATCTATCTAGAGAGAATAGGTGTGCCAGGGCCTCTAGCCACTGCAAACAAACTCCAGACACGTGCACCACCTTGTGCATCTGGCTTACGTGGGTACTGGGGAATCGAACCTGGGTCCTTAGACTTCTCAGGCGAGTGCCTTAACTGCTAAGCCATCTCTCCAGCCCCGAGGTCCCTTTTTATAAGGACACAAGCACCCTCATCATGTATGTAATCCCTATCAAAGACCTCTCTTCCTACTGATGTCACCTTCAAGGTTAGGTTTTGGCATAGAAATGTGAAAGGCACTTAAATTCTCAGTCCAGTGTACCGGGTCCCTGGTGGAGCCTGCAGGCCTTCCTCACCCAGCGGCAAGCGCAGTCCCGGTGGTCCTGCTCAGGGCCGGTGCCGGAGACAGGAAACCTAAGGAGGCCGTAGCAGCTCAGCAAGTATGCGTGCAGTATGTCCACCCACAGGGCAGGGGTAGCTCGCTACCTCCAAGGCCCCATCCTACAGTAGACCGACCGCCAGCTTTTGCCCACCGTCCCAGGAGCCACAAGAGCCTCCCCGAACCCAGGTGCTGATGTGAGCGTCTCCTCGCAGGTGGCCCGGCAGTCTCTCACCATGTTCGTTCTCATCATGAATGGCTGTCACATCGAGATCGACGCCCACCGGCTGAACGATGGGGGGCTGCTGCTGTCGTACAATGGCAACAGCTATACCACGTACATGAAGGAAGAGGTGGACAGGTGTGTGGGCGGAGCATGCGCCGCTCTCTCTGAGAGGAGTCCAGAACACAAAGCTGGCCTTAGATAAGACCTGCTGTGGTTCACACTGGCCCACTGGAGAGGCTGGGAATGCTGTGTGCTCGACTGAGGTCACAGTGGTGCATACGTGTGCAGGATAGGCAGCTCAGAGAATGAAAGGTGGAACACGCATGTGCGTGTGTGCTTGCATGTATGTGCGTGCATGCATGTCACAGCCCCATACCTTGTCAGTGAGAGAGACTCCCTTCACAGCCCTCAGCATTTAGGAAGAAGGCAGGTTAGAGTCAGGTGTGAGTGGCGCTTATTATCTTTCCTAATCATGTTCTATCTGCCTGTTCTCCCCAGTTCAGTTTAAAGGGAAGATTTAGCACCAATTGAGATTTATTGAATAATATATTTATTTATTTCTTTATTGTGAGAGGGAGGGAGAGAGGGAGGCAGAGGCACATAGAGAGAATGAATGTGTCAGGTCCTCCTAGCCACCACAAGCGAACTCCAGACGCATGCACCCCACTTGTGCATCTGGATAATGTGGGTAATGGGGAATCAAACCCGGCCTCTTAGGCTTTGCAGGCAAGTGCCCAAACCACTGAGCAATCTCTCCAGCCCCTGAGTAACATTTGATTGATTGCTTTCTTTTTTTCTTTTTGAGGTAGGGTCTCACTATATCCCAGGCTGACCTGGAATTCACTATGTAGTCTCAGGGTGGCCTCGAACTCACAGCGATCCTCCTACCTCTGCCTCCTGAGTGCTGGGATTAAAGGCGTGCGCCACCACGCCCAGCTTTGATTGATTGCTTTCTATACCAGGCCCCTGGGGCTTAGGCCAGAAGGCAGTAATATTTTGCCATTCCACCTCACTTGCCATTAGCTCCGTGGTAACTGTCAGTTGCTGCCATTTGGAAATGCAGAGACCGCCCCCCCTAATGCTGACAGAGGGTGACTGCCTCTAGGAAAAGGGAGATAACCCCCACACCAAAGTCTGATGGCTTGCTGGCCCTCATCAGTCTCCCACACCATCCTCTTCGCTCTTCTCAGTTACCGAATCACCATCGGCAACAAGACGTGTGTGTTTGAAAAGGAGAACGACCCCACGGTGCTCAGATCCCCGTCAGCTGGGAAGCTGACCCAGTACACCGTGGAGGACGGAGGACATGTGGAAGCCGGGAGCAGCTATGCCGAGATGGAGGTAACCTCAGAGCCAGCCCTGGGGACTGGGGAGTTGCAGTCTTCAACTGCCCCGCTTCCTGGCCTTGAGCCGTTCTTCAACCCACGGTCCTCACCTCACACCGTGGCCACTGCCTGCAAAGTCGTAGTTCTGTGGGGCTCAGCTCCAATTCCCTGAAGTGGTCAAGGGGAAACCTCGGATAGTGCGTAGCTCCCTGGATCGCGGAAGAATGGATTGGTAATCACTATGGCAATGATTAAAAAGTGTAGACCAGGGCCCGGGCGTGGTGGTGCATGCCTTTAATCCCAGCACTTGGGAGGCAGAGGTAGGAGGATCACTGTGAGTTCGAGGCCACTCTGAGACTACATAGTGAATTCCAGGTCAGCCTGGGCTAGAGTGAGACTCTACCTCAAAAAACCAAAAAACTAAAACTAAATAAAATAAAATAAAATAAAAAGTGTAAGCCAGGGCTGGAGAGATGGCATAGCGTTTAAGACACTTGCCTGCAAAGCCGAAGGAACCAGGCTCGATTCCCCAGTTCCCATATAGGCCAGGCGCACAAGGTGGTGAATGCATCAGGAGTTCGTTAGTTCTGTCTGGAGGCCCTGATGCACCCATTCTCTCTCTCTACCTGCCTCTTTCTCTCTGTCAAACAAATAAATAAGTCAACTAATTAAAAAAGTAAAATAAAATAAAAAGTGTAAGCCAACTTTTGCCAAGCACCAACTGCCCAGCAGGTGTTAAGAGTCTAAACATTTTTTCTTGCCTTCACTTTTTGTTTTTGATTTTTTGAGGTAGGGTCTTGCTATAGCCCAGGCTAACCTGGAATTCACTATATAAGTCTCACGGTGGCCTTGAACTTACAGCGATCCTCTTACCTCTGTCTCCTGAGTGCTAGGATCTAAGGTTTGTGCCACCATGCCCGGCCACTGTTTGTTTTTGGATGGTGCTGGGACGGAACCCAGCGCCTCAGGCATGCTGGGCAAGTGGCTCTACCACTGAGCTCTATCCCCTCTTGGTCCCCACTTCTGTAGCCTCAGCAACTGCATGAGATGGGCACATCTGCGATTCCCAATTTACATGTGAAGAAATTGGACTCAAGGGGAAAGACATCACTTGAGATTATATAAACCCAGGAGTCAAAACTGGTCTGCATTTTTTTTAAATTTTGTTTTTTTCCAGGTAGCGTTAGGGTTAGGGTTAGGGTTACGATGTTAGGATGGCTCCGGTGTCACTAGGTCATAGGTCACTAGGCCATAGGTCACTAGGTCATAGGTCACTAGGCCAGCTTCCTTCTAGTCTGCGGCACTGCATAGGTGCAGTCTGTCACTGACCAGAACGTCGTTCTGCTGTATATGACGGCACAGTCGTCGCTGCACACAGTAGGATTCATGTATTTCTGAGAGAGGTCTTCCTTTGAAGGTTAACATTGTGGGGGCCTGGGAGTGCAGCCCAGTGGTAGAGCACTTGTCCAGCAAGCATGAGGCTGTGGGTTTCATCCCCAGCACCACAAAAAAATAAAATAAAAACAGAAGAAGAGAAAAAAGAGAAAAGAAAAAAAGAAAGAAACGAAAGAAGAAAGAAAGAAAGAAAAAAGCAAAAGTAAGTTTCTGTACCTGTGAAGTGGACATCACAAATACCTGTTTAGCTGACTGGCTTTGTCGAGTGAGTCATTGCTGAGTGGTGCTTTTTTCTGAAAATTAAATGAAGGTTTTCTTGTCCTTTCTGCTGAGCGCTGCCTAGGGAACGGCTGTATTTTCGTGATGCCTTCCCTCTCCAAAGTCACTGGTTTTTGGGTGACTCTGGGTGCCAGTGCTTGGGAGCTGTGTCCCATTTCTTTCTTTCTTTTTCGAGGTAGGTTCTCACTGTAGCTCAGGCTGACCTGGAGTTCACTGGATTCTCAGGGTAGCCTCGAACTCATGGTGATCCTCCTACCTTAGCCTCCCGAGTGCGCCACCATGCCTGGCTTCCATTTCTTTTTCCTGCAAAATAGGTGATGAAGATGATCATGACCCTGAATGTGCAGGAGAGTGGTCGGGTCAAGTACGTCAAGCGTCCAGGGGTCGTGCTGGAAGCTGGCTGTGTGGTGGCCAGGCTGGAGCTCGATGACCCTTCCAAAGTGCAACCGGTAGGTAGCATTTGGCGCCAGCTGCTGTGACTCAGTGTGGGTACATCCACAGTGTCCCCCTGCTCAGAGACAACGGAAAGGGAGGCTCTCTGCTCTGCCCGTGCCGGTCACCTGTGGCTCTCCATTCTGCGTATAGTAAAACTCAGGTTCTGTGGATGACCTATGAGAGCTTGGGTGAGCTGCCTGTGATTTCTGCTATGGGTTCCTCCTCTCTACTCCTGGCTTAAAAAAAAAAAAAACCCAAAACATTTTATTTATTTACTTATGGGCAGGGGAGGGAGAGAATGGGCACACCAGGGCCTCCAGCCACTGCAAACTCCAAGTGCATGCTCCACCATGTGCATCTGGCTTATGTGGGTTCTAAGGAATCGAACCTGGGTCCTTAGGCTTTACAGGCAAGCGCCTTAACCACTAAGCTATTTCTCTAGCCTTTCTCCTGGCTTCTTGGTGCACATCTGCATTCCAGCACTTGGGAGGAGGAAGCAGGAGGATCTTGGGTTCCAGGCCAGATGTTGCTAGAGATAGAACCAGGGCCTTGTGCATGCTGAGCAAGAAAGAGTTCAAGCACTGAGCTCCCCCCCCCCCAGCCTAGCATTAATTAATTTTATTTTTTATTTATGAGAGAGAATGAGAGACAAAGAGAGAGAGAGAGAGAGAGAGAGAGAGAGAGAGAATTGGCACACCAGGGCCTCTAGCCATTGCAAACAAACTCCAGACATGTGCGCCACCTTGTATGCATGCACCATCTTGTGTCACTTTGTATATCTGGCTTCCATGGGTTCTGTGGAGTTGAACCTGGGGCTTTAGGCTTTGCAGGCATGTGCCTTACCTGCTAAGCCATCTCTCCAGCTCTTCTTAAAAAGTTTTAAATTTTTATTTCTTTGAGACAGAAAGAGGGAGAGAGAGAGAGGTGGTTATCATTTTTTTATTTGCAAGGAGAGAGAGAGAGAGAGAGAGAGAGAGAGAGAGATGAGTGTACCAGAGCCTCCAGCTACTGCAAATGAACTCCAGACACATGTGCCACTTTGTGCATCTGACTTTCCGTGGGTCCTGGGGCATTGAACTCAGGTTCTTAGGCTTTGCAGGCAAGCTCCTTAACCTCTAAGCCATCTCTCCAGCCCTCACCTTTAAATTTTTTATTTTATATAAATTATAAGCCCTCATCTTTTAAAAATTATTTTATTATTATTATTTTGTTTTTTTGAGGTAGGGTCTCACTCTAGCTCAGGCTGATCTCGAATTCATTATGTCTCAGGGGTCCTTGAACTCACAATGATCCACCTACCTCTGCCTCCTAAATGCTGGGATTAAATGCGTGCACCACCATGCGTGGCTCCCTCATTATTTAAAAAACATACTGTGATTTATTTATTTGTAGGGAGAGAGAGAGAGAGAATGGGCACATCAGGACATCTTGCCATTGCAAATGAACTTCAGATGACTTAAATAAATAAATTACTTAAAAAAATAGGGACTGGAAGGATGGCTTAGTGGTTAAGGCACTTGCCTGCAAAGCCAAAGGACCCAGGTTCAGTTTCCCAGAACCCACATAAGCCAGCTGTACAAGATGGTACATACATCTGGAGTTTGTTTGCAGCCGTGGGAGGCCCTGGGGCACCCATTCTCTCTCTCTCTCTCTTTTTTTTCTTTTCTGTTTTCTCTCTGTGTCTCTTTCTCTCTCTCAAATAAATAAGTAAATGTTTGGAGGATAAATTTGCAACTTGCGGCATTTGCAAAGGAAATGACGTTGGCACACCTGGACCCAGGTGCAAATGTAGCCGTGTTACGTTCCCAGGACTATTTCTCAGGTGTCCCCCTCCCTGTGGACCCCCTGCCTGCTCCTGCTGGCCTGTGACACCCCCCCCCTCCCATGTCTCACCAGGCCGAGCCGTTCACGGGCGAGCTCCCTGCCCAGCAGACTCTGCCCATCCTCGGGGAGAAGCTGCACCAGGTGTTCCACAGTGTTCTGGAAAACCTGACGAACATCATGAGTGGTTACTGCCTGCCCGAGCCTTTTTTCAGCATCAAGGTAAGTGGCTTCGGAGGAGCGTGTGTGCGCAGGCCCCGTGCAGAGCCGGGAGGGTTGGCTCTGCGACACGGAGAGGAGGGCTTTATGGAAACCGGGGACGGGAAGGCACTTCGGCCTCTGTTCTCCCACGGAGCCTGCTTGCAGAGCGTACACTTTGCGAGTGTGTTCTCTTTGGTGAGGACTACTGTAAGTTATCATTTGGCTCAGGACCAAACGTGTCCGAGCAAGCGTGCCGGAAGGAGTAAGCGGGGGGCCAGCCCCTGTTTGTTTCTTCGTTTTGGTTTTTAGAGGTAGAGTCTCACTGTAGCCCAGGCCCAGAACTCTTCTCTATAGTCCCAGGCTGGCCTTGAACTCACAGCAGTCCTCCTACCTCTACCTCACAAGTACTGGGATTAAAGGCCTCCTCTTTTTGTGTGCTTTTGAGATAGTTTCTCATTACATAGCCCTGGCTGACTTGGAATTCAATATAGCCCAGGCTTGCCTTGGGACTTGTGGTAATCCTCCTGTCTCTGTCTACGAAGTGCTGGGATTACAGGTGTGCGCCAACATGCCCGGCTAGGCCAGCCCTCCAATGGACATGCAGGAAAAAAAGACGCCACCCATCACTCATATCCCAGGGGCCACCGTGCACTCCTGTTATAGAGAAACAAGTTCTGCACTTGGCAGATGTCCTTGACGCCCTAGTGCTGTGTTCCACTCCATTCAGCGTGGCAACCACAGGCGTGGTGAGGCTGCTGGTCACAGTGCTGACCCCTCGTCTGGTGCCAACGACCTGCCGGAACTCTCAATTCTCGACGTTGACTAAGTCGGTTCATGGAATGGCTCTTATTTCCACATACAGTTGGGGCAACTGAGGCACAGAGGAGCTAGAAAGCTTGCCCTACTACTCACATGAAGAAGTGAAGATGCAGGAGGCAGAGGTAGGAGGATTGCCGTGAGTTCGAGGCCACCCTGAGACTCCATAGTGAATTCCAGGTCAGCCTGGGCTAGAGTGGGACCCTACCTCGAAAAAACCAAAAAAAAAAAAAAAAAAAAAAAAAAAGAAGAAGTGAAGGTGGGATTTGAACCCTGGGCACCTGGCTTCAAAGTCTGTGTTCAGAACCCCTAGGCCATGCTGCCAAGTGATGATGGCTGTAGATAGAATGTTTATTTAGCCTTTGTACTGGCCAGTTTGTGTACCAGTTCTTTTTTTTTTTTGTTTTTTTTGAGGTAGGGTCTCACTCTAGCCCAGGCTGACCTGGAATTCACTATGTCATCTCAGGTTGGCCTCGATCTCAACAGCGATCCTCCTGCCTCTGCCTCCTGAGCACTGGGATTAAAGGTGCAAGCCACCACGCCCGGCTATCAGTTCTTTTTTAAATTGCCGTTTTGTGTGTGTGTTCATCTGTTTGTGCATGTTTTTGGGTGTGTGTATGGTGAGTGTGTGCGTGTGCCACAGTGCTCGCGTGGAGGTCAGAGGTCAACTTTCAGGTCAGTCCTTGTCACCTACTTTAAGGCAGGACTTCTCTCTTTCTGGATCTTGCTTCATTCACCACAAGCTTCTAGAAGATTCTTTTGTCACCTCTTCCCATCTCACTGTTAGCGTTCTGGGGTTACAGAAGCCTGCCACAGTTTCTGATTTTAAAAAAATTATTTATTTATTTGCAAGGAGGGGGATAGGAGAGAGAATGGGCGTTCCAGGTCTCTAGCCACTGCAGAGGAACTCCAGATGCATGTGCCACTTTGTGCATCTGGCTTACGTGGATCCTGGGGAATCGAACCCAGGTTGTTAGGCTTTGCAGGCAGGCGCCTTAACTGCTGAGCCATCTCTCCAGCCCAGCTTCTGCCTTTTTATGTTGGCTCTGGGGATCAAACGCAGGTACTCTGGCTTGAATGGAGAGTGTTTTATCCACTGAACCATCTTCCCAGCTCTCTCAGTTCACTTTATTTTACTATAATTTTTGTTTGTTTGTTTGTTTTTTCGAGGTAGGGTCTCACTGTAGCTCAGGCTGACCTGGAATTCACTATGGAGTCTCAGGGTGGCCTCGAACTCATGGCAATACTCCTACCTCTGCCTCCCGAACACTGGGGTTAAAGGTGTGAGCTACCACGCCTGGCTTACTATTAATTTTCTAGTTATTTGAAAGAGAGGGAGAAAGAGAGAGAGAGAGAGAGAGAGAGAGAGAATGGGCACACTGGGGCTTCCAGCCACTGCAAACAAACTCCAGACACATGCACCACCTGCATCTGGTTTTACGTGGAACCTGGCTCCTTAGGTTTTGCAGGCAAGCTCTCTAACCACTGAGCAATCTCTCCAGCCCTCAGTTCGCTTTGAAGTCTCACTGGCATTTGGAGTTGGCACCGTTATCATTCCCATCATCTAAAGACCATCCTCAATGGCCACCGAGACCCTCTGGAGGTGACACAGAAGCTCGTGTTTATATCCTGGTTTTGCTTCATAGCAGCTGAATGACTTTGGTTTTCTCTGAGTGTTAGTGTCAGTTGTGACTAGGGTAAAGACGTGCTTGGTAGGGCAGTTTCCAAGTATCACATCAAAACACGTAAAGAAAGGTCTTTGGACACGATGTGGCACCAAGCAAATCTCCCACTAAGTTTAGCTTGTCACATGACCTTAGTTTTTCTTCATACCTTATTGTTATTATTATTATTTTGAGGTAGGGTCTCACTCTAGCCCAGGCTGACCTGGAATTCACTGTGTAGTCTCAGGGTGGCCTCGAACTCACGGCGATCCTTCCTACCTCTGCCTCCCGAGTGCTGGGATTAAAGGCGTGCGCCACCACGCCTGGCTCTTCGTACCTTATTAATTTTCTAGATGCTCAGAGAGGAGCGCAAAGGCCTCCCAATGTGGGGAGACCGGGGACGCATCCACCCCTGGACTACCCCAGAGACCGCCGGGTCTGGATCCTCGGCCATCCACGGCCACGGGGCCTGATTGGGTCGGGCGGCCATGGTAGGGTGGCGCTGCCCGAGCTCGTGTAGGGCCTCGGTTGACACGGTGGTCCCGCTGCAGCTGAAGGAGTGGGTGCAGAAGCTCATGATGACCCTCCGGCATCCGTCGCTGCCGCTGCTGGAGCTGCAGGAGCTCATGACCAGCGTGGCGGGCCGCATCCCCGCCCCGGTGGAGAAGGCGGTGCGCAGGGTGATGGCCCAGTACGCCAGCAACATCACCTCCGTGCTGTGCCAGTTCCCCAGCCAGCAGGTACGTGCCTGACCAGCCTCGCTGATGCTCAGGGTCCCCCATGTCTGGCCTCTGGTGAAGCTGGGGCCGCCTCAGACGTCGTGGGCCTGGGTTTTCTTTGGAGCCTTCTCTGCGGAGCCCCGGCATTTTCTCTCGGGCGCCAAGTGTGTGCTTCATAGGCAGGAAGTTCGGGTTCAGCTGTAAGCCATTGCTGAGGACACGGGGAGCGCTGCTCAGCACACAGGCTGGCTGGCTCTTGGAGAATCGTAGCACTTTGTTACAGGGTCATAGATTTGCACGGTGATGGTCCTGGGACTCCATGCATGCTTAATATTTTAAAAATATTTTGTTCTTGCCGGGCATGGTGGCGCACGCCTTTAATCCCAGCACTCGGGAGGCAGAGGTAGGGGATCGCCATGAGTTCAAGGCCACCCTGAGACGACATAGTGATTTCCAGGTCAGCCTGAGCTACAGTGAGACCCTACCTTATAAAAAAGTTGTTCTTGTTGGTTTTTATTTTTATTTTTATTTATTTACACGAGAGAGAGAGAGAGGGGAGTATGGGTGTGCCAGGGCCTCTTGCCACTGCAAATAAACTCCAGACACATGTGCCTCATTGTGTATCTGGCTTAATGTGGGTACTGGGGAATTGAACCCTGGCCAACAGGTTTGCAAGCGAGCACCTTTAACCGCTGAGCCACCTCACCAGCCCTGTTGTTGGTTTTATTTATTTATTTGAGATAGAGAGAGGGAGAGAGAGAGAGAGAGAGAGAAATTCATTTGGAACATTCAGGACTTTGTCATTAAGGATATATATATTTTTTTCTTTAAAAGTACCCTTGTTACCAAAAGCAACATACAGTGACATGAAGTGTAGTTCTAAAGACAGGACCCTGGGCTGGAGGGATGGCTTAGAGGTTAAAGAGTTTGCCTGCAAACCCAAAGGACTGGGGTTCAATTCCCCAGGATCCACGATAGCCAGATGCACAAGGGGGTGCATGCGTCTGGAGTTTGTTTGCAGCAGCTGGAGGCCCTGGAGCGCCCATTCTCTCTCTCTCTCTGTCTCTCTTTCTCTGCCAAATAAATAAATAAAAATAAAATATTTTTTAAAAAGGCAGGACCCTTCCTATCCTGCACCAGCACTTTTGTGGGACACTCCCTCCTCCCCTCTTCCTGTCTGTGGGGAGCTCTCATTTCCTGTGTGCACGTCTTTCTGTGACTGTCATCGCTCCGAGCTCTTGGATTCCCCCTAGCAGGACACTGAAGGCATGAACGGGGCTGTGTCCGGGTGTCCAGATGGCTTGCGGTGGGGTTTTTGGTCTTTGAATGCGCCCTGGCTGGGACCTTCCTGGGAGCCTGTGGAAGGTCCCTCAGCTGACTGCTGGGTGGCTCACGTGGTTGGCACTGGGTAGAGCTGTCTTATTTTCGCATGTAGATAGCCACCATCCTGGACTGCCACGCCGCCACCCTGCAGCGCAAGGCTGACCGCGAGGTCTTCTTCATGAACACACAGAGCATCGTGCAGCTGATCCAGAGGTGAATGGATCCCAGGCCCTCCAGGGGGTGCTGTTGTCACACCGAGTCACCCACATGTGGAGAGCTGGGAGAGCCATTTAGGTCCCTTCCTCAATCCCTCTCCCTCTCCCTCCTCCTCCCCTCCCCTCCCCTTTCTTCCCTTTCTCATTTCCTCCAGCCCAGCTTGGGGTCTCTCTCAGGGTTAATCTGTCGTAAATAAAAAGTACATTATGGTTCTGGTTCTTCTGTTACCAAAAGAGGAGCCCTGGGCTCAGCTTCTGTGAGTTTCAGCTTGCCTGTTGGTAAACTGAGAACAGAACAAATCCGTATCAAAAGATAAATCCCATAGAATCATTATAATTTGGTTAGTTTTTATAAAGTGATAACATTTAGCATACATCTATCTATCTATCTACCCACCCATCCATCTATCTATCTATCTATCTATCTATCTATCTATCTATCTATCTATCTGAGGTAGGGTCTCACTCTAGCCCAGGCTGACCTGGAATTCACTATGTAGTCACAGGGTGGCCTTGAACTCATGGCAATCCTTCTACCTTTGCCTCCTGAGTGCTGGGATTAGAGGTGTACTCCACCACGCTCAGCTAATTTTGTTGTTGTTGTTCTTTTTTTTGTTTTTTGAGGTAGGGTCTCACTCTGGCTCAGGCTGACCTGGAATTCACTATGTAGTCTCAGGGTGGCCTCGTACTCACAGCGATCCTCCTACCTCTGCCTCCCAAGTGCTGGGATTAAAGTTATGCACCACCACGCCTGGCTCCACTTAGCCAATATTGACATGTATGTTAGAGTTGTAACTTGGATTTAGCTTGGCTTAGGACACATTGGGATGACATGGTTTTATGTATGATGAAAGACTACATAAGTCACTATTCTTGTAGTTTGGGGGGTCATTACAAGGGAAATTGATGTCTTTCTCTTTCTCTCTCTCACCTTCCCCTTCCTCCCTCTTCTTTCTTTTTTGTTTTATTTATTTTAATTTTTTTCTTATTACTTGTTTTTCTTTTTCTTTTTTTGTTTTTTTGAGGTAGGGTCTTACACTAGTCCAGGCTGACCTGGAATTCACTATGAGTCTCAGGGTGGCCTTGAACTCACGGCGATCCTCCTACCTCTGCCTCCCGAGTGCTGGAATTAAAGGCGTGCGCCACCATGCCCAGCCCACTTGTTTTTTTTGTTTTTGTTTTTGGTTTTGTTTTGTTTTTTGTTTTTTTGACAACTCACATTAAACTTTTGTTTCAGGGGCTGGAGAGATGGCTCAGTGATTAAGGCACTTGCCTGCAAGGCCTAATGACCTGGGTTCGATTCCCCAGTACCCATATAAAGCCAGATGCACAAAGTGGTGCATGCATCTGGAGTTTGTCTGCAGCGGTCAGAGGTCCTGAGTGCCCATTATCTCACTCCCCTGGCTTGCAAATAAATAAATAAATTATATATATATATATATATATATATATATATATATTATATATATGTATGTATATATATGTATATGTACACACACACACACACACACACACACACATACATATATATTAAAAACCCTGTTTCAGAAAGGAAGTGAAAATCACACATTAGCCTGGGGTGGTGATGCATGCCTTTAATCCTAGCACTAGGGGGCGTGGTGGTGCACGTGGTGGTAGGAGGTCGCTGTTAATTCGAGGCCAGCCTGAGACTACATAGTGTATTCCAGATCAGCCTGAGCTACAGCGAAACCCTACCTGGAAAAGACTAAAAAGAAAAAAAATTAAAAGTCACACATTACAAAAATTACATATTTGGCAAATGTCTTTCAAATTTGTCTTTAGAAAACATCTGTATAGGTTGCATAGATAAATGGACATTCTTATTTTCTGGTTAGAATCTGCAAACATTGGCTTTCTTCTTTTAGTGTCTTAACTCTAAAACTTAACTTTTAGTGTCCTTCCCTGTGGAGCTGGGCAAGTGGGGTGTCTAGAGACTTAATTTTGGGTACCAGCTCAATTTGGCCTCTGGTTTGATGGGCTCTCGCTCACCTTTCTCTCCTATTCTTTCTCCTTCTCTTCCTCCCTTTCTCCATTAAAAAATATATATTTTTTATTTTTTGAGGGAAGCCCAACAGACTGTCCTTTTTTTTTTTTTTTTATGTGTGAGAGAGGGAGAGAGTGAGAGAGACAGTGTGTGTGAGAGAGAGAATTGGCACACCAGGGCCTCCAGCCACTGCAGTCAAACTCCAGATACGTGCACACCCTTGTACGCATGTGCAACCTTGCGTGCTTGTGTCACCTTGTGCGTCTGGCTTACACGGGACCTGGAGCGTTGAACATGAGTCCTTAGGCTTCGCAGGCAAACACCTTAACTGCTAAGCCGTCTCTCCAGCCCCCTTTCTTCATTTTATGATGAGGGTGTAACTCACGACCTTGCACATACTAGGCCAGTGTACTCCCATTAAGTTGCATCTCCAGCCCTTGGTTTTCTAAGACAGCGTTTTACTATGTAGTATAGACTGGCCTTGAACTCATAGTCTTCGGGAGGAATGGTGGAATTACAGGCATGTGCCACCATGCCCAGGCTGCCTTCTTTTTAGTGTCATGAAAGTCCCTAGCGAAGACATCTAGATACTCCAGGAGGTGGGGGGGGGTCACATTAACACTGCCACTTTCTGTTCTCCCAGGTACCGCAGTGGGGCCCGGGGCTACATGAAAACCGTGGTGCTGGACCTCCTGCGGAGCTACCTGCGTGTGGAGCACCATTTCCAACAAGGCAAGAGATGCACGGCGATCCCGGGCGATCCCGGGCGTCACCGAGGAGGAGCTGGGAGCGGGGCGTGGCGGGAATGGGACCTCACCCTGCTGGGTCTCTCGTCTTCCCCTGTAGCTCACTATGACAAGTGCGTGATAAACCTCAGGGAGCAGTTCAAGCCAGACATGACCCCGGTGCTGGACTGCATCTTCTCACACGCGCAGGTGGCCAAGAAGAACCAGTTGGTGATCCTGCTGATTGTAAGGGGGCTGGGCCTTCACCCCAGCGGGGGTGGGCAGGGCTCCCAAACCTCTTCTTTTTTCTTCTTTAACTTTTTTTTTTAATTTAAAATTTAATTTTAGAGAGAGAGAGGGAGAGAGAGACAAACAAGAGGGAGAGAGAGAGAGAGAGAGAATTGGCATGCCAGGGCCTCAGCCAGGACCCATGTAAGCCAGATGCATAAGGTAGTGCATGCATCTGCTGTTCATTTGCATTGGCTGGAGTCCCTGATGCACCCATCCATTCTTGCTCTCTCTCCTTCTTTCTTTCTCTCAAATAAACAAATAAAAATAAAAATATTAAAAACTTAGCAGTCTGGAGAGATGGCTTAGCGGTTAAGGTGTTTGCCTGCAAAGCTCAAGGACCTCGGTTCAATTCCCCAGGACTCACGTAAGCCAGATACACAAGGTGTCCTTGTTTATAAAACGGGGGTCATGATAGCAACTCCTCAGAGGGTTGGGAGCATCTGAGGGTACGTATGAAAGGGGGCTAGTTGCTTGCCTGGCACATCATGCTCCCTGGTAATCACTGGATAGGAGCCGGACCGGTTGAGCATTTCTAATCCAAAAAATCCAAACTGCTCCAACATCTAAAAATGTTAGAGCTCTGACCCGACACCAGAAGTGGCTAATGCCACGCCTGAGCTTATGTGGTAGATTGCAGTGACCACTAAAAATACTGTATAAGGGCTGGAGAGACGGCTCAGCGGTCAAGGTGCTTGCCTGCAAAGCCCTTGTAAGGACCTGAGTTCAGTTCCCCAGTATCCATGTAAAGCCAGACATACAAAGTGGCACATGCATCTGGAGTCTGTTTGCAGTAGCTAGAGTCCCTAGTGTGCCCATTCTGTCTGTCTCTCTTCTGTTTCTCCTGCTTGCAAATAGATTAAAAATTTTTTAAATACCATATAAAATGATCTTCAGGATGCATGTATGAAGCAAACATGAATGAGTTTCATGTTTAGATGTGGGTTCCATTCCCAAGAAATCTCTTTATGCAGATATTACAAGATCCCAAATCAGCTTCAATCTCCAACAGTTCTGGCCTTTCAGATGAGGGACATGGGCAGGGGTTATGTTGTACTGTTTATCCTGTCAGGTGGGGCAGGTATGTTCTGGAGTGGATGAGCAGGTGAATGAATGAATGAATGAATGAATGAATTTGTATTACACATTTTTTTTTCTCATGGCTGTGACCAAATACCTGACAAGAGACAGTGTAAGGGAGGAAGGGTTTACTGAGCTCACAGCTCCTGGGGTTACATTCCATCATGGTGGGGGTGACCCGCTGGAAGGAGCCCGAGGCCAAGCTGGTCACTAAGTCAGGACGATGGAACGGGCAGTGGGGCCACACTACGAAACCTCAAGGCCTGTCCCCCAGTGGTCCACTTCCTCTAGCAAGCCTCCACCTCCTTACATTTCCACACCTCTCTCTACCAGTGCCGTCAGCTGGGGACCAAGTATTCAAACCCATGAACCTATGGAGGGGAGGGGGCACGTCACATTCAAACCACAATAGAAGTGTGCCCACAGTAGAAAAGAGCAAGGGTGAATAAGTGAGTGAGGGAGTGAATGAATGAATGAATGAGGCTTACCCCTCCGGAAGACAAGGACAAGGCTGTGTGGCCTAGGCTGTGGCAGATGTGTGCAGAGAGCTGAGACCGGACCCTGTGGCTGGCTGAGCGCCGGCCTGTTCGGCTCTGGCAAAGGACAGCCGTTTTTGGGTTCTCTTCTCTCCCGAAGGATGAGCTGTGTGGTCCGGACCCTGCCCTGTCGGAGGAGCTCACCGCCATCCTCACAGAGCTTACTCAGCTGAGCAAGAGCGAGCATTGCAAGGTGGCCCTCAGAGCCAGGCAGGTCGGTCTTCGGGCCCAAGGCCCCTGCGTTGCACCCCCTATCCCCCCGGCTCCCGGCTTCTTGCCTCAGCTGTCCATCCCCCCTCTTTGCAGGTTCTGATCGCCTCCCACCTCCCTTCCTATGAACTGCGGCACAACCAGGTGGAGTCCATCTTCCTCTCGGCCATTGACTTGTACGGCCACGAGGTCTGCCCGGAAAACCTCAAGGTGAGGCCTGTCCTTCCTCCAGCGTCTGCTGGGCGTACACCTAGGTCCAGGTGGGGTCTTCAGGGCCATAGGTTGCTTTTACCTTCAATGATCGACCCCCGCCCCGGGTCTGGTGCCATTTCATGCTGAGTGGCAACGTTTGTCTGGTGTGTGTCTGGGGGGGGGGGCTGTTGGCAGGCTCTGGGAGAGGTGAGCATGGAGCCGGGTCCTGTGGGATGGGGTGAGGGTGTCCTGGCAGGTTCAGGGTTAACACGCAGCTGTGATGGAGTGTCTGCGAGCGTGCACCCCTGGGGCTGGGTCACAGGTTTCCTTTTCCCAGGTTCCCACCGTGGCTGGCTCCTTACGGAATTCCAGGTGGACCCCCCCCTTCCTCAGCATCTGAAATTGGGGGTTGCCCGTGTTCCTTCACTGTCAGACCCAAGGCTGGCTGTGGGGGAGTCTGCACCAGGGACCCTGGCTGTCACAGTAGCAGCAACACGGCCGGCTTCCGCACTGCTCCCAGCCGGCCCCCCCCCCCCCAGCCCGCGGTTCACACTTGTTCACGTGTTTCCTTTTCCCGTTTTTCCATAGAAACTAATCCTTTCAGAAACGACCATATTTGATGTGCTGCCTACTTTCTTCTACCACGCTAATAAAGTCGTCTGCATGGCGTCCCTGGAGGTAAGTGGGAGAGACCTAGGAGGGGCAACAGCGCTGAGCCAGCCAACCGCGGCGCTCGCCGTCCTCCCCGGCCACACGCCTACCTGACCTGGTCCACACACCTCTCAAACATGATCTTCCTTTTTTAAAAAAAATTTTTTTTGTTCACTTTTATTTATTTGAGAGTGACAGACAGAGAAAGAGAGAGAGAGAGAGAGAGAGAGAGAGAGAATGGGTGCGCCAGGGCCTCCAGCCACTGCAAACAAACTCCAGATGCCTTGTGCATCTGGCTGACGTGGGTCCTGGGGAATCGAACCTCCAACTGGGGTCCTTAGGCTTCATAGGCAAGTGCATAACCACGAAGCCATCTCTCCAGCCCTCTTTTTTTTTTTTTATTGACAACTTCCATAATTGTAAACAATATCTCATGGTAATTCCCTCCCTCCCCCCACTTTCTCCTTTGAAACTCCATTCTCCATCATATCCCCTCCCCTTCTCAATCAGTCTCTCTTTTGTTTTGATGTCATGATCTTTTCCTCCTATTATGATGGTCTTGTGTAGGTAGTGTTAGGCACTGTGAGGTCATGGATATCCAGGCCATTTTGTGTCTGGAGGAGCACGTTGTAAGGAGTCCTACCCTTCCTGATCTTATTCTTTCCCAGGAAGGGAGCGTTACAAATATCCCTGTGTTACAGCAGACCGAATTGAAGCTCAGAGGGGTGAAGTGATTTTGCTCAAGATCACACAGCCAGGAAGGGGAAGAATCGGGGGGGGGGGGTCAATGATTGACAACTCCGGGGTGCGGGCTGTGGTTATCATAGCTGAGGTTCATTACAGAGAAAGGATTCACGCTAGCTCTGTCTCACTGCAAATCCCATGCTGGCAGCCATTGCTTTGCCCTATCTCATCACCGCCCCCTCCGGGCAGGGCACAGCTAGATGCCATCCCCACCCCCATAACCCTTCACCCCAGTGCTGAGTCACAGGCACTGCGGCCAAACTTATGACACATGAGCATTCACTGTCTTGCTATCTCTGAAAGACCTCTCTCTCTCTCTCTCTTTTTTTTTTTTTCAAGGTAGAGTCTCACTCTAGCTCAGGCTGACCTGGAATTCACTACGTAGTCTCAGGGTTGCCTTGAACTCACAGCAATCCTCCTACCTCTGCCTCCCAAGGGCTGGGATTAAAGGCGTGAGCCACCACGCCTGGCTGTATTTTTTTTTTTTTCGAGGTAGGGTCTCACTCTGGTCCAGGCTGACCTGGAATTAACTATCTAGTCTCAGGGTGTCCTTGAACTCATGGTGATCCTCCTACCTCTGCCTCCCATAGGGCTGGGATTAAAGGCATGCACCACCACGCCTGACTTTTTTGTTTTTTTTTAATAAGAGAAAAAGAGAGAGAATTGGTGTGCCAGGGCCACCAGCCACTGCAATCGAACTTCAGACATGTGCGCCATCTTGTGTACATTTGCGACCTTGCGTGCTTGCATCATCTTGTACATCTGGCTGACATGGGATCTGGAGAGTTGAACATGGGTCTTTAGGATTCACATGCAAGTGCCTTAACCACTAAGCCATCTCTCCAGCCCTGAAAGACTTCTATCTGGAGCCGTGCAAGCTGGATGGAGCTTAGGTGACAAGGTAGCCTCCCATGGGACAGGGCAGAGCAGGGCGTGTCTACTAGCAACTCAAATGGGAGTTCCTATTCTCGTCTCCCTGACGTCAGGGGCCTATAGGTGTTCAGTTAGTTATTGGAATTCAGGCTGAACATGCCCTTGTAGCGAATAGCAGATAGCGTCTCATGCTGTCAGTAGTTTTCTGCCCTAGACCGAGTGGCTTTTCCTTACTCTTGATTCTCCAAGCTCAGTATCTACAGTCTCTGCGGCCCCCTACTCGCCCAGGTATCTTTTAGACCCCAGAGGATCTAAATGTCAGAAACTTTGGATGGGCTTTTGTTGAGACTGATTTTTTGGTTTGAGAGCATATGACAGGCATAGAGTCTCTTGGACCTACAGCTTGTTCCTTTGTTAATTTATTTATCTTTGATAGAATCCCGAGGCTGGGAAGATGGCTCAGCAGTTAAAGGTGCTCATTTGCAAAACCTGCAGGCCAGAGTTTGATTCCCAGCGCCTATGTAAAGCCAGATGCACAAAGTGGCGCATGCATGTGGTGTTTGTTACAATGTCAAAAGGCTCATTCTCTCTCTCTCTCTGCTCATAAATAAATAAACAAAAAGTATTTTTTTAAAGAAAGAATCCTCCTGAGGTCTCAGTCAGAGCTGTTAAATCCTAGTTATATCTGTGAGAGAATTTTCTAGATTATACTTTCATACATTCCAGGACCTTAATTGGCATCTTTATTGAACATGATTCAACGTTTTCCTTGTGACCTAAGAGAAACATTGTAACATACAATCTAGATTCAGCCTTTTGGGGCTTGAGAGATGGCTTAGCGGTTAAGGTGCCTGCCTGTGAAGCCTAAGGACCTAGGTTCGATTCTCCAGGTTCCAGGTAAGCCAGATGCACACGGTGGCACATGCATCTGGAGATCATTTGCAGTGGCTAGAGGCCCTGCCATGCCCATTCTCACTCACTCTCCCTCTGTGTCTCTCTCTCTCTCCCTCCCTCTCTCTGTCTCTAATAAATAAATTAATGAAAAAAAGTAGATTCAGCCTTTTGAGAATCAGAGTTTCATCCCTATCCTAAGTGTGTCACAGTCTCCAAATACACTCCAGCATTTAATAATTTGCGATTCCAGGGTGCGGGCTGTGGTTGTCATCATAGCTGAGGTTTATTACAGAGAAAGGATGGATGGGAGCCAGCAAAGGGGACATACGGGTGGTGCTCATGAAACCCAGCCTAGGCCCCTGAGGGTCCTCTCCCAAGCAGAGTCCCCCAGGGTGCACCACCTTCCACAGGCAGTGAATAGCGACAACGCACGTGTACCCAGGAAGCTCATGAGACTTGGCACCCAGGGCTTTTAGTAGGGACTGGGCCCACAGTCACCCTCTCTTGGCATGTAGCAAAAGTCCACACTCAGGGATGGAGAGATATCTCCGTGGTTAAGGCGTTTGCCTGCGAAGCCTAAGGACCCCAGTTCAATTCCCCAGGACCCACATAAGCCAGATGCACAAGGGGGTGCATGTGTCTGGAGTTCGTTTACAGTGGCTGGAGGCCTGAGTGCTCATTCCCTCTCTGTCTCTCTCTCTCTCAAATAAATAAAAATAAAAAAAAATATTTAAAAAAAATCACAAGTTGGGCTGGGGAGATGGCTTAGCGGTTAAGCGCTTGCCTGCGAAGCCTAAGGACACAGGTTCAAGGCTTGATTCCCCAGGACCCACGTTAGCCAGATGCACAAGGGGGCGCATGCGTCTGGAGTTCGTTTGCAGTGGCTGGAGGTCCTGGTGCGCCCATTGTCTCTCCTCTCTCTCTCTCTCTCTCTCTCTCTGTCTCTTTCTCTGTCACTGTCAAATAAATAAAAACAAACAAAAATAAAAACATTTAAAAAAATCACAAGTCCTTTATGGAAAAAGTGAAATACCCTTACCTACAGCCAAGGGAGCCTTCAGAGATCATTTCCACATCCTGCCAGCCTGCGTTCTCTTGGGATCGGAGGTCACTCCGGTGCCCTGGGAATGTCCACTGTGTGTCGTCTGCTGTGTCAGGTTTACGTGCGGAGAGCCTACATCGCCTACGAGCTGAACAGCCTGCAGCACCGAGAGCTCTCGGACGGCACCTGCGTGGTGGAGTTCCAGTTCATGCTGCCCTCCTCCCACCCCAACCGGTAGGCAGCTGTGTGCCCCTCGCTTCTTTCGTCACTGAAGCCTTGTCCTTGGGAGGGCCCAGCAAGTATGTCTCGGAGCATTGCTGGAGAGATGTCAGGGGAAGACTCCCCTTTTCCCACAGTCCCTCGCTCTCATCCGTAGAGATGGGGTCCTAGTGTCCTCCTACACCTTCCAGTGTCCCACTTATGCCTCTTTGAGTTTAATGAATGCAAATGAAAATTTCAAATTCTGCCTGTTTGTCATGCCTGCTGCATTTAAAGGGTTCAGTGGCCACGTATGCCTCTTGTCTGTCATATTGGACAAGGGAGTTCTGGAACATTCCATCATGGTCCACCTAGTGGACCATGCTAGCCTAGACCGTTGTGAAGGACAAATAAGATAAGGCATCTAGAACCTTCAGGGACAGCGCCTGGCACACAGGACAGTGTGATCCTTGTGACGTCCCTGTGACAACGATGACATTAGTGTCCAGTGAGGTGCCATTGTGGGCATTGTGTGCAGTGTTTTCACATTCTTACATTCTTTTTTAATTTTAATTTTTTTTGGTATCTCTAGTCCAGGCTGACCTGGAATTCACTATGTAGTCTCAGGCTGGCCTCGAACTCACGGCGATCCTCCTACCTCTGCCTCCCAAGTGCTAGGATTAAAGGTGTGCACCACCATGCCCAGCCACATTCTTATTTCATTGAGCTCTTTTATTCAAAAAAAGATTATTTATTTATGAGATAGAAAGTGAATACTTGTTCTAGGACCTTCAGCCACTGCGAACGAACTCCATATGCATGCGCCCCTTGTGCATCTGGCTTATGTGGGTCCTGGGGAATTGAACCTGGGTTCTTTGGCTTTGCAGGCAAATGCCTTAACTGCTAAGCCATCTCTCCAGCCCTCATTGAGCTCTTGACAACTGTTGGCCAAGAAAATGTTCTCATCTTTGTTTTTACAGATGAGATCCCTGGGGCCTTGCCACAGGCTGAGCTGCTCATTATGTGGAAAAGGACCCTGAGCCCACACTGTGGTCTCACCTGAGTTCTTTCCACAGGCATTTGAGGGTTCTGGGGATGCTGGGGCAGACCAGGTGTGTGGGCTTGCCTATGAACTCTGGTGTCTGTCATTCAAAGCCATGGTTCAGGGAATCCCCTCTGTGGTCTCACTGGGATATGAGGGGGCAGGGGTCTGCACTGCTGGCTCATGGTCTCCCTTCAACCCAGCTTATGTAAGAAATCAGAGTCCCGTTCTGGTCAGGCAGTGTGCCTTGCCTTCTGTGTTTCCCTGGGATGCAGTTTCTTCAACTCTTCCTGGTTCCTTTGTTTGGGACTCTTGTAGGGTTTCTCAGAGGCCTTGTGTATGGCTGGAATGCTGTCATCATGATTTGGGCTTCCATTGGTCACATCATGTGTGTCTATAAGGATGAGATCATGTGTGTCTACAGGGATCAGATATTGTGTGTTTATAGGGATCAGATCATGGGTGTCTGCAGGGATCATCAGATCATGGGTGTCTGCAGGATTATGGCATTTCATCCCGAAGTCTTTTATGGTTTCTAGCCTGGACCTGTCTTGAGGGTGATGGTGGTGATGATGAAGAGGATGGTGGTGGTATAATGATGGTGATAGTGGTGGTGGTGGTGGTAGGTGTGTACTTTGTGTGGCATTTTGAAATTGTCTGCCCCAGAGAAGTGGAAGCTATCCTTGTGGGTTTGGGGGTCATGACCTGTGTCATAACAAGAACCTTCATATATATTAGGTTGTTGCCGATTAGCCAGTGTGAGTACTGGGTCCTGCTTTGACCCAGAGAGACGCTGAGGACCCTAACCAAGAGGGAGTCCCCAACCAAGGTCTAAGGTCCTTGATGTTGCCGTAGGATGGTAATATTCACAGCTTATTCTGGACTTGGGAACTAATGCTACATCCCAGCCTGCTGAGGCCTCTGGAAAGGGCCAGGAGGAGTGAGGTGTGCGCCTCAGTAGGTTGATAGCTGTGTCTGTAGAGCCAGACGCATGGTCATTTGGGTCACCGAGACCTGAGGGGAGGCTGCACCCTGGACCTGACTTGTCATTCACTCTGATGGGGGGCGGGCGGGGGTGTAGGCATTGCTAAGAAGGAGCTGGATTTACCACCTCGTTGTTGCTCTGTGCGACACTGGCCACCGAACCTTCCCATGTTGGCTTTTCTACCCGCTGTGGGCTTCTCTGTCCAGCACCTGATTCCTGAGCTCTCAGGTGATCCTACTGGTTTCGCTTCTGGGAACAGCGGCTCTAGGAGCTCGAGCTGGCCACTGACCTTGCCCTAAGAGAGGTTTAATGGAGGGGCAGAGCCAAGGGGAGTAAAAGTCACACGCCTTTAATCCCAGCACTCGGGAGGCCAGAGGTAGGAGGATCACCATGAGTTCACGGCCACCCTGGGACTACATAGTGAATTCCAGGTCAGCCTGGACCAGAGTGAGACCCTACCTCAAAAAAGCAAAAGAAAGAAAAGTCTAACCCTCCTCACCAGTCACCCGGAGCTGGGCTTCATTATGGGAAACTGAGGTTGGAAGTGTTGATTCTCTCTGTGGCTACGCTCTCCAATTTGGATTTGCCACAGGACCGCGTTGGGACTGGATTTGTTTGCCTCCTTGCTCTCGTCATTCATGCTCTTCCTGAGCTCCTACTATACTCCACACGTGACCCCTCCGCTCGTGACCCTCAAACCTCAGTCTCCTCTTACAGCTCCCACTTTTAGAGCCCCCCACCCACCCCGCCAGGAGGGCTCTAATTCTGGTCTGGCTTCCCGAAGCATCCTGCGTGGGAATGGCTCTCAGAGAAGAGACTGCGACACAGCTGTTTCCACCTCCCCTTGCTGTCACCCCGCAGGATGGCCGTGCCCATCAGTGTCACCAACCCCGACCTGCTGAGGCACAGCACGGAGCTCTTCATGGACAGTGGCTTCTCCCCGATGAGCCAGCGGATGGGGGCCATGGTCGCCTTCAAGAGATTTGAGGATTTCACCAGGTACGCTGCGGCCAGCCGCCTGACTACCCCAAGCACGCAGGGTGCACGACCCTCCCCCACCCCCACCTATTCACTGGTGCGTGGATCAGCGGCGAGCCAGGCACAAGACCCAGCAGTTCACGATACTAGGGTTCTTGGGGACTGGTGGGGACAGGTTGGTCAGTGAGTCGTGCGGGTTTTGTCAGACCCGTTGCAGCTGGACCTGAACCAGAAGTTCTGGCTTGTGGTTACCCAGTAGGGTGAATGTGAGCAACAGTATTAGGCTACACATTTCAGACAGCTAGAAGAAAAGATAGGCCGGGCGTGGTGGTGCACGCCTTTAATCCCAGCACTCGGGAGGCAGAGGTAGGAGGATCACCGTGAGTTCGAGGCCAGCCTGAGACTACATAGTGGATTCCAGGTCAGCCTGGGCTAGAGTGAGACCCTACCTCTAAACCCCCCCCCCCCAAAAAAAAGAAAGAAAAAGAAAATATGGGGCAAGTTTTCACCAGAGGAGGTAGATGTTTAATTTGATTTCGGCATGACAGAATGTATGCATGTATTGAGACCTTACTTGGTACCTCATAAATATGCATAATATGTTGTTAATTTTTGTGGGTAGCCTAGCCTGGCCTCTAACTTACTATGTAGTCCAAGCTGGCTTTGAGCTAGTGTCCCCTCCTGCTTCAGCTTGTCGAGTGCTGTGATTACAGTTACATGTCTGCTCACCTGGAAACTTTTTATGTATTGCTGTATCAGTTTCAAAACAAGTTAAAAGGGCCGGGCACTGTGGGGTGTGCCTCTAGTTCTAGCACTCAGGTGGCAGAGGTAGGACGATCACTGTGAGTTTAAGGCCAGCCTGGAATTACTGGGTGAGATCCAGGTCAGTCTGGGCTAGAGTGAGACCCTATCTTGAAAAGACAAAGTTTTTTAAAAAGTTAAGAGATAACTGGGAATGAAGCTCATTGGTAGAGCACTTGCCTAGCATGTACAAGACCCTAGGTTCTATCCCAGCGACACACATGCACGCACACACACATACACAAAACGAGTAAGTAAATACATACATATATACGTATATGAAATAACAGACTCGTGATGGCACGTGGTCACGGTGTGCGCCTCTGTATCTGTTTGCCCCGATTTGAGCCTGGCTCCATAATTGATGAGGCTAAGCCAATTATAACCTCCCTCTCTTTATTTTTTATTATTTATTTATTTTTAAAAATTTTTTGTTTATTTTTATTTATTTATTTGAGAGCAACAGGCAGAGAGAGAAAGAGGCAGACACAGAGAGAGAGAGAATGGGCGTGCCAGGGCCTCCAGCCACTGCAAACGAACTCCAGACACGTGCGCCCCCTTGTGCATCTGGCTAACATGGGTCCTGGGGAATCGAGCCTCGAACCGGGGGTCCTTAGGCTTCACAGGGAAGCACTTAACCGCTAAGCCATCTCTCCAGTTCCTCCCTCTCTTTAATTTCCTCCTCTGTAAAACAGAAATAAAAACAGGACCTCCTCCATCGAGGTGACCTGAGATTTAAAGAAGATAGCAGATGTGTGGAATAGTGTATTTAAGGCACAATCCGCATGTAATTGACATGCTCATTAATATAGATATGACTTCCTTTTCCACCCTGCTCCTGTGTCCTATACCCTGAGCCTGGACTATCCTGTTGGATTTTAAAAAAAATTATTTATTTGAGAGAGAAAGAAAGAGGCAGTTACAGAGAGAGAGAATGGGCACACCAGGGCCTCCAGCTACTGCAAACAAACTCCAGACACATGCGCCCCCTTGTG
This sequence comes from Dipus sagitta, assembly GCA_036346955.1. Taxonomy (NCBI): domain Eukaryota; kingdom Metazoa; phylum Chordata; class Mammalia; order Rodentia; family Dipodidae; genus Dipus; species Dipus sagitta. Next base: position 12,357,400 of record CM070782.1, read on the forward strand.
CATCTATCTGGATTATGTGGGTTCTGGGGAATCGAACCGGGGTCCTTATGCTTCTCAGGCAAAGGCCTTAACCACTAAACCATTTTCCCAGCCCCCGTGTTGGATTTTCACAACTTTGTGAGAGTTATTCTAATACTGATTCCAGTGAAGTGAGGTTTCTGGGGTCTCCCAGCCAGTAAACGGTGTGTGTGTGGCGGCGGGAGGGGGGGGGCAAGGACTGAGCAAGATGACTTGGTGGGTCATGTACCACACAAGCATGAGAACCTGAGCTCATGGTGGTACATGCCTGTCTTCCCAGCACTGGGAGGCGGAGCCAGCGGGATCCCTAGGGCTTACTGCCTAGCTAGTCCAGCAGAATGGGCGCACTCCAGTTTTAATGAGAGATCCTGCCTCAAAGAATAAGGTGGGGCCTCCACATGCACCTACATGCGTGCACTCACACACACATGCACCACACACACACACACACACACACACACACACACCCCTAAAAGGCAGGGAGAGCCCAGAGTTTCCCTCAAGCCCCATTGCTGGCTGGTGTGTTGGAATCCTTTCCTTTAACTCCTGATCCCGGACACAAAGGGTTCATCCTTGGCTTTTGAGAACCAACCCCATCCAGGGTGCCTGGGACCTAGCCAGGGGCCACAGAGGTGATAAGATCACAGGGTTGGCAGAGGCAGAGGGAAGGCCTAGGGCTTGACCCGTGTCCTCCCAAGGAGGCGGTCCCTCAGCCTCCTTCTGCCCGTTACCCCCAGGAACTTTGATGATGTCATCTCCTGCTTTGCCAACGTGCCCACAGACATGCCCCTCTTCAGCAAGGCCCGCACCTCCCTGTACTCCGAGGAAGACGGCAAGGTGAGAGGCATCTGAGCCTAGGCAAGAGAGCCGCGGGATCAGGGAGGGGCGGGCTGCGGCCTCCACACCCTCTCACCTGCAGCCCCCTGTTCCGCTCCTGTAGACCCTCCAAGAGGAGCCCATCCACATCCTGAATGTGGCCATCCACTATGCGGATCACCTGGAGGATGAGGCGCTGGTGCCCATTTTTCGGACCTTTGTCCAGTCCAAGGTACTCCTCGCTCCGGTTGTGTCTCTGGCACTGGGGGAGCAGGATGTCTCATTCTGCCTTGTGTTGCTGTAAGAAAACACCCGAGGCTGGGTTTAAAGTAGAAAGGTTTATTTAGCTCATAGCTGTGGAGGCGGCATAGGGCACACTGCATGTAGCTCTTGCCACATCCTCGGCTATGCCATGGCACACAGATGGCATCACATTTGAGAAGGGAGGGACCATTAGCTCATAATAACTTCTTTATTTTTATTTTATTTGTTTTTATTTATTTATTTATTTATTTTTTCCGAGGCAGGGTCTCACTCTAGCTCAGGCTGACCTGGAATTCACTATATAGTCTCAGAGTGGCCTCAAACTCATGGGGATCCTCCTACCTCTGCCTCCCGAGTGCTGGGATTAAAGATGTGCGCCACCACGCTTGGCCCTCGTAATAACTGCTTATGGAACTGTCTTGTCCCTTGAGAACATTAGACCTCTCTGAGGGGTGATGCCCCCATGACTTAATGACCGCCATTAGAGGCCCCACCCCCTTGGTGCTGTTGCAGGTGGGGAACTAAGATTCAGAATGAGTTTCCCTGGTAACCTTGGCACAGGTGGTACAGGTGGCCAGGTCCCCTCAGGAGGAGGCGGGGCCGGGCTTGGTGAGGGTTTAGGCACCTGTGTGGGGCTGGGAAGCTAGACCTGAGTATTTCAGACGTAGACTTGGCGTCCACTCCAGCTCTGTTGGTTCTCATGGACAGTGTTCTTGGGCATAGGGGGCTCGTGATACAGGAACGTGGGGACACTGTTTCTGACTCTCGGGATGTTGCAGTGATTAAATGTCTACATCACTTATCTTGTCCCAAGCATAGAGTACAGACATAATAACTAGTTTGGGCCATGGGGGGAATTTTTGTTTGTTTTTAAACATTTTTGTTGACAATTTTCACATACATACACAATGGTTTTTCTTTTGTTGTTGTTTTGTTTTTGTTTTTCGAGGTAGGGTCTCACTTTAGCTCAGGCTGACCTGGAATTCACTATGCAGTCTCAGGCTGGCCTCAAACTCACGGCGATCCTCCTTCCTCTGCCTCCCAAGTGCTGGGATTAAAGGCGTGAACCACAATGCCTGGCTGTTTTTTTTTTTTTTTTTTTTTTTTTTGAAAAAGACCATTTACGATGTATTTTGATCACCATACCCTCTCGTTATCTTCTTTTATTCCTGTTCCCTTATCCCCTTTCCACTGAACCCCTTCCTCGTCCAACTAGTCCCTGTTCTTCTTTGACGCCTTCCTCCCCTTCAGCGTCCGTGACGGTGTGTTGGTGGGCCCAGTATTGTGCAGATAACAGCAGCCTTGGTGGGGTTGTGAATGCAATGGCCGCCTCGTGTTGGGCAGACAACGTTCCAAGGCACACCTCCCCACCCTGTGGCTCTGACACTCTTTCTGCCCTGTCTTCTGCCTTGAGCCTTGGTGTGCGTGATAGAAGTGTCTCAGTACTGAGCACTCATCAACTCACTCTCAGTGTTTTGACAAGTTTGGGGTCTTCCCCAGCAGTTACCACCAACTGCAGAGAGAAGCTTCTCTGACCAAAGGTGAGAGCAGGGCTGGAGAAATGGCTTCCTTCCTTCCTTCTTCCTTCTTTCCTTCCTTCCTTTAACCCCCCCCCCCCCTTTTCTTTTTTCGGAGGCTGGATCTCACTGTTGCAGACTGGCTTTGGCATTGAACTCATGGTGATCCTCCAGTGGCAGCCTCCTGAGCGCTGACATTAAAGGTGCCACGACACCTTGCAATTATTTTGCTGTCTTTTGTTGTTGCTGTTTTTTTTTTTTGTTGTTGTTGTTTTTTTTTTTTTTTTTTTTTGGTTTTTTCGAGGTAGGGTCTCACTCTAGCTCAGGCTGACCTGGAATTCACTATAGAGTATCAGGGTGGCCTCGAACTCACGGCAATCCACCTACCTCTGCCTCCCGAGTGCTGGGATTAAAGGCGTGCGCCACCACGCCTGGCTTTTCCTGTTTTGTTTTTTGAAACAAAGCCTTACACTGTAAACCCTGGCTAGCTGGACTTACTGTATAGCCCAGGCTTGCCTTGAATTTATAGCAACCCCCCTGCCTCTGCCTTCTGGTTGTTGAGATTACAGGCAGACACCTATGCCCAGTTTTTTTTTGTGGGGGGGGGGGACACAAATAAACATTATTTATCTTCCCCACCAAATTTTCCTTACCATGTGGATAAATTAAATAATTACCCTCTTTTTTCCCCTCTTGAAAGTTTGTCTCTTCACTCATAAAGCTGTATATTACAGTGTTTATTGTTCATAATCTCCCTGCTTTTCTTTGCTTTTCTTTTTTTGAGGTGGGGTCTCACTCTAGCCCAGGCCGATCTGAACTCATGGCGATCCTCCTACCTCTGCCTCCCCAGGGCTGGGATTAAAGGCGTGTGCCACCACGGCCGGCCTTCCTTGCTTTTCTTGTGCCATCTTCATATTGAAGTCTTAGAGGGAAGTGTAAGAGATGCGTGCAGATGTAGCTTGATGAATTTTCACTGAGTGTGGCCGGCTTTCAGGGCCGAAGTGTGCTCTCTGGTCCCCCGGAAGACAGCTTGGCTGTTGTCCCAACTTCTGACCATACGGATGATCAGCTATGTCTGCTCTTGGATTTGACATATATGTAACTCATAGTCTTCACCCTCTTGTGTTGGGCATTTTTACTTCCTTGTGGTTCAATTAACTAATGCATACGTTAGTTACTTTAACGAGTTATAATTCACATAGTATAAAATTCAGTCATTTAAAGTGAACAACTTGGACTGGGGAGATGGCTTAGTGATTAAGGCATTTGCCTGCAAAGCCAGCGGACCCAAGTTTGATTCCCCAGAACCCACATAAAGGCCAGAATAGGTTCTGGCAAACCTATTCTCTATCTGCCTCTCTCTCTCTTTCTCAAATGAATAAAAATGAAGTGAACAACTTGGGCTAGGGAGATGACTCTGCAGTCAAAGGCACTTGTTTGCAAAGCCTGCTGGCCAGGATTCAATTTGCCAGCACCTACCTAAAGCAAGATGCATCTGCTGGAGTCCATTTGCAATGGCAAGAGGCCCTGGCGTGCCCATTCTCTCTTTCTCTTTCTCTCAAATAAATATGTAAGAGAGAGAGAGACAGAGAGAGAGAGAATGGGCACACCAGGGCCTTCAGTCACTGCAAACGAACTCCAGGTGCATGCGCCCCCTTGTGGTACATGTGCAACATTGCATGCTTGCGTCACTGTGTGTCTGGCTACATGGGACCTGGAGATTCGAACATGAGTTCTTAGGCTTCACAGGCAAGTGCCTTACCCATTAAGCCATCTCTCCAACCCCATAATATTTTTTTAAATGTACAATTTGGGCTTGGGCTGTAGACCCATGGTTGAGTACTTGCCTAGCATGTTTAAGGCTTAGGTTCATTCCCCATTACTACAAAAAAAAATCACATCATAAAGTGTACAATTCACTGCTCATTAGTATATTCACAGAACTTCACAGTTTTCACACCACTGTCAATTTTAGAAGATTTTCATTTTACTTGGAAAGACCCCATACCCATAAACAATTACTCCCCATCCCCAAAGCCCTCTCCAAGCTACCTCTCTAGCCCAGCCTTGGACAGCCACTGACCTACTTCATGTCTCTAGGGATTTGCTCATTCTGAGTGTTTCATACTTGCAGAGTCATACACTGGGAGCTCTTTATTTTTTTTTTTGGCATGTGTATGTATATTTGTATGTGTGTGGACAGTGCACATGTGTTGGGTACACATGCATGTGTGTGGAGGCCAGAGGTTGGCATTGTATGTTTTCTTCAAACACTTTCCACCTTGGTATTTTTTTTTTTTTAACTTCAGGATTATAGGCATGTGCTGACGTGCCCACCTCTACATGGGGGCCAGGGGTCTGAACTCAGGTCCTCATGATTTTGTGACAAGTGCTTTACCAACAGAGCCATCTCTCCAGAGGGTCTTTTAAAAATATTTTATTTAAAAGCCGGGGGTGGTGGTGCACGCCTTTAATCCCAGCACTCGGGAGGCAGAGGTAGGAGGATCGCCATGAATTCAAGGCCACCCTGAGACTCCATAGTGAATTCCAGGTCAGCCAGGGCTAGAGTGAGACCCTACCTCGGAAAACCAAACCAACCAACCAAACAAACAAAAAGATTTATTTATTTATTTGAGAAAGAGAGAATGGGAGAGAATGGACGCACTAGGGCCTCTAGGCCACTCCAAATGAATGCATGTGCCACCTTGTACATCTAGCCTAGATAGGTCCTGGAGAATCGAATCTGGATCCTTAGGCTTTGCAGGCAAGTACCTTAACCGCTAAGCCATCTCTCCAGCTCCAGAGGTCTTTTGACTGGTTTCTTGAGCTTTGGCGTACTTTCAGGGTCGATCCTCATGGTAGCATGTATCTGAGCCCCAGATCTTTTTATGACTAAATAATATTCCACTGTTTTAAATATGTTTTGAATACAGAAACATATCCTTGTGGATTATGGACTTCGGAGGATTACATTCCTGATCGCTCAAGAGGTCAGTCTAGTTCTCAGTTCATCCTGTGAATGTTTTCATCCTCTAAGCCTCAGGGTCAGGTCTTTGATATTTTTGCTGTAGGTTGGAAGCAATTGGTTACAAGAGAAAAGAAAGCTTTCAAAATGAGTCATTCTTGCCGGGCGCAGTAGGCACACACGCCTTTAAACCCTAGCACTAGGGAGGCAGAGGTAGGAGGATCGCTGTGAATTCGAGGCCGGCTTGAGACTACACAGTGAATTCCAGATCAGCCTGGGCTAGAGTGAGATCCTACCTTGGAAAAACTTTAAAAAAAAAAAAAAAAAAAGAAGTCATTCTTGAATCAGACCGAGTCTTTGCTAATAATCACGGACTAAATCTAACCCTATCTCAATGAGTCTTGCTTGACTTACGTTTTATATGGATTTCTCTCTCTTTTTATTTTGCAGAAAGAATTTCCCAAGTTTTTCACATTCAGAGCAAGAGACGAGGTATGACTAAAATCAATGGAGCTATTACTCCCTCCCCTGGCATTTTTGATACTCATGAGGAATATGTCCCCAGAGCTCCTCGCCTGAGCCGTGGATGCCAGCCGACCTGTGGAATTGTATGTCCAGTGGGAGCCCCACGGCTCCTGCAGGAAGCTCAGACCTGATGGGCTTTACCACGGGTTTCCCTCTCGCTTTGATAAATTCCATATTTGCTGCTGTACTCAGTAAGACAGTTCCTCCTTTTCTTATGTTCTTTGGACTTCATAGTCCAGCTGCCTGTTTTATAAACAAAGTTCTATCAGACTACAGCCACACCCAGTTGATTACACATTGTCCCCTGTGGCTTCTGCTGCTGTGACCAAGGCTGTATGATTCATCAACTCAAAACATTTAGTATTCAGGGGCTGGAAAGATGGCTTGTCAGTTAAGGGACTTGCCTGCGAAGCCCAGGGACCCAGGTTTGATTCTCCAGTAACCACATAAGCCAGATGCACAAGGTGGTGCATGTGCCTGAGTTTGTTTGCAGTGGCTAGAGGCCCTGGTGCATCTATTTTTTCCCCCATCCTCTTTCTTTTTCTTTTTAATTTATCTATTTGAGAGAAGGAGAGAGGGAGAAAGAGAGAGAGGGAGAGAGAATGGGCATGCCAGGGCCTCCAGCCACTGCAAACGAACTCCAGATGCCGGTGCCCCCTTGTGCATCTGGCTTATGTGGGTCCTGGGGAATCGAACTGAGGTCCTTTGGCTTTGCAGGCAAGTGCCTTAGCTGCTAAGCCATCTCTCCAGACACCCCTTCTCTCTCTAAGAAATAAATAAATAATTAAAAAATTTTTAGTATCCAGCCTTTTGCTGGTCCTTATTCTAGAGCAACTGGGCTCATTCCCAGCACAGATTCCCAGCTCCCACCAAATTGAGCATTTTGTATTTTAACTTATCGAAAGCCTGACTTACCCAGATCAACTCCATCCTTAAACTGTTAGCTGCGTCTTGTGGAGGGAGGGTACCAGTTTCCAGAAAGAAACCAGGGCTTAGTGGTGAGCTGAGGAGCCGTGCATGCGGTGATACATAGAGGGCGGCTCTGCAGCTCTGGTGGGTGCTGGGGCCACACTCGGCTCATTTCAGTGACCTCCAGTGTTGTGACCTCCAAATCTCATGAGTCTTGGGGATTGCTCACCGTTACGTGACAGCGCCGCAGGTCTGTAGCACAGAGCCCAGATCGCCTGGCTTGCTGTCACAGCGTCTCACCGTCTGTCCTCTCTCTGGCTGCCCTATAGTTCGCAGAAGACCGAATTTACCGTCACCTGGAGCCCGCCCTGGCCTTCCAGCTGGAGCTCAGCCGGATGCGCAACTTTGACCTGACTGCGGTGCCCTGCGCCAACCATAAGATGCATCTTTACCTGGGCGCCGCCAAGGTGAGGGAGGGCGTGGAAGTGACGGATCACAGATTCTTCATCCGCGCCATCGTCAGGCACTCGGACCTGATCACCAAGGTAAGATGGCGCAGGGTGGCCATGTCTCCCTCTGAGCTTGTCGCTTCCGCAAGTTCCTGCTCTGTGCTGGTCCCCTGGGTCCATGGCCAAGATCAAAGGTGTGGCCAGTCACCCACCCCCCTCTTTTTTTAAGTTTTTCGAGGTAGGGTCTCACTCTAGCCCAGGCTGACCTGGAATTCACTACGTAGTCTCAAGCTGTCCTTGAACTCACAGCGATCCTCCTACCTCTGCCTCCCGAGTGCTGAGATCAAAGGTGGGCGCCACCATGCCTGGCTGAAAACAATTTTTTAAAATTTATTTATTTTGAGAGAGAGGCAGAGAGAGAGAGAGAGAGAGAGATGACAGAATGGGTACGCCAGGGCCTCCAGCTACTGCAAAGGAACTCCAGATGTATGCACCACCTTGTGCATCTGGCTTTATGTGGGCACTGCGGAACTGAACCTGAGTCCTTAGGCTTCATAGGCAAGCGTCTTAACCACTAAGCCAATCACTCCAGTCCCTGAAAGCAGTTTTTGAAAATCAAATGAAAGGACCCTGAATTCTGCCACTGAGAAGTCAACTCTGTTGGTGACCCTTTCTAGAGATAATTCTATCCCTGGAGTAAGAGGTATAACACCACCTATCAAAGCCCGGCGTGGGACAGGTCACCCATAAACTTTGGCTCTTTTATTGGTCTGTTCCATGTCGATCATTCTCTATGTTAAGATCGAATGAACAATCCAAGACACATTCATTTCCTGACATGCTGTATGGGTTTGGGGGGGGCGTTGGGATTTTTTTTGAAGTACTCCCCCTACCCACTGATGGATATTAAGCTGATCTCAACAAGATATTATAGTAGGTTTTATTATTTAGGTGTGGTGAGGCCAACAGATCAGGTGACAAGTGCCATTCGAAGTTAGTTTGCTGGGTGTGGTGGCACACGCTTTTAATCCCAGCACTCGGGAGGCAGAGGTAGGTGGATCACTGTGAGTTCGAGGCCACCCTGAGACTCCATAGTGAATTCCCAGGCTGACCTGGAATTCAGAGTGAGACTCTACCTCAAAAAACAAAACAAAACAAAACAAAACAAAACAAAAAAGAGTTAGTTTGTAGGATTGGGGATGTGGCTCAGTTGGTAGTGTACTTACTTAGCATTCACAGAGTCCTGGTTCAGTTCCTCAGTGCTATGTAAACCAGACATAGTGCCACATGCCTGTAATCCCAGTACTCAGGAGACAGGAGGATCAGAGACCACCCTCAGCAATATAGTCAATTTGAGACCAGCCTGGGATATATGAGACCCTTTTAAAATAAGATGAAATAAAGGTTATTATTATTATTATTATTATTATTTTAAATAAAGCTAGTTTGTAGCCTAGTATGGTGGCACATTCCCGCAAACACAACATGCAGGAGGCTGAGGCAGGAGGATCAAAACCTTGAGGTTATGCTAGCTACGTGGCAAGTTTGAGGCCAGCCTATATGCTACATAATGAGACCAGAGATGGCAGGGGCGGGGGTGGGGGTGGAAGGAAGAGAGGAGAAGGGAAAGAGGGGGAAAGGAAGGGGGAAAGAAAGAAAAAGCTTACACAGTTCCAAAAAGAAGTGGCTTGGCAGTCATGGGCGGGGGTGGGGGGGTGGTTGTGGTCCACACAGAGGCGCTCAAGTTGTTCAGGCAGTAAAAAGAGTGAGGAGGAAAGGTGGTCAAAAAGCGGTGTGGGGCCAGGCGTGGTGGTGCACGGCTTTAATCCCAGCACCTGGGAGGCAGAGGTAGGAGGATCACTGTGAGTTCGAGGACACCGTGAGACTACGTAGTGACTGCCTGGTCAGCCTGGGGCTAGAGTGAGACCCTGCCTGGATAAACAAACACAAGAAGGCTGTGTTGGGTTTCTGAAGGAAGACACAGGCAAGGTGGACTAAGCTGTGTATGACCAGCTAGATTGAATTGTTCTGGATGCCCTGGGCGCAGGGCTGCCCCTCAGTGGTCTGATACCTGACTCTGAGATGCTGTGGGCACGCGGCAGTGGCCTGGGTTGTGAGCAGCTCAGTCCCTGTGTGTGGGGGTCGGGTGGGGGCCCAGATGTCCCAGTGACAAGAGTGCAGAAAGCAAAGGGCACACTGGGTATGCCACACAGCCTGGGCATTCCAGCAGGGCTCTGCCATCTTGCCAAGGCACGCTGTGGGCCGGAATGTCTCCTCTCTCAGGCTGGCCTCCCGGCCAGCTGGGAGTAGCCTTGCAGCTGGCCTGGGGCCGCTCTCCCATCCCTCTGGCAGGAAGCCTCCTTTGAGTACCTGCAGAACGAGGGCGAGCGGCTGCTGCTCGAGGCCATGGACGAGCTGGAGGTGGCGTTCAACAACACCAGCGTGCGCACCGACTGCAACCACATCTTCCTCAACTTTGTGCCCACCGTCATCATGGACCCGCTCAAGGTCACGCCACGGGGACTCCCCCCCTCCCTCCTCCCCGGGGATCTGGGTCTACTTTCTCGTGGCTCTTGATGCCACATCACTTTAGGGGAGTGTCTCCTGTCCCTCCAAGCTTGAGTTCTGGAGTGAACACATGGGTCGCCGAGTCTCAGCTGCTATAGGAGGAGAGCAAACCTGCTAGAGAATTCTAGAACCGGAGCTCGGCCACGGCCTCTATGAGCACGTGTCAGAAGGCAGCAACACATGCCCAGGGCATCTGTGGAAGTGGGATTTCGTCCTCTCTGGCCTCCAGGCTCTGCTGGGACTGCGTGCGGGTGGGGAGGCAATGAACCCTGGGGCCCGTGGCTGGGGCCCTTCTGCATCTGCATTCTGGGATCAGGAAGAGCCGGGGTGTCTGTGGAGTACACAGGACCCCCCGTGGATGCTCTGATGTCACTAGTCCAGACAGTTCCAGAAGGAAATCATGCATGGGGTTGAGAGGCCTAGAAAGATGGGATGACACCTCTTATCACTCATCAGCCTACGTCTCCTCCTCATCTGTCACTGGGGTAGATAGCTCGGCGGTAGACTATGTGCCTGGCATGCACGAGGTCCTGGTTCTATCCCCACCACTGCAAAAAGAGAGAGGGAAGAAAGAAAGAGAGAAGAATAAATAGTGTTTTTTTAACATATAAAATATTTTTATTTATCTATTTGAGAAAAAGAGTGAGACAGACAGAGTTTGAGTATATGCGCTCAACCAGTGGCACTCCTGCCACTCACTGTAAAAACGCCAGGCACATGTGCCACCCTGTGCATCTGGCTTACGTGGGTAATGGGGAATCGAACCTGGGCCATCAGGCTTTGCCTTAGCCTCCGGACCATTTCTCTAGCTCCCAAATAGTGTTTATTTATTTATTATTTTTAAAACACTTACCAAGATGTGTTTGGTTGTGGGTGGTGAATAGTTTGTGTCGGGTCCCGGGCCTCTGCCTTCAGCATGCCGCTCTGTCCTGACGTGGCAGGGTGGGGGGGGGCGTTGGCGGACTCTGATGGTGCCATGCTTGGCCGCAGATCGAGGAGTCCGTGCGCGCCATGGTGATGCGCTACGGCAGACGCCTGTGGAAACTCCGCGTGCTGCAGGCCGAGGTCAAGATCAACATCCGCCAGACGACCACCGGCAGGGCCGTTCCCATCCGTCTATTCATCACCGACGAGTCGGGCTACTACCTGGACATCAGCCTGTACAAAGAAGTGACTGACCCCAGATCTGGAAATGTAAGGCTGGGCCGGCCTGCAGGGTCTGAAGTCAGAGCAGCCACAGTTGCTTAGCCCACCCCGGTGAAGGCATGCCATCTGGAAGCTTCTGGGAGCTAATTAGCTCCAGGTGGTAATATACATGGTGGTCTCCAAGTTCCAGCTGGTCACCCTTGTGGGCAGGGTCTCCAGAGGCCAGTCCAGGCTGGGGCCACATTGGGGGTGAGATGCGAAGAACTGTGGTGATTATGATACAGACCCGAGACTAGCTCACTTAGGGCAATAGATATTTTTTTCCCCCCAGCCATGTTTTGGAACGGACTATTGTGAAGTAAACCAAATGCGCTTTTGTTTTTATAGACACATGTATGTAAATATATATATATATATTTTTTAAATGAGACTTAAAACTCTTACATTGCAAAAAAACAGTACAGAGGGCTGGAGAGATTGTTCGGTGGTTAAGGTGCTTGCCTGCAGAGCCTGATGACCTGAGTTCGATTCCCCAGTACCCATGTAGGCCAGATGCACAAAGTGGTACTTGCATCCAGAGTCCATTTGCAGTAACTGGAGGCCCTGGTACGCCCATTCTCTCCCTTTCTGCTTGCAAATAAATAAATAAAGTTATTTTTAAAAAAGACAGCTGAAAAAAAAAAAAAGACAGCTGAAGAGATGACTTAACGGTTAAGGCGCTTTCCCACGTAGTCTAAGGATCCAGGTCCCATGTAAGCCAGATGCACAAAGTGACACAAGTGCACAAGGGGCGCACACGTCTGGAGTTCGATTACAGTGGCTGGAGGCCCTGGTGCACCATCTCTCTCTCTTTTTAAAAAAAAAAAGCCAGTCTGTTGGGCTTGCCACAAAACAACACCCCCCCCCCAAAAAAAAGGACAGTGTAGCTGTGTACCAGTCTCACCAGTGCTGGAGAGATGGCTTAGTGGTTAAGGCACTTGCCTTTGAAGCCTGGGAACCCAGGTTCGAATCCCCAGTACCCACATAAGCCAGGCGCTCTGAGTAGTGCATGCGTCTGGAGTTCGTTTGCATCAGCTAGAGGCCCTGGTGTGCCCTTTCTGCCTCTCAAACAGATACAAACCTAGAAATGGACACTGGTCCAGTACTATTCAAACGCAGACCTTACATTTTCCAGGGTTTTTGCATGCACGCCTTGGAGGGAGTCGCTATGCTCATCACAGTTTTGGAGCTCCGTGCCCTGTGTCCCTGGGCTCTTGCTCTGGTTGCCACAGGGGAGAGGCACGCACGAGTGTGCCCTGTAGTATACCAGTGCCGCAGATCCGCCGGGGCGGAAATGAGCTGGGGAGGAGCGTGGCTTAACTGGGACCTCCCTCACTCTCCTCTTTTTCCTTCCTTTCTGGTCCAGATCATGTTTCACTCCTTCGGCAACAAGCAAGGGAGCCTGCACGGCATGCTGATCAATACTCCGTATGTCACCAAGGACCTGCTTCAGGCCAAGCGGTTCCAGGCACAGTCCCTGGGGACCACCTACGTGTACGACTTCCCGGAAATGTTCAGACAGGCGAGTCCTGCCGCTCGCTCAGACGTGGCACCGCCCCGAGAGGGGCTCTGTCACCAGAGCTGACCCCTGCCCGTAGCTATGCCTCTGAGACCTTCTCTCAACAAGGTCTTCCTGGAGAATGGGAGTGACTGCATAGTTTTTGTTTTTTCGAGGTAGGGTCTCACTCTAGCCTGGGCTGACCTTGAATTCACAGAATTCACTATATAGTCTCAGGGTGGCCTTGAACTCACAGCAATCCTCCTACCTCTGCAGCCTGAGTGCTGGGATTTAAAGTGTGTGTAACCATGCCCAGATAATTTTTTTTTAATTTTATTTATTTATTTGAGAGAGTGAGCGAGGGAAAGAGGGAGACACACACACACACACACATGCAGACAGAGAGAGAGAGAGAGAGAGAGAGAGAGAATGGGCGTGCCAAGGCCTCCAGCCACTGCAAATGAACTCCAGACGCATGCACCACCTTGTGTATCTGGTTTACGTGGGTCCTGGGGAATTGAGCCAAGGTCCTTTGGCTTTGCAGGTAAATGCCTTAACCTCTAAGCCATCTCTCCAGCCCCCCCCCCACCAATAAATTTTTAGTATTTTAAATATTTTATTTATTAGCGAGCAAGAGAGAAAGAGGCAGATATATATATATATAGAGAGAGAGAGAATGGGTGTGCCAGAGCTTCCAGCCATTGCAAACAAACTCCAGACACATGCATTACTTTGTGCATCTGGCTTATGTGGGTACCAGGGAATCGAACCCATGCTCTGGGTCCTTAAATTTCACAGGCAAGTGCCTTAACCATCCAGCCCAATAGTATGTCTTCCCAAGATAAGCCTTTTTATTGACAACTTCCATACATATAGACTAGATACCATGACCATAATCTCCTTCCACACCTCCATTTCCTCCCTCTCAAATTCTTTCTCCACTGTATTCCTTTTTTAAAATATGTATTTTATTTATGTATTTAGTTATTTATTTGAGAGAGCACTAGATAGGTAGATAGATAGATAGATAGATAGATAGATAGATAGACAGACAGACACACACACACACACATAGAGAGAGGGGGGGGGAGAAAGAGAATGACCCCAGATGCATGTGCCACTTTGGGGTGCTGGGAATTGCACCTGAGTCCTTAGGCTTCGCAGGCAAGAGTCTTAACTACTAAGCCAGCTCTCCAGCCCTGTATTCCTTCTTTTCAGCTAGGAATCTCTCTTCTATTGATGCCATCATTTCCCCCCTCTTATTATGCAGGTCTCGTGTAGGTAGTGTCCTGCCGCTGTGAGGTCAGGAATTCCATGACTACTTTGTGTCTGGTAGACTGTATTGCAAAGCCCTCCTTGCCTTCTTTTTGCTCTTCCATTCTTTCTACCACCTCTTCCACAATGGTCCCCAAGCCTTGGACGGTGTGATAGATGTCTCACTTAGTGTGGAACCTACCAGTGTCATTTCTTCTCAGCACTTTAGTGAGTTTTGAGTCTCCCCAGGGGTCATCGCCATCTGAAAAGAGAAGCTTCTCTAACCGAAAGTGAGAGTAGCTTTACTATATGGGCATAAATGTAAGTATTTAGATGGCAGTTTGGTGGGCATAACATATCCATCTAGCTAGACAGTCATAGTTTCCCCCCTAGGGCTTAGGACCTCCCTAGCCATAGGATTTTGATTAGGTTTTCAGTGCAAGGCATGAATTCCCTCCTGTGAAGCAGGCCTCAAATCCAGTCAGAGAGCAGTTAGTTTCCCCCATAGCAGACGTGCCACCATTGCACCAGTGGGTGTATTTGGCTTGGCTGTGTAGCTGTAAAGCTTGCAGGGTTCACTGCTAGTTGATTATTTTACTTCCCTCACAGGCTGCATAGCTCTTTCCAGCATCATGACAGCTTGATTTCTTAGTGACCTGCAGCCCAAGCCTATGGTATCTTCAGCAGTAGGGTCTTACCGTCTAGTTCTGGTGGGCAATCAAGAGCCTTGGCAATAGCCTGTAATGTTTTGGGGGCACCAGTGGTCTCCCCGACCAACAAACTTGCTGGAAGGTATCCCACCCCTGACACTGAATCATGATTATTATTTTAAAAATATTTTTATTTATTTAATTGAGAGGGAGAGAGAGAGAGAGAGAATAAATGGGTGTACCAGGGCCTCCTAGCCACTGCAAAAAACTCCAGATGCATGCATCACCTTGTGCACCTGAGCTACGTGGGTCCTGGGGAATCGAACATTCGGTCCTTAGGCTCTATAGGCAAGTGCCTTAACCTCTAAGCCATCTCTCCAGCCCCAAATCATGATTATTTTTAAAGAGAAAAGCTGAGCAGTTTTACCCTATTATTGTGACAAGCCATCTCCAGCTAAGAAGGACAGCACTTCCCTACTGATAACTTCTCTTTTCGCCCCCACCCCCACCCCAGGCTCTCTTCAAACTGTGGCAGTCCCCAGACAAGTACCCCAAAGACATGCTGACGTACACCGAGCTGGTGTTGGACTCCCAGGACCAGCTGGTGGAAATGAACAGACTTCCTGGTGGGAACGAGGTAGGAGCTCAGCGGAGCACGGCCCCTGCTGGAGTGTGTCTTCTTCAGGGGGTGCTTTAGAAGATACAAGCCCATCGTTCTTGGGGTACTCATCTCTTTCCAGGTTGGGATGGTGGCCTTCAAAATGAGGTTCAAGACCCCCGAGTACCCAGATGGCCGGGACGTGATGGTCATTGGCAATGACATCACCTTCCGCATCGGCTCCTTTGGCATTGGGGAGGACCTCCTGTACCTGCGGGCATCCGAGATGGCCCGGGCAGAGGGCATCCCGCAAATCTATGTGGCAGCCAACAGTGGGGCTCGCATTGGCCTGGCCGAGGAGATCAAACACATATTCCAAGTGGCTTGGGTGGACCCTGAAGACCCTCACAAAGTAGGTCATGACACAGGGTGGGGGTGTGATGGCACTCACCTGGGACAGGGTGGGCATCTCTAATCCGAAAGCCTAAATCTTTTAAAATATATTTTATTTATTTATTTATTTGAGAGAGAGAGAAAGAGGGAGGGAGAGAGAGAGAGAGAGAGAGAATATGGGCATGCCAGGGCCTCCAGCCACTGCAAACAAACTCTAGACGCATGCACCCCTTTGTGCATCTGGCTTATGTGGATCCTGGGGAGTCAAACTGGGGTCCTTAGGCTTTGCAGGCAAATGCCTTAATGGCTAAGCCATCCCTCCAGTTCTCCCCACCCCCCCCCAGAAAGCCTAAATTTTGAAAAGCTTTGAAACCTGAAACTTTCTGAATGTCAACATGATGCCCTGGGTGGAAAAATCCCACATCTGACCTCATGTGACGAGCTACAATGCGAACACGGCACACTAAAGATACTGTGAGATCACCTTCACCCTGTGCGTATCAGGTGTTCATGCATGATATCTCATTATGCATATGCAAATACTCCAATCCGAAAAAAAAAAATCTCAAATCCAAAACTCTTCTGGTGCCACACGTTTCAGATAAGAGATACTCAGTCTGCATCATATTGTCACGGGACGTGACTACTCCTGCAAGAGGGCAGAAAAATATGTTTAAGTCTGTTTTTATTCTTATTTTTATTGCGTGTGTGTGTGTGTGTGTGTGCACTTGTGTAGAGTGCAGAGGTTAACCCTGGGTTTCTTCCTCAGTCTCTTTCCACTTTATTTTGATTTTTATTCATTTATTTGAGGGAGAGAGAGAATGAGAATGGGCATATCAAGGCCTCTAGCTGCTGCAAAAGAACTTCAAGGTCGCATGCACCACCTTGTGCATCTGGCTTTACGTGGGTACTGGGGAATCAAACCTGGGTCCTTGGGCTTTACAGGCAAGCGCTGTCACCATCAAGTCATCTCTCTAGCCCTCCACCTTATTTTTTGAGATAATGCCTCTTACTGAACCTAGAGTTCACAGAATTGCCTAGTCTAGCTGGCCCAGCAAGCTCTTGTGATCCTTTTGCTTCTCCCTCCCCGGGATTGGGATTACAGGTGTGAGCCCCCATGCTTGGCTTTTACGTGAATGCTGGGGATCCGAACTCAGATCCTTACCCAATGAGACACCTCCCCAGGCCCAGAAAAAAAGTCTTTATGTGCACAGCATAGACCTACATGGAGCATCAACAGGCTTGCAGTGCATCAGTAGAATTAACATTCATTGAAACAAGCATGGTGGTATACACTGCCATCCTGTCATCGTAGCACTCACGAGGCTGTGAGGCAGGAGGATTGAGTTTGAGGTCAGGATGGATTACACAGTGAGACTCTACCAAAAACCAAAACGCCAGGTTAGAGAGATGGCTCAGTGGCTAAGGCGCTTGCCTGCAAAGCCTAATGACCCGGGTTCAATGTCCCAGTACTCATGTGAAGCCAGATGCACAAGGAGACACATGCATCTGGAGTTTGTTTGCAGTGGCTGGAGGCCCTGGCATGCCCATTCTCTCTCTCTCTGTCTCTGTCTTTCTCTGCTTGCAAATAAATAAAATTTTTACAAAGTTAAAAAATAAAACCCAAAACAATAGCAAAAAGAAAAAAAAAGCATTGGGACATGACGATTGGGGAAAAAAGTCTACAAAGGTCCCAAGCGAGGATGATTATAGAAAGAAGGCAATGGGCACCGGGTGATATCTGCTGAGTGTCTCCTGACTGCGTGCGCACCATGAATGCCCTAGTGAGCAATGCCCGTGCCCGGCCCTCCTTTATCTGGACCCTTTTGAGCACTAGCAGTGTGCCTCGGGCTGAAAATCTCTCCCCGGCCCCCCTCCCCCCATGCCTGACCTCACGGGATGGGTTACAGTGAAAACGCACCAAACGATGGACGTGTGTTATAAAGTCTTCATTAGCTATCCACGTGAAATAGAACAACATTCTATGTTCAGTCCTGTGTCGCATCACCAAGATGTTTGTTGTAGTTGCGTCCACGTTGCTGGGACAAAGCACCTGACCAAAAGCAGCTGATGGGAGGAAACTTTTTTTTTTTTCCTGGCTCCTAGTCTTGAGAGGAAGCTTCATGATGGCAGGGGAAAGCATGGCACGAGCAGAGGCTGGACATCGCCTCTGCCACAGCGGGCGGACAACAGCGGCAGGAGAGTGAGCCAAGTTCTGGCGAGGGCCAGCTGGCTACAACACCTCTGAGGCCCTCCCCCACCAACGCACCTCCTCCAGCGAGGCTCCACTTCCCAAACTGTCATCCCCCGGGCATCTGAAAGCATTCAAAACACATGAGTGTATAGGGGACATCTGATTCGAACTGCCACAATGTCCCAATAGGCAGATGCAAGGGTAACAAAGTTCAAACATATCTGAAGCACTTCTGGTCCCATGCCTTTTGCATAAGACATTTTCAACCTGTGCCATGTGTGTTTTCATGAGCACACACACACACACACACACACACTGCACAAGCAGGAGGAGCTGTGTGGTTAGAGTGAGAGTGAGAGTGCTTGATTCAAAGCTGACCTGTAGTTCATGGCTGTTACTAACATGAAACTTGCTAATGTGGTATTGATGTGTCATTAACACTTCCCTCCACAGTGTTGGCATTAAGAAATTAACAGTGGGGCTGGAGAGATGGCTTAGTGATTAAGCACTTACCTGTGAAGCCTAAGGACCCCGGTTTGAGGCTCAATTCCCCAGGACCCACGTAGATGCCCAAGGTGGCACATGCATCTGGAGTTCGTTTGCAGGGGCTGGAGGCCCTGGTGTGCCCATTCTGTCTCTCTCTTTCTCTCTCTGTCACTCTCAAATAAATAAAAATAAGCAAACAAAAAGCCGGTAAATTTATTTAAAAAAAAAAACAACAGTGGCTGTGGAGTACCAGAAACCAGATTTATAGACTCACTGAAGTCTGTTTTTTAAGGGATTTAAATATCTGTACCTGACCCCCCAAGACTACACCCGAATCAGCTCCCTGAACAGCGTGCACTGCACACACATTGAGGACGAAGGAGAATCCAGGTAAACCAGCCGGTCACAGGATGTCCCATGTCTGTGACACAGTCCATTCCAGCTCCCAACGAGGTGCCGCCAGCTCTGCTCCAGGCTGGTGGGTGGTGTCTGTATACGAGGACCCCCACGCTTCCTTGTGGGGTAGTGACGACTTCACTATGTGGAGCAGTCCTGGTCAACCCCAAATGATTTTCTTTCTCTCACCTCTTCCTTCGTTCCCTCCCTCCCTTCCTTCCCTCCTCCCCTCCCTCCCTCCCTTCCTTTCTTCCCTCCTTCCTCCCTCCCTTCCTCACTCCCTCCCTTCCTTCCTTCCCTCCTTCTTCCCTCCCTTCCTCACTCCCTCCCTTCCTTCCTTCCTTTCTGCCTTCCTTCTCTCCCTCCCTCCCTTCCTTCCTCTCTTCCTCCCTCCTTTCCTTCCTTCCTTCCCTCCCTCCCTCTCTTCCTTTCTTCCTTCCTTCCTTCCTTTCTTTCTCCTTTCCTTCCTTCCTTCCTTTATTCCTTCCCTCCCTCCCTCCCTTCCTTCCTTCCTTCCTCCTTTCCTTCCTTTATTCCTTGCCTCCCTCCCTCCCTTCCTTCCTTCCTTCCTTCCTTCCTCCTTTCTTCCTTCCTTCCCTCCCTCCCTCCCTCTCTTCCTTCCTTCCCTCCCTCCCTTCCTTTCTTCCTTCCTTCCTTCCTTCCTCTTTTCATTTCCTGTTCCTTCCTTCTTTTTTTCTTCTCCTTCCTTCCTTCTTTCCTTTCCTTCCTTCCTTCCTTTTCAGTGCTGGAGATGAAACCCATGGCCTTGCATGTGCTAGGTAGTGCTCTACTATTGAGTCACCCCCCCTCAGCAAGTCACCCCTTTATCAAAATAGCACATCCTTCAAAGAGACGCAGGCTGTTCATTTCTGTATTCTCATGATGTCCCAGGAGTGGGAGGCTCATGTTTTGTAACCATATGATCCAAATTGATGAAGTGGTAGTTTGGTGACCTGGGACAATACAGGTGGGTAAATGGCAGGGGCAGCCTGCTCTTCAGAATGTCAGAGGCTCCCAACTTCCTTTTCTGGGGCAAAGTGTGCTTCTTATGAGTGGAAGAGACCAAGCCAGAATTCCCCAGTTATGACTTTCTAGAGTATTGGTGATATGTGAGGGAAATCTTTAAAAAAAAAAAATCCACCGTCAAATAAGTTTAGGAAGCACTAGGTTAAATGAGGTCTAATAGACTATTTTTCCTTGGCTGGAGAGATGTCTTGGCAGTTACGGCGCTTGCCTGCAAAGGTTAATGACCTGGCTTGGATTCCCCAGTACCCATGTAAAGACAGATGCACAAAGTGGTGCATGCACCTGGAGTTTGTTTGCAGTGGCTGGAGGTCCTGGTGCGCCCATTCTCTCTGTCTGTCTCTTTCCTCTCTATCTCCCTCTGCTTGCAAATAAATAAAAATATTTAAAAAATTTTAAAAATTGCTGGGCGTGGTGGCACATGCCTTTAATCCCAGCACTCGGGAAGCAGAGATAGGAGGATCACTGTGAGTTCAAGGCCTACCCTGAGACTACTGAGTGAATTCCAGGTCAGCCTGGGCTAGAGCGAAACCCTACCTCAAAAAACCAAAACATAAAAATATTAAATAATAGAAAAAAAACGCATGTATTTCCTACTGCTCAGAACCTTTAGCATGTTAAAGTGCTTTGTCTGGCTAATAGATCTGGTAGTGTAGCTCCTTTTTTTAAAAAATTTTGGAGTTATGGAAGCTTGGCTGACTGAACTAAGTGACTTCTCTTTATGTCCCCCCGCCACGTCTCTAAAGACCAAAAGCTGAGCTAGATTGCTATGGAGGATGTGAACGGGGGTGACCTTTCATTAGGAGCCTCTGGACAGCAGATGCCTGCAGTCGAGAGAGGCGGTCATTGCCCGTGTTGTAGCTGACCTTTGAGAAGTGTCAGCACTGCCTGTGAGGATGGGAGGCCGAACCCCGGCCTCATCTTACCTCAGTCTCTCACATCCCAGTGCTTTTCTGTGCGCAGCTCTCCTGCCTCGGGTCCTTGGCAAATGTGTCCACCCTGAAGTGTTTGGCAGGCGCTTTCACCATGTCTGCACCTTGCAGGTACGTCATCACGGACATCATCGGGAAGGACAGCAGCCTGGGCGTGGAGAACCTGAGAGGCTCGGGCATGATTGCGGGAGAGGCCTCCCTGGCCTACGATGAGGTCGTCACCATTAGCATGGTGAGTCTCCCCATGGCCTTCCCCTCCGCTCCCTCCCTCCCTCCTTCCCTCCCTTCTTCCCTCCTTCCTTGCTGCCTTCCCTCCCTCCTTTCTTGCTTGCTTCCTTCCTTCCTTCCCTTCTTCCCTCCCTCTTTCTCTCCTTCCTTCCTTCGCTCCCTCCTTCCCTCCCTCCTTCCTTCCTTTCCTCCCTCCTTCCCTCCTTCCTTCCTTCCTTCCTCCTCCTTCCCTCCTTCCTTGTTTCCTTCCTTCCTCCTCCTTCCCTCCCTCCTTCTTTCCTTCCCTTCTTCCCTCCCTCCCTCCTCCTTCCTTCCTTCTTTCCTTCCTTTCCCCTTCCCTCCCTTCCCCTCCCTTCCTTCTTCCCTCCCTCCCTCCTTCCTTCCTTCCTTCCTTCCTTCCTTCCTTCCTTCCTTCCTTCCTTCCTTCCCTTCTTCCCTTCCTCCTTCCCTTCCTTCCTTTTCCTTTCCTTCATATTTTTTTTGAGCTAAGGTTTTACTATGTGACCCAAGCTGGCCTAGAACTCACAGAGTCTCCTGCCTGCACCTCTCTAGCACTAGGATGACAGACTCATTCAACCACACTTGGCTTTCCCTCTTCACACACAATTATCCCCCATTAACACACCCAGCAAAACCAGTGGGTCTTTAGTATCACAGAGCCCAGGTTGGTTTCAGTTTTAACAGTTGTCTCAAGCCTATCTTTTTTTTTACAATTCATTGGTTAGAAGCAAGCTCCAATCTTCTATTTTAAAGGTGTTGAGTGTACCTGTAATCCTATTTTTCCAAAGATTTCAAAAATTATTATTGTTGTTGTTTTTTTCAAGGTAGGGTATCACTGTGGCTCAGGCTGACCTGGAATTCACTGTATAGCTTCACAGTGGCCTTAAACTCACGGTGATCCTCCTACCTATGTCTCCCAAGTGCTGGGGATTAAAGGCGTGCACCACCATGCTCGGCTTTAAAAATTATTATTATTAAGTAGGGAGTTTGTATGGATACCTCGTGTTGGTACCATCATTTCTCTCCTCCCTGCTCCACTCCACTGAGGGCCCTCCTTAGTGGGATTGCTGGTGTTCACCATGGAGTTGTGGGTTATGAGTTCTGAGGGCAGCAGTCAGTAATTGTGTGGGGTTTTCCAAAGTATTTTAAAAATATTTTTATTTTTATTTATTTATTTGAGGGAAAGAGAGAGAGAAAGGGAGAATGGCAGATAGAATGAAAGAGAGAGAATGGGCATGCCAGGTCCTCCAGCCACTGCAAACGAATTTCAAATGCACGCACCACCTTGTGCATCTGGCATATGTGGGTCCTGGGGAATTGAACCTGGGTCCTCTGGCTTTGCAGGCAAACGCCTTAACTGCTAAGCCATCTCTCTAGCTCCCCAAAGGTTTGTTTTTGTTTTGTTTTGTCTCTGTCTGCCGCTCTCAAATAAATAAATAAAAATTTAAAACAAACAAACAAACAAACGGGCTAGAGAGATGGCTCAGTGGTTAAGGCATTCTTGCAAAGCCTAAAACCCCAGTTTGATTCCCCGGTACTCATGTAAAGCCAGATGCACAAAGTGGCTCATGGATGTGGAGTTCATTTGCAGGGGCTAGAGGTCCCGATGCACTCATTCTCTCTCTGCCCGCAGGCATGGTGGCATACAACCATGCCTTTAATCCCAGCACTCGGGAGGCAGAGGTAGGAGGATCGCTGTGAGCTTGAAGCCGGCCTGAGACTACCTAGTGAATTCCAGGTCAGCCTGGGCTACAGCGAGACCCTACCTCGAAAAAAACAAACAGACAAGTAGTAGGCTCTTTCTTTGCTGTCTGTCTCCAGATCTCGTTGCCATTGGCCCAGATATGACTCCACTGGTGCCCCACAGGTTGCTGGGCTGCCTTCTCTGTGGGGGGCAGGGCCAGCCACCCCTGGCATTCAGATGGGCTGCTGTCTCTACAGGTGACCTGCCGCGCCCTTGGAATCGGGGCCTATTTGGTGAGGCTGGGCCAGCGGGTGATCCAGGTGGAAAACTCCCACATCATCCTCACAGGAGCCAGCGCTCTCAACAAGGTGA
Organism: Dipus sagitta; assembly: GCA_036346955.1. Taxonomy (NCBI): domain Eukaryota; kingdom Metazoa; phylum Chordata; class Mammalia; order Rodentia; family Dipodidae; genus Dipus; species Dipus sagitta. The sequence continues at coordinate 12,380,324 of CM070782.1, forward strand.
CACGGGAGGCAGGCCGGGGCATTTAAATATATTCCCACTGTCCACCCGTGGTGCGGTGGGGGGAGGGGTCCCAACATGAATCCAGTTTCATTCCTACGGATGTGAGAAGTATTTTTCCAATTTGTAGTTCTTCTAGTAACACAAACTTCCCGATATATATATATTTAAAAATAATTACTAGCCGGGTGTGGTGGCGCATGCCTTTAATCCCAGCCCTTGGGAGGCAGAGGTAGGAGGATCGCTGTGAGTTTGAGGCCACCCTGAGACTACATAGTGAATTCCAGGTCAGCCTGAGCTAGAGTGAGACCCTACCTCGAAAAAAATAATAATAATTACTAAAGCCAGGCGTGGTGGCACATGCCTTTAATCTCAGCACTCGGGAGGCCGAGGTAGGAGGATTGCTGTGAGTTTGAGGCCACCCTGAGACTGCATAGTGAATTCCAGGTTAGCCTGGGCTAGAGTGAGACCCTACCTTGAAAAACTGGGAGAGAGAGAAAAAAAAACATACTAAGGTGACATACTTTGTGGAGAATTGGAAAAGACCTCCCACTGCAAGCAGTTTTGCTAATTTGTGTTCTGGCTACCGTGCTTAATTCCTGGCGAGTGTGCAGTTTGGTGGTCTCTGGGCTGCTGTATTATCTCCCTATTTAACGTCTGCTCGGATGCCACCGAGGGCCCAAGTCTATTTCTTGTAGTGGCAGAAACGCAGATTCCCAGGCCCCACACCAGTTGCCAGGTGTAGGTTCCCAAGCTGGGCTACCTACTGGAATTGCCTGGGGGTCTTAGAAGCATGGGGGTCCACGCCCAAGGACACGGGTCAGTAGACAGGATTCTTGTCGCAAAAGATGAGGATGAGCTCAGGGCCCGAGAACCCACGAAAAATAAGCCAGGCAGGGTAGCTCATGCCTGCAATCCCACCGCAGGGGGAGGCAGAGACAGGGTCACCGGGGGTCACTGGCTAACTAGCTGAGCAGAGTCGGTGAGCTCCAGGCCCAACAAGAATCCCTGTCTCAAAAATAAATAAATAATCCGGGCGTGGTGGCACACGCCTTTAATCCCAGCACTCGGGAGGCAGGGGTAGGAGGATCGCTGTGAGTTCGAGGCCACCCTGAGACTCCATAGTGAATTCTGGGTCAGCCTGGGCTAGAGTGAGACCCTACCTCGAAAAACCAAAAATAATAAATAAATAAATAAATAAATAAGCAAATAAAGTGGAAAACGATTGGCCTCCACATGTGAGTACACACATCTGCATGCACATCTGTACGCGAAAGTATGAACATGCACACACACACACTTATATACCAACGACCCGTGCGCATGCGCACGCACACACACAAAAGAAAACCAAATAAACGAAACCATAAAAGAAAACCACAGGGAGCACTGATACCTGGGTGGTACCCCTGCAAAGGTCCCAGTGGGTGGGATTGATTGGCCTGGCCCGAGGGGTTTTGCAAGCTCCGGGTGATTCCGCCCCACAGCCAGGACGGAGAGCCCCAGAGGGAGGTGGTGTGCGGCACATGGGAGGGGCCCGAGCCGCAGCGCGTTGCTAACGGGGCTGTGTCGGAGCAGGTTCTGGGAAGAGAGGTCTACACCTCCAACAACCAGCTGGGCGGCGTCCAGATCATGCACAGCAACGGCGTCTCCCACGTCACCGTGCCGGATGACTTCCAGGGGGTCTGTACCATCCTGGAATGGCTGTCCTACATTCCAAAGGTGCGCTGTCCCTCTGCAGCCCAGAGCCTGGGAGGCTCACTCGCTAACTTGTCCCTGTCACCTCCCAATGGTGTGGGAGGGTTGGGAATTGGGGAGTGCCACTAGTGGGGCCTGGCTTGACTGTTTTCCTATAGCATTCCTCTGTTCTAGCTGTTCTTGGCTCTTTGTTTGTTTGTTTGTTTGTTTGTTTATTTATTTAAGAGTGACAGACAGAGAGAAAGGCAGATGAGAGAGAGAGAATGGGCGCGCCAGGGCCTCCAGCCACTGCAAAGGAACTCCAGATGCGTGCGCCCCCTTGTGCATTTGGCTAACGTGGGTCCTGGGGAATCGAGCCTTGTACCGGGACCCTTAGGCTTCACAGGCAAGCGCTCAACCGCTAAGCCATCTCTCCAGCCCTGTTTGTTTGTTTGTTTGTTTGTTTTTTTGAGGAAGGGTCTTACTCTGGTCCAGGCTGACCTGGAATTAACTCTGTAGTCTCAGGGTGGCCTCGAACTCACGGCCATCCTCCTACCTCTGCCTCCCGAGTGTTGGGATTAAAGGTGTGCGCCACCACGCCCGGCTTGTTCTTTGCTCTTTTTTAAATTTTGCATGTATATGGTGTGTGTGTGGAGGGGGTGTGTACATTCATATGTGTGTGGGTGTTGTAATTACCTTTGCATTGCTGGGACAAAGCACCCAACAAAAAGCAGCTGACGGGAGGGAAGTTTTTATTCTGGCTTATAGTCACAGTCTCGAGGGGCAGCTCCATGATGGCAGGGGACAGCATGGCATGAGCAGAGGCTGGGCATCACCTCTGCCACAGCAGGTGGAAAACAGCAGCAGGAGACTGAGCTGATCTCTAAGGAGAAAGCTGACTTAAAACACCCCTAAGTCGTTCCCAACACACCTCCTCCAGCAAGGCTTCACTTCCCAAATTGCCATCAGCGGGGGATCAAGCATTTAAAACACACGAGTTAAGCCGGACAGATGTGGTGGTGCACGCCTTTAATCCCAGCACTTGGGAGGCAGATGTAGGAGGATCGCCATGAGTTCGAGGCCACCCTGAGACTACATAGTGAATTCCAGGTCAGCCTGAGCTAGAGTGAGATCCTACCTCAAAACAAAACAAAACAAAACAAAACAAGGCTGGAGGGATGGCTTAGCGGTTAAGGCATTTGCCTGCAAAGCCAAAGGACCCAGGTTTGATTCCCCAGGACCCACGTTAGCCAGATGCACAAAGGGACACATGCATCTGGAATTCGTTTATAGTGGCTGGAGGCCCTGGTGCTCCCATTCATTTTCTCTCTCTCTCTTTCTCTATCAAATAAATAAAAAAAAATAAAAATAGTATTTGAAAACAAAACAAACAAACAAACAAACAAAAAACATGAGTTTATGGGGGGGGGCATCTGATTCAAACCACCATAGTGACCAGAGGTCGACTTAGGGTGCCTTCAACTGCTCTCTGCTTCATTTGAGACATAGTCTCTCATTGAACCTAGAGCTCACCAATTGGGCTAGACTAGCTAGCTAGTGAGCCCCAGGCCTCCCCCTGCCCAGTGCTGGAATTCCAAGCATGTGCACAACTACACCTTAGCTTTTATGTGACTGGCTGGGGCTGTGAACTCAGGTCCTCATGCTTGAGTGGCAAGCTCTTTACCCACTAGGCCGTCTCCCAGCCCATTCATTGCTCTTATGGTGGCCTTGCTAAGGGTGCCGTCTGCTGACGGTCTAGGAAAGGGAGCCTCAAGCTTTGCTCATCCTGGATTTGGCATTATCCCCTAAGAACTTCATCTTTAGGAGTGACCTGGAGTGGCAGAGCTTTGATCTCTGAGCCTCAGTCTCCTCCGCTGTGAAGTGGTGTTACCATGGTGACGAGGCGACTGATAGCCAGCATGTGACTGGCTGGCCCGAAGGCTCCTCCTGACTGAGTGTAGGCAAGGGGGCTTCATGGACGTGGTGGACGTGGCCCTCTGCTACCCGTCACATTGCACACAAAGGGGTGAGGGCGCTACTCCTCATCAGAGTCGTTTTTTCTGGGAGGTAGTTTTCTAGAGTCAGGCCCCTGCTGGAACAGGAGCCCCGGATGGAAATATTGTAGATATCACGTCCTTGTCCCTAGTGCTCCTCTCTCCCGCCTGCGGCCATCCACTGCCACAACCTGCTTCTCCCGCCCTTCCTCCCTTCTTTCTTTCTTTCCTTCCTTTCTCCGTCTCTCTCTTCCCAGTATTTTTTTTTTTCTTTTGGTTTTTCGATGCAGGGTCTCGCTCTAGCACAGGCTGACCTGGACTGTCCTACGGACTCTCAGGGTGACTTCGAACTCACGGTGATCCTCCTGCCTCTGCCTCCTGCCACTTTTTTTTTTTTTTTGCATGTGTGTGTTTATTATGGGTGGGGTGTGTGTGTTGGCCAAAGGAGACTGTTGAGTGTTTGTTTGTTTGTTTGGTTGGTTGGTTGGTTTTTCAAGGTAGAGTCTCACTCTAGCCCAAGCTGACCTGGAATTCACTATGTAGTCTCAGGGTGGCCTCAAACTCACGGTGATAGTCCTACCTCTGCCTCCTGAGTGCTGGCATTAAAGGTGTGCGCCACCACGCCTGGCTAAATAAAATATATTTTTTTAAAAGAGTGTGTGGATAAAGTCTGGGGTGAACGTTCAGTCAGTAAAGCGCTTACCTTGCAACCATGAGGTCCTGAGTTCAACTGCCAGAACCCACATATATTAAAAAAAAAAAAGCTAATGCCGGGCGTGGTGGCGCACGCCTTTAATCCCAGCACTCGGGAGGCAGAGGTAGGAGGATCACCATGAGTTCGAGGCCACCCTGAGACTCCATAGTGAATTCCAGGTCAGCCTGGGCTGGGCTAGAGTAAGACCCTACCTCGAAAAACAAAACAACAACAACAAAAAAAGCTAGACACAATGGCACACACTTGTGATCCCAGCGCAGGGACGCAGGGATGGTGGAGGGAGACGGGCGAATCTCTGGGGCTTGTTGGGCAGCCAATCTAGCCTAAGTGGTGAGCTCCTGACTCAAGTAAAAAGTGGACTGTGTTCCCGAAGAACAACATCTAAGGTTGTCCTCTGGTCTGCACACACACCCACACGCACGCACACGTGTGGCCGTGCACACGCAGAATGTGTGGCCAGCTAATCGTTGTCTGGCGTTTTTCCACCCAGAGCTAGTGAAGCCAGAGAAGGAAAAATGCAGAAGGATCATTGGCGTTGCTCATAGGCATAGGAGAGTGAGTTGGGCGACTTTCTTTTCCAGGATAATCGCAGCCCCGTGCCTATCATCCCACCCGCTGACCCCATCGACAGAGAGATTGACTTTGTCCCATCCAAAGCGCCCTACGACCCCCGGTGGCTGCTTGCGGGAAGGCCTCATCCATGTAAGTTCTGAGGTGCTTTGCCAGGGACCTGGGACTTACTGTTTTATTTTTTATTTTTTGTCTGAGTCTGGGTCGAAGGAGCCCTGTGATGGAAACACTGGAGTTTGAGGCAGCGAGGAGGGGAGATAGTATTGCTGGTACCCTCTGCGGTCCCGGAGCCGCGGACCAGTGACGGACTCAGCTCTAGGAGAGATAGCTTAGCCATTAAGCGCTTGCCTGTGAAGCCTCAGGACCCCAGTTCGAGGCTCGATTCCCCAGGACCCACGTTAGCCAGATGCACAAGGGGGCGCACACATCTGGAGTTCGTTTGCAGTGGCTGGAGGCCCTAGCGTGCCCATTCTCTCTCTCTCTCTCTCTTTCTCTCTGTCTCTCACTCTTGCTCTCTCTCTCTCTGCCTCTCCTCTCTGTTGCTCTCAAATAAGTAAATAAAAAAATAAACAAAAAAATAAAAAAAAAAGATGGCCCTGCCTCCCCCCCCCCCGACTGCTCTGTGGTCGTTCCTCCCTCCCATCTCTCTTTCTGGCTAAACCTTTACAGAGGACCCACTGATCCCCTCATACACGTACATGTGTGAACACGCATGTGCACATGTTCTCTCTCCCCCTCTTGAAGGGACGCCTTTGTCTCCCACAGGTATGTGGTCACCTTGTGTGCACCCAGTCACACAGGAAAGCTGAGCTGCCCGTCCCCCTACGTAACCCTGTTCTAGAATTTCACCTGCAGCTGCCCTTCCAGCTGGGCAGCGTGGGTGGCAAGGTCTTCAGGAGTGTGCCCGCCTCCCGCCAACAAAAAGATCTTGGCTGGCTTAGTCATACGTCCACTTCTCTGGCATTCTCCCTTCTGGAAGCACCGGGGGTTTGGCTAGATCTCAACGGAAAGGCCGTCAGCTTGTCGTAGAGAGTGCTGTCGGTCCCACGGAGCCCCGAGCTACAGGCTGAAGTGGACCCTCTTAATCCCCGGCACCCGGCCGCCCCTGCCTGCCACTTGAGCCACCTCCTGGTGCCAGGCACTCCTCCTCTTGCCAGAGTGGCAGCCAGTCACACCGTGCTCCTCCTCACCCGTGGCTGCTGGGACACTGTCATTGTCTGTCTGACTGGGAGGTGGGGTGACTTTGCTCCCATTAAGGGGGTGACTGGGCTGCTGCAGCCAGTAGGCCAGGAAAGTCCCATGTTGTGGGAAGAGGTCTGCACCAGCCTCCCTGCCTCCTTGGGAGAACAGGCGAGGCCTGAGGGTTGGGATGTCAGCGTGTCTGGTGGGTGGGCCGTCGAAGAGGGTAGGATGTTCTGTCGGAGTAAATTCCTGGCTTGATGTAGCGTTTGTAGCCATGGTTGCTGCTTTTGGCTTGGAGTTTTATGTTTTCCTTCCTTCCTTCCTTCTTTTCTTCTTTTCTTCCTTCCTTCTTTCTTTTCTTCCTTCCTTCCTTCTTTTCTTCCTTCCTTCCTTCTTTTCTTCTTTCCTTCCTTCCTTCTTTTCTTCTTTTCTTCCTCCCTCCCTCCTTCCCTCCCTCCCTCCCTCCCTCCCTTCCTCCCTTCCTTCCTTCCTTTCTTTCTTTGTTAACTGAAAGGTTGGAATCTGCATGGTGTAGCACTATAAGGTCAAAGCCAGGCTGTCCTTAGACGGATTGGCCAGGTAAACCCCAGGCTTGATCCACACTCGGCCACGATCTCTGCCCTTCTGCCCGCAGCTCTGAAAGGCACCTGGCAGAGTGGATTCTTTGACCATGACAGCTTCAGGGAAATCATGGCACCCTGGGCCCAGACTGTAGTGACAGGACGAGCAAGGTAAACTCTCTCCCCCTCCCCAGGTAGGTACTAAGCCCGAAGCTGCCTGGGCCTTATTCTCCTTGGCTTCTGGATTTCCTACAAGCCAAAGCCAATCTGAGACTGGGGATTCAGCCCAGTTGGTAGCGTCCTTGCCTAGAGTGCTTGAGGCCCTGGAGAAGGTCCTTAGTGCTTCATAAACCGGGCATAGCTGTGCGTGCCTGTAATCCAGCACTTGGAAGGTGGAATTAGCAGGATCATGAGTTTAAGGTCATCCTCAGCTGCACAGGGAATTTGAAGCCAGCTTGGGCTGGAGACCCTGACTCATAAAAAAAAAAAAAAAAAGGGACTGGAGAGATGGCCTAGCCATAGGCACTTGCCTGCAAAGCCAAAGGACCCAGGTTCAATTCCCCAGTACCCATGTAAGCCAGATGCACAAGGTGGCACAAGCATCTGGAGTTCATTTGCAGTGGCTGGAGGCCCTGGTGTGCCCATTCTCTCTCTCTCCCCCCTCTCTCATATAAATAAATAAAATATTTTTTAAAATGCAATGCCAATTCAGGGAAAGGTTTATGGATGACAAAGCCATCTGTACAGTGTGGCTGTCTGTCTGTCTGTGGCCTTAGAAGACACTTCTGCCACCTGCCATGGAGGCTCGGACCCTTGTTCCTGGAATCAGTCCCATAGCCATAGGCCCCTCTGACACTCCAAAGCGGGTTCCGGGGGTGCTTCCAGCAGTGTCCCTCACATCTCTGGAGCAAGTGGTTCCCTTAAACTGTGTGCAAAGCCATGTCCTTGTAACTGACCACTTGACTCCCAACATGACTGTAGCTATAAGTCGCAGCACTGGTGCTGGACCCGGAGTCAAGCCACAGGCCCACCCTTCGCCCTCTCCGGAGGGTTACCGGGATAGTAAGAGAAGTAAGGAGTTAAGTACTTGAAATATACCGAGTGCTCCCCAAAGGGTTCTAGCTCTTCTTATCCCTATATACATCCCGGGTCATCAACACTAAAATCCTAAGCATAGTCTTGGCCCTTAATTTTTTTTCTAAAAAAATTAACTTATGTATTTGAGAGAGAATGGGTGTGCCAGGGCCTCTGGCCACTGCATGTGCCCCCCTTGTGCATCTGGCTTTACATGGGCACCGGGGAATCAAAACCCATTCCTTAGTCTTTGCAGGCAAGTGCCTTAACGACTGAGCCATCTCTCCAGCCCTCGGCCCTTTGATTTTAAAAACACTTAGTGAAGCCCTAGAATGAAATCTCTCATGTGGAGCCCTGCCCTTTTGGCCATTTCTGTGCCCCACCCTCCACCCCGACCCCTTGTGTCTGGCAGGGGCATTGCACAAAGGACAGCAGCCCAGCATGGCACGTGGCACTGACTGCTGATTTGGTAGCACATGGTAGCAGTTACAGATGTCACCCTGAACTAGGCTCCAATGGGTTCGCTATCCCTCAGCCTCATTTCTTTTTTCTTTCTCATACTTAAGATGGAGCTTAGAACCTCATGCAGGCTAAGCAATCATTCTACCACTGAGTTAGAGCCTCAGGCCCTCTTTTCGTCTCAACTCAGTGTCTTGATATGCAGCCCAGGCAGGACTTGAACTCCTAATTCTCCTGCCTTGGCCTCCTGAGTAGCTCGGGTCACAGGCACGTGCCGCCAGGCCCAGCTGGCTTAAGTCTTTGCCCTGTGTGACTTGATGTCGGTACCTGAGCTTCCCGGCGTGGTAGCGCTGGGTGCACGTGATAACTGAGGTTGAAATCGAGGCTCAGTGGCAAAGCTCTTATTTGGCATGTGCCAAGTCCTGGAGTCTATGCCAGGACTGTGAAGAAAAAAAGAAAACCTAACCTTGAAATTGAAATGGATGGGGAAGAGATCTGCTTCTTGGACGTACTCACGTTTGTCTTGTGGCTGCCACCCTGAGGTCCACAGCGTGAGAGTGAGCCTTCTCTTGGAAAGTTCTTGGGGGAGAGGGTCATGCTCCTGCCCTGCCTCACCCTTCCCTGCCAGTTCTCACCCCAGCGAGGTCACCTGTCGCTCTGCCTGCCAGTCTCCTAGCTTTCCTCTTGCCTTCCAGTAAGAAAATCACTACACTGATGCCAGCCAGCTCCCCCACGTGCCCTCGCCCCATCCCTGGAGACACCTAAGACATGCTAGGTGGACCCTGGAGTCCCACGATCCTCCTGGGCACTGCTGGTGCCCAGCTCACCTGTGCTCGCCTTGCAGGCTGGGGGGCATCCCCGTGGGAGTGATTGCGGTGGAGACACGGACTGTGGAGCTGGCCATCCCTGCCGACCCTGCCAACCTGGATTCTGAGGCCAAGGTGAGGGGCCAGGAGTCAAGGCTACAGTGACCATGAGGCCAGTAGGAGTGGGTCCCGGTGCGATGGATGGCTATAATGTGCTTTTAGCACAGAGCAACGTCCACGTGCCCAGAAGGTTGGTGGTGGGGGTGGGGGTGGGGAGCAGTAGCCTTGCAAAGCCCTTGCCCTGGGGGCTCCACCCGTCTCCACGACATGCCCTATGGGATGTCTTCTTCCAGGGGTAATCAAGTTCCTGCCTGTCCCCCATCCCTTCCTCCGTCCCATCCCTGTTGCTGGCTCTGTGACAGACCACAGCTGGGTCCCTGTCCTGGGAATTGCTCAGACTCGGCCCAGGGCCCGGCTGCGTCTTGAATGTGGCCTTGACTAGAGTGACACTTCTCCCATCTGTCCATGGGAACAGTGGGATGCGCACGAGGTCCTTACCGGAGCCCAGGGCTCATCCGTGCCTGCCCTCAGGATGGCATTGTGGCTGCTGTCCCCGTGTGTCCCAGGGTCACAGTCTGACTCTGTGTTGTAGATCATCCAGCAAGCAGGCCAGGTGTGGTTCCCAGACTCCGCCTACAAGACGGCCCAGGTCATTAAGGACTTCAACCGGGAGCGGCTGCCCCTCATGATCTTTGCCAACTGGAGGGGGTTCTCCGGAGGCATGAAGGGTAAAGTCTAGCCCCTAAGTGCTGCCCCAGCCTCAGGCTCCACGCCCAGGTGGCTTCCTCTGCGGGTCACTGTGCTGATGCCAACAACTGCCTGGTTTATAGACGAGGCGCCGAGCACGGGAGGCAGGGCGACTTCCTTGGGGGTCACACTGTGAGCGGCAGCGCAGGGAGGTCTGCTCTGCAGGTTCTCTGGTGACCTGGGAAGTCACCTCCCAGCATGGTAAGATGAGGACAAGCCCACCTGTCATGCAACCACACGGAATGTCTGGAGAGACAGTGGGCGTTGAAGAAGGTGGGGGAAGGCAGGCCGATCCCTTGTGCAAGCTCGCGGCCTCGGAGACCTCTATGAGACCCAGGTTCCCTCCTTTGTGAAAGGGGGCTAAAATAGCGCCTGTCCTCAGAGGGCCGTGGTGAGGGTCTCCTGTGGTACCGTGGTGCCATTATTTCATGGATTGATTGGAGGGCCGGGTGCTGGTGGGAGGTGAGGCCATGCTTCCTATACACAGAGGATAGGGCCTGTTACGGCCGGTAGACTCTGGGTACTGGAAACATGAACTGTGACATCGCATTCTGATGGGTCCCAGTGCCTACACTGACAGATAAGGACACACACACCCATGCTGGCAGGGCAGCCCAAGGTCACATGACCACTTTGTCGGGGGTGGGGGAGGGGGAAGCTGGGTGTGAACCAATTTCAGGTTCTCCAAGCCTCCTAGCCAGACGTGCTCCGTCAGGGGCCCCCAGACAAGGAAGGCTTCAGGGCTTTGTGGGTGGGTCAGTGGGGCCCAAGTCATCCGAGCGAGGTGTCCCTTTCCAGACATGTACGAGCAGATGCTGAAGTTTGGAGCCTACATCGTGGACAACCTCCGGCAGTACAAGCAGCCAGTGCTCACCTACATCCCCCCCTACTCGGAGCTCCGCGGGGGCTCCTGGGTCGTCTTGGACTCCACCATCAACCCCCTGTGCATAGAAATGTACGCGGACAAGGAGAGCAGGTGGGTGTGTGTGCCTGGCCCGTGTCTCACCTGCACGCCACTGACTGAGGACCGGGGAGGGGGCTTTCTCCGTTCCTGAAAGATGGAGACCCTCCAGTGTCACCCGCTGGGTCCAAGGCAGCAGTGGCCAACAGGATTTTCTCAGCAGTGTTAGTGGCTGCCATCCAGACGGAGTGTGGAAATGTCTCATCTTGTTTAACTTACACTCACTTCCCTCCCAAGGAAGTTTTCAATAAAAGACTAAGAAAGCGGGCTGGAGAGATGGTTTAGCGGTTAAGGCGCTTGCCTGCAAAGCCAAAAGACCTCAGTTCAATTCCCCAGGACCCACGTTAGCCAGATGCACAAGGGGGCGCATGCGTCTGGAGTTCGTTTGCAGTGACTGGAGGCCCTGGCGTGCCCATTCTGTCTCTCACACTCTGCCTCTTTCCCTCTCTCAAATAAATAAATAAATAAATAAATAAACAAACAAATAAATATTTTTTAAAGACTGAGAAGGAACCAAAGTGTGAGCTTCCTGGCAGCTGGATTGGAAAAGGCAACGTGCCTAGCTATGTCCTCCTCGCAGACGGAGTGCATCTTTCATCTCGGTGTCAGATTCGTGGTCAGGTGCTCAGGAAATACCAATAATTCCAAATAAATGGAACCAGTGCTTGCGTGACAGGCTGCTCAGTTTTTCACAGGGGAGGACCCTCAGCATTTTGCGGGTGGGGAGAATTTATCATAAGGCCTCAGTTCTAAATGATGACACAGTTTAACAGCTTAATGTTGGACGCCTTCAAAGTGAACCTTCCACTCCCGATGTCGAGGCCTCGGGAAACAGGCATGCCGTGCCTATGTTTGCGCCTTCATTCATTACGCCAATGCATATTTATTTTTTTAATTAATTAATTAATTAATTGAAAGGGACGGACACAGAGAGAGAAAGAGGCAGAGAGAGAGAGAGAGAGAGAATGGACGCGCCAGGGCCTCCAGCCACTGCAAACGAACTCCAGACGCTTGTACCCCCTTGTGCATCTGGCTAACGTGGGTCCTGTGGAATCGAGCCTCGAACCGGGGTCCTTAGGCTTCATAGGCAAGCGCTTACCGCTAAGCCATCTCTCCAGCCCAACCAGTGCATATTTATTGAGTGTCTGACATTTCATTAGGCACTGTGCTATGATGGCAAATCTGTTTGTGTCATCTGTGCTATTTTGGGGGTGCCCACACCCTCCATCGGGGCTGCTGAAAGTCAGACTTCCAGGATGACTCAGGAGCCTGCATTAACCTTTCGCTCTGGCCACCAGGAAGCTCAGAGTTGGCAGAAGTGTTCCTCGGGGCTCCTGTCTTGGTTACTTTCCTCTTCGCTGTAATAGAAGCAACTTAAGGGTGGACTGACTGTGGCTCACATTAAGGGGATACAGACCATCATGGTGGGGAAGGCAGGGTGGGAGGGCGCTCCATCGTGGGGGAAGCTTGCAGCTGAGACTTCTTTTTTCTTTTGGTTTTTCAAGGTAGGGTCTCACTCTAGTCCAGGCTGACCTATGTAGTCTCATGGTGGCCTTGAACTCACAGCGATCCTCCTACCTCTGTAATCCTCCTCTACCGAGTGCTGGGATTAAAGACGTGCGCCACCACGGCCGGCTTGCAGCTGAGACTTTTCGCCTCCTCACATCTCTGAGGAGCAAAAGCAGAGACAGGACTGGAAACCTACTGCCTCCAGCTAAACCCTGCCTTCCAAAAGTTCCACAGCCTCTCAAAACGTCACCACTAGGGGCTGGAGAGATGTCTTAACAGTTAAGGCGCTTGCCTGAAAAGCCAATGGACTCTCAGTTTCCATCCCCCAGTACCCACCTAAAGCCAGATGCACAAGGTGGTGCATGTGTCTGGAGTTCATTTGCAGTGGCTGAAGGACCTGGCATGCCCATTCTCTCCCACTCTCTCTTTCCCCCTTTCTCTCTCAAATAAATAAAATATTTTTTAAAAAAGAGAAAAAAACAGCGCCATCAGCTGGGAACCAAATGTTCAAAAACTTGAGCCTATGGGGCACAATTTTACGTACAAGTTGTCTAAGGCAAAGGAGGCCAGAGAGGCCCAGTGGTGAGCAAGAAGGTTGGAAACAGGACACAGGACAACTGTTCCCACTGTTTTTGCTGTTCTGAGAGCTTCCAAGAGCTCCAAAATAGGGAGCTGGAGAGATGTTTTAATGGTTAAGGCACTTGCCTGCAAAGCCTAACGACCCGGGTTTGATTCCTCAGTACTCATGTAAAGCTAGATGCACAAATTGGTGTACGCATCTGGAGTTTGTTTGCAGTGGTTAGAGGCCCTGGAACGCCCATTCTGTCTGTCTCTCTCTCTACTTGCAAATAATTTTTTTTTAAAAAAAGCGCCAAAATAATGTCCTAACTCAAATTGGAAATTAGAAAAGTCTGGAAGGACTATGTCCCGAAATCAGGAGAATTATGCAGTCATGGAAAAAGTCATAAGCTTTCGAAGCTCAAAGGGCTGTCCAGACCCTCCATCTCTCCTTGTGTGCATGTAGAAACAGAGGCCCACAGAGAGGAAGTGACTTAGCCTAGGGACACAACAGCCCCTCAGGGAGAGCTGAGGGTTGGCTCCCAGACCTCCCAGCTGCGTCACTCCCGGCTCCTGCCCACGTTCTACTGGCTGTTGTTTTTGCTCGACAGCGGCTCACACAACCCGCTCCCGCCTCTTCTTTCTTCAGGGGAGGTGTTTTGGAGCCAGAAGGCACCGTGGAGATTAAATTCCGAAAAAAAGATCTTGTAAAGACCATGAGAAGAATCGACCCAGTTTGCAAGAAGCTTGTGGAACAGCTGGGTAAGAGGGGCGCCACCTCCAGGGGTTAACAATAGAATACAGGGCTGGAGAGATGGCTTAGCGGTTAAGGCATTTGCCTGCAAAGCCTTATGACCCATGCTCGACTCTCCAGATCCCATGTAAGCCAGGTGTACAAGGTGATGCATGGGGACAAGGTGGCACACGCATCTGGAGTTCTATTGAAGTGACTGAAGGTCCTGGCATGCCAATTCTCTCTCTTTTTTTTTTCTCTCTCTGTTACAAAAAAAAAATTAAAAACTAAAAAAGTAGAATACAAAGCTGGAGAGGTGGCTTGGCAGTTAAGGCACTTGCCTAAGAAGCCTAAGGGCCCAGGTTTGATTCCCCAATACCCACATAAGCCAGATGCACAAGGTGATGCATGCATGTGGAGTTTGTTTTCAGTGGCAGGAGGCCCTGGCATGCCCATTCTCTCTCTCTCTCTCTCTCTCTCTCTCTCTCTCTCTCTCTTTCTCTCGCTCTCTACCTCTTTCTCTCAGTCTCAAATAAATAAATAAATAAATATTAAAAAAAAATAAAACACAGATTCACAGCCAGGCGTAGTGATGCACGCCTTTAATCCCAACATTCAGGTGGCGGAGGTAGGAAGATTGCTGTGAGTTCGAGGCTAGCCTGAGACTACAGAGTGAACTTCAGGTTAGCCTGGCTAGAGTGATACCTTGAAAAAAAAAAAAAAAAGATTCACCAAATGGCCATGATTCTGAGACTTGAAAAATACCTTCTTGACTCAGTCCCCTCGGCTAGTGCACAGACCTGGCTCTTTAGACCCAGAAGTTGAACCTTTGGGACCTGGGTTTCTTTGTGTTTGTTTGTTTGTTTTGTTTTTGGGTTATTTTGAGACAGTCTTACTCTGTAGCCCAGACTGCCCTGGAAGTCACTATGTTGCCCATGCTGTTGTTTTAATTAACTATTTTATTTATTTATTTATGAGAGAGCGAGCGAGCGAGAAAGGATCGATGCACCAGGGCCTCTAGCCACTGCAAACAAACTCCAGGTGCTGCGCCACCTTGTGCATCTGGTTTTACGTGGGTCCTGGGAATCAAACCTGGGTCCTTTGGCTTTGCAGGCAAACACCTTAACTGCTGAGTCATCCCTCCAGCCCCCATGCCGATTTTGAACTCGTAACAATTCTCCTGCTTTAGTTTCTGGAGTACTGAATGCTACCACACTCAGCTGTTGGATCTGGGGCCATTTGCTTATATATTATATGTAATAATGAAATGTCTTGGGGAGAGGACCCCAAGATGTTCCATACACACCTTATACAAGAACATGAAGGAGGTTTTATGCCATGTTTTCAGAGCGTTGGTGTTTTGGTGACGACCCGTCCTGTGAGGTCAGGTATAGAATCTTCCACGGTGGCCTCCTGTCAGCTCTCAAAGAGTTTCAGACCTGGGGACACTTGGGAACTTGGATTTGCGGATTCAGCATGTAATGCCATAGTCGGTTTATTTCTTGGTACACACGGTACAACAGTTGAAATGTTTGGGGCCGATGAGGAACACTGAAATTTTGGTGTCAAATAAATGTCTGCTTAGAGTCTCCAATCGGAGATAGAGGTTTACCCATTTAATTTGCACGACGGATCGGTGCCACTCCTAACCTTTGGTTGTCACTCTGTCCGGATGCTGAGATGATGGCAGTGTCTTCGTGCTGGCCACAGGACTTGTTAGAGTGTGTGACTTCTGTGGGCTGGTAGCCAGATAAGGCAGATCTGTCTCCAAGGCTGGGGGAGTGTGAGCGCTCAGTGTCTGCAGTGTAGAATTGGCCTTCTGCCTTGAAATCTTTGTTAAGGGGTTTTGAGCTCCCCAGCACTCCCTTTTATTTATTTATTTACTTATTTTGGTTTTTTGAGGTAGGGTCTGGCTCTAGCCCAGGCTGACCTGGAACTCACTATGTAGTCTCAGGGTGGCCTGGAACTCACAGCGATCCTCCTACCTCTGCCTCCTGAGTCTTGGGATTAAAGGCGTGCGCCACCACACCCGGCAACCCTTCTTTTATAAAAAATATTTATTATTACTTGTATTTATTTATTTGAGGGGGGGGCAGATAGAGGGAGAGAGAATGGGCGTGCCAGGGCCTCCAGCCACTGCAAACAGACTCCAGATGCGTGCGCTCCCCTCCCTGGTGCATCTGGTTTGAGTGGGTAGCGGAGAATCGAACCTGGGTCTTTTGGCTTTGCAGGCAAGCACGTTGACCACTAAGCCATCTCTCCAGCCCACCAATACCCTTTCTTTGTTATCTAGGACTGTTTTCGTTACCTGTTATGCCTTGGCTGGGCTTGTTGGCTTGTGTATTTCAAGAAATCTGTCGCTTTCATCTGTGTTGCGATCGTCCTGTCGCTATTCTATCCCAACATCTGTGCTAAGACAGCAAGCGATGGGGTGGCTCGGAGCCAGGGATCTGACAGGACGGGGAGGCCTAAGGCTGCGCACACATGCTATCTTGGGACCGTGAGCGCATTTCTGAGGCTGTGTAACAACTTGATTTAGGGACAGCATCAGCACTGGAGGCCCAGAACTCTCTTGAAACAAGGCCTGTCCTGTATTTTTGTGCTTTCAAAAAAACAAACAAACAAACAAACAAAAAAACAACCATGGGTTGGAGAGATGGCTTAGCGGTTAAGCGCTTGCCTGTGAAGCCTAAGGACCCCAGTTCGAGGCTTGATTCCCCAGGATCCACGTTAGCCAGATGCGCAAGGTGGCGCACACGTCTGGAGTTCGTTTGCAGTGGCTGGAGGCCCTGGTGCGCCCACTCCCTCCCTCTCTCAAATAAATAAAAATAAACAAAAAAATTATTTATAATAAATCAATAAACAACCCAATCCCCACCTCAGTCTCATGTGACCACCTTCCATGGTCCCTTGACGTCCTGACCAGCTTGTCCACTCGCCTTGACAGGGAAGGCCCTGGCTCAGCAACCGGATAAGGAGCAAGCCCGCAAGGAGCTGGAGGGCCAGCTGAAGGCACGCGAGGACCTCCTGCTCCCCATCTACCACCAGGTGGCGGTGCAGTTCGCCGATCTGCATGACACGCCGGGCCACATGCTGGAGAAAGGCATCATCTTGGTGAGGGGGTCCCTAAGGTCACCCTGTTGTTCCCCGTTGCGCAGGAGACATGGGTCAGGGCTTTGGAATGAGAATCAGCTGGAAAGCTTAAAAAAAAAAAAGTAAGCCGATGCTCAGAGGGCTCTCAAGAGAAATGAAAGCAGTGTCTTAGGCCCCAGCAGACTCCAGTAGGCCCAGGGGTTTGGGAACCTCTAGTCTAACCTGTGTCTGTTCTGACAGCTGGTTCTGCTGGCACCTGGGCGAGGTTTGATGCCCTTGTTGGTGATGGCAGTGACCCATTCCCTGCCCTATGAGGGCATCACCCCCCCACCACCACCCATGCCCACCACCAGCTACTTCTCTTGTGGGAATCCACCCAAGCCTGCGCTCTGTCAGCGGAGGTGGACGTAGCTGCCAGGCCTGCGCAGGGGACATTGCTGGCCTATGTCCAGGCGGTCTGGGGTCCTGCAAAACCCCGCTCCGGGGCTGGAGAGATGGCTTAGCGGTTAAGCGCTTGCCTGTGAAGCCTAAGGACCCCGGTTCAAGGCTCGATTCCCCAGGACCCACGTTAGCCAGATGCACAAGGGGGCGTATGCGTCTGGAGTTCGTTTGCAGTGGCTGGAGGCCCTGGTGCACCCATTCTCTCTTTCTCTCTCTCTGTCTCTCTCTTGCAAAGCTGATGGCCTAGATACTTCTCTCTAGTCCCCACCCTATTTATTTATTTATTTATTTTGTTTTTCAAGGTAGGGTGTCGCTCTAGTCCAGGCTGACCTGGAATTCGCGATGTAGTCTCAGGGTGGCCTCGAATTCACGGCGATCCTCCTACCCCTGCCTCCCAAGTGCTGCGATTAAAGGCGTGCGCCACCGCGCCTGGTTCCTCTGTCTGTTGCTCTCAAATAAATAAATAAAAGTAAACAAGACCCCTGCTCTGCACCTCCCTGGACAGGAGTTTGGCTTGCCAGGCACTTGGTGTCGCTGTGCGTAGGGTCTGGAGCGTAGTCAGAGCCCTTCTAGGTGCCCCGTCCCTTCTTCCCTTGCTCCCACCACCCTCTCCCACCCGTGTGGGGCTCAGGCCGGGCTTGACCTGTGCAGGACGTGCTGGAGTGGAGGACGGCTCGCACCTTCCTCTACTGGCGGCTGCGCCGGCTGCTGCTGGAGTCCCAGGTGAAGCAGGAGATCCTGCGCGCCAGCCCCGAGCTGAGCAAGGAACACATACAGTCCATGCTGCGGCGCTGGTTCGTGGAGACCGAGGGCGCTGTCAAGGTGGGCCCTGGTGGGGGGGGACCCCCCCGGAGCGGGATCTGGGACCTTGGGGATGGCAGGCACTGGGCGGCCCGGCAGTAGCAAACCGGCCAACCCCCCGCCCCCCCCAACACACACACACCTGAGGCAGCCTGTTCTCCCCTCCCCCCACGTCATCGCCAGGCCTACCTGTGGGACAACAACCAGGTGGTGGTGCAGTGGCTGGAACAGCACTGGCTGGCAGAGGGCGGCCTGCGCTCCGCCATCCGCGAGAATATCAAGTACTTGAAACGGGACTCGGTCCTCAAGACCATCCAAGGGTGAGTGACGTGTCTGCGCCCCGCCGTGGGCTCCTTGGACTGACTGTGTCGTATTCCAGTGGCCCCTACTTCTACATTCAGTGCCAGGAAAGGGTTCCTCCTCACGGGAGAGGTGACAGCCTTGGGTGGGCCACCGCCAGCAGCAGGGCTGTACTCCTCCAGCTCTGTCCCCCACACACACACAGTGACCAGAGAGACACAGAGGGGACGCCTGGAGAGGGTAGAGGTGCTTTTCTTTCTCTTTCATTTTGCATGTGTGTGGGGGGGGGAGGGGGAGGTATGCATGAATGTGTGCACATGTGTTTGTGTGTGTGTGTAAGTGCATGTGTGTAAACATGTGTGTCTGTGTGCAGGGCAGAGGTCAACAGCAGGGGTCTTACATAGTTGCTCTCCACCTTATTTTACTTATTTATTTATTTTGGGTTTTCGAGGTAGGGTCTCACTCTAGCCCAGGCTGACCTGGAATTCACTATGGAGTCTCAGGGCAGCCTTGAAGTCATGGTGATCCTCCTACCTCTGCCTCCCGAGTGCTGGGATTAAAGACATGTGCCACCATGCCCAGCTTACCTTATATATTTTTTTATTTTTTGTTTATTTATTTGAAGGAAGGAGGGAGGGGAGAGAGAGAGAGAGATACATAGAGAGAATGGGTGCACCAGGGCCTCCAGCCACTACAAACAAACTGCAGATACATGTGCTACCTTATGCATCTGGCTTAACGTGGGTCCTGAGGAATCAAACTATGGTCTTTATGCTTTGCAGACAAGTGCCTTAACCACTAAGCCATCTCTCCAGCCCATCACTTTAATTTGTTTTTAAAGGAAAGAAGGATATTCTCTCTTCTTAAATGTTTATTTATTTGAGAGAGAGAGAATTGGGGGAGAACAAAGCCTGCTGCTATTGCAAATGAACTCCAGATGCATACACCGCTCTGTGCATCTGACTTTATGAGTGCTGGGGGATTGAACCTAGGCCATCAGGCTTTGCAAGCAAGTGCCTTTATAACCACTGAGACTTCTCTCCAGTCCCCACCTTATTTATTTATTTATTTTGCTTTTCAAGGTACGGTGTCGCTCTAATCCAGGCTGACCTGGAATTCACTATGTAGTTTCAGGGTGGCCTCGAATTCATGGCTGTCCTCCTACCCCTGCCTCCCAAGTGCTGGGATTAAAGGTGCGCATCACCACACCTGGTTCCTGCCTTATTTTTTAAGACAGGGTTTCTTGCCGAACCTAGAGCTCACTCATTCAGCCAGGCTGGTTGGCCAGCAAGCCCTAGGGATCTGTCTGTTTCTTTCTCCCCAGCGCCAGGATGACAGTGCATATCACTGTGCTTGGTGCTTTACATAGGTGCTGAGCTTCCAAACGCAGGCATTTATGCCAGCACTTACCCACTAACTATCTCCTCAGCCCTCTTTTTTAAAATATTTATTTATTTGCAAGCAGAGAGACTGAGAGACAGACAGAACAGGCATGCCAGTGCCTCCAACCACTGCAAACAAATTCCAGATGCATGTGCCACCTTGTGCATGTGGCTTTATGTGGGCCCTGGGCAATTGAACCCAGATCCATTAGGCTTTGCAGGCAAGCGTGTTAGCCGCTGAGCCATCTCTTCAGCCCAGCCCTCTTTCTTTTAATGTGTGCAAATGCATATATGTGTGGTAGGATCCGGAGGACAGGCAAACACTTTACTGACTGAGCATCTTGCCAGCTCCAGAGATACATTTATTTATTTATTACAGAGAGAGAGAGAGAGAATGGGCTTGCTAGGACTGCTAGCCACTGCAAACGAACTTCAGATGCATGTACCACCTTGTGCATTTGGCTTACGTGGGACCTGGAGAATTGAACCTGGGTCCTTAGGCTTTGCAGGCAAGCACCTTGACCACTAAGCTATCTCTCTAGCTCTAGAGATACTTTTGACTCAGGAACCTTGCTGAAGTCTCTGTGGTGACTTATCCCGTGTCATGGCTAGAGCCTGTTTGGTTAGATAACCCACATTCCAAACCCCTACATCTGAGGCTGACAGCCCCCATCCTTCATCAGTCTTTCTATAGTCTCTGGGGAGGCAGGTAGTCACATACTTGGAACCCTGTTTTGGGACTTTGAAGTTGAGGTTTATGTCACATCCCACAGCCAGCAATGGTGTTGCAGTCAGGTTCGCATTGCTGGTAGAAATCACCCAACCAAGAGCAGCTTGTGGGAAAAAGAGGTTTATTTTGGCTTACAGGCTCGAGGGGAAGCTCCATGATGGCAGGGGAAAACGATGGCATGAGCAGAGGGTGGACATCACCCCCTGGCCAACATAAGGTGGACCATAGCAACAGGAGAGTGTGCCAAACACTGGCAAGGGAAAACTGGCTATAACACCCATAAGCCCGCTTCCAACAATATACTCCCTCCAGGAGGCATTAATTCCCAAATCTCTACCAGCTGGGAACCTAGCATTCAGAACAGCTAAGTTTATGGGGAACACCTGAATCAAACCACCACAGATGGTAAGCACTTTGCTATGGTGAGACATTCCTACCTCATAGGATTGTCACTCCCAGGTGACCATAGCAAGAGGGGATCAGGAGCTCTGGGTTCCGACCTACCCAGGAAAACAACACGGCCCTGCACAAGGACGCCATGCCTAGGGAGTGTCGGGCTAGGTGACAGGAGCGACTTCCTCCTTTTCTCTCTTCCCCTGCAGTCTGGTTCAGGAAAACCCCGAAGTGGCCATGGACTGTATAGTGTACCTGAGCCAACACCTCAGTCCGGCTGAGCGGGGGCAGGTGGCTCAGCTGCTGTCCACGTCGGAAAGCTCGGCGTCCCCCTGAGCGGCTCTGGCCATCCCCGGACCCTGGGTCATAGGAACCACGTGGCCAC
This sequence comes from Dipus sagitta, assembly GCA_036346955.1. Classification (NCBI taxonomy): domain Eukaryota; kingdom Metazoa; phylum Chordata; class Mammalia; order Rodentia; family Dipodidae; genus Dipus; species Dipus sagitta. Next base: position 12,401,451 of record CM070782.1, read on the forward strand.
AGCACTCTGGGGGCTCGCCTTGGGGGAAGCTGCGAAGCCATCCCTAGCGCGTCCGCAGGCTGCTGCGCCTGCCCAGCGCCCCTCTCTGTTGCCTGGGGACTTCCTCATCGTGGGTCACCTTGGACAGCGGTCTGCTGCTTCATTGAACTGAGCTATCTATCCTGAGATCCTCACACTTTCGGCACCTGGTATCTTTCACTCATTTTGTTGACTCATCACGGGACACTTTTAGTTTAGTTTAGGTTTCTTCTTTTTTTCTTTTTTTTTTTTTTTGAGGCTGGCCTCCAACTCACAGCCATCCTCCTACCTCAGGCTCCCAAGTGCTGGGATTAAAGGCATGCGCCACTGCATCTAGCTACACTTTTAATTAATTTTGTTTTTCACTCCATGACCAGCACTTGATATAAGCATCTTGTATGTTTCAGTTGAGCAATCAAGCCAAGGAAAAAATGCAAACCAGACCAGAGAACACCTTTTATTATTATTATTATTATTTGTAATGAGGCATATCAGGTACTGCCTAGGCACCCAGGAAGGGCTAGGCATGATTTTGTTTTTTTTTTTTAGATTAAGAGAATAAAATGATACTTTGTTCTCTGAGTGGCCCTAGTGAATCACGTGGACCATTCTGTGGGCAGGCCATGCCCGACGCTCATTAGAGAGAAAGCAAAATGAACAGTGATGCGTGAACCCAGTGCCCAGAAGTGTTTACGCAGGTCCCATTCTGCCTGTCCCGTCTCTGCAGGAGCGAGGACTGGCCCTCTCGTCCTGCTCCGCCCCTCTCCCCACTTGGCAGATTTGCCACCCGAATGGGGCAGCACCCGTTGACAGTACAGAGGCAGAGGGTTGTTGTCCCGTCTGTGATTGTCACCACCCTCTGAGGGCCCCCAACGTGCTGGTGCTCCCACACCTTGTGGCTTTGACCACCACCCAGAGAGAGAGCTATTGGTGAACTAGACCCAGACTGTGAGCACCAAGCCTGTTTGCTTAGGACGACTGCTGGGGACCCGTCAGCACCCGCAGGCCACTCGAAGCCTGAGACCGGCGGAGTCGGCTGTCACCCGCCGCCGTGGGTGCCGGTGTGTCGGGGGACAAGAAGTGTTAACACGGGCCAACGCAGGAGCCGTCCGGGCTGCCCCGGGGATGCTCCGCAGGCCGGGACGCTTGGGGCTGTCCCGGTTTAGGATGGAAATGTCTGACTGTCGGCCCGGTGACAGCCCTGGCAGATCGACGAGGGGTGGGGCCAGGAGGAGAGGAACAAGCTGAGAGATCCGACGTCCCACCTCGACACGGGGCAGCGTGGGGATTGTTGCTGCTCTGGGGAATGAGGGTAAGGTCCTCTTGGCTTTGGTGGAAAGACAAGCCAATGGCTAGCTGCTACCCTCAACCTTTGTGTGGGCTGCATCGCCTGCCAGGAAAAGCTGAAAATAAATAAATAAACTATTTTTGGAAGGAAACCTTTTGGTCTTGACTTTAACTCTGTGCGTTGACAAAAAGCTGGCCAGGCAGTGGAGGGGAAGCTGACGGCTGGGTTGGGGCTCCCAAAATAATCTTTTCTAAAAATTTTACAAAAACTACTGTTCACATACCTGCTGTCGGGGAAGGGAGGGAGAGAGAGGAGGGGTGGCCCAGACAACTTCCACATCTGTTTCTATTACCTCCCACCCCAATTTTGCCAGGAAGGGTAGCAAGGCCCAGAGAGGTACAGACATGCGTCCAAGGTCACGCTAGGTAGACTGGGCGGTGGATCCAGTCTGTTTGGCTGCGGGGCCCTGCCCTTTACTCTTATGATATAGGGCCTGGGCTGCACTTAGGAATTGACTATCCCTGCACAGATCCAACCGGCAAGGAATTCCCTCCCCTCCCACCACAGCTCGAGACACAAGGACTATTCACTTGTGTCTCCCAAACACATAAAAGCTATTTTCATTCTGTCCGGCATCTTTTCCAGGCTTTTCCACCTTGCCAAGGGTGGCCTAATCGCAGTCCTCCAGCACCAACAGGTGTCAAGGGCCTGCCACACATAGGGAAGTAGCCCAGAGATGGAGGGAGAGGCTCAGGACCTTTGATAATCCTCGGATGTTTGGATCAAGCCATGCCTGAAGCCAGCATCCCAGACTCGGGGACCTTATTCCTGGTTTGTGTGTGTTTACATGTTTGCAGTAGGGCTGGGGAGATGGCTTAGCAGTTAAGGCACTTGCCTGCAGAGCCATAGGACCCAGGTTCGATTCCCCAGAACCCATATAAGCCAGATGCACATGGTTGCACATGCATCTGGGGTTCGTTTGCAGCGGCTGGAGGCGCTGGCGTGCCCATTCTCTCTCTGTCTCTCTCTCATAAATAAATAATAAATGTTTGCACTAGTCGGTAATGAAGATATATCGTTATCCCCAGATAGCTCAGTCCAGGGCAGTAGTTAACTGTCATCTACGTCAGCATAAGGACATTCTGTGTCACCAGACACCTAGAAAGGGAAGTGAGCAAGGAGCTGACAGTGAGTGGATGTGATGCTCCATGGTGAAAGGGAGAAGGTCTGACCTTCTTGCACATCTGGAAGGTTGATGATGGATTACGCAGACATTTCAGCTGGATTTCGAACATGGCCATTTACTGGGTAACGTAACGATGCTGGAGTCTGACCCATGGCCAGTGCATGTGTTAGGGCTCTCTACATTCACAGAGTCTTTTCATTGTTGTTGTTTTGAGGTAGGGTCTCACTCTAGCCCAGGCTGATTTAGAATTCACTCTGTAATCTCAGGCTGGCCTCAAACTCACAGCGATCCTCCTCTCTTTGCCTCCCAAGGGTTGGGATTCAAGGTGTGCACCACTATATGCCTGATAGTCAGGGCTCTCTAGAGGAACAATACTGACAGAATGAATATATATATTACAAAAGGGGATTTGTTAGATTGATTTACACACTATGCGTCTGTAGGCTGGAAAGTCTGAGAGCCTGGTAGCTTCTCGGGGCACGAGGCTGGAGGCCTCAGAGGTCCTAGGATTCCTGGAGAGGGGCTGGTGTTTAGCCCACGTCGGAAGGCTGAAGCAGCTTGGTTCTGATGTCCGCAGAGGACGTCTGCAACAGGGTAGATGTGCCCAACGGTAACGGCACAGGCAGCCAGCCAAAGAGCGCAATGCTGTCTGGGAGCTTCCTCCCTCGGTTAATCCTTCTGGAAACGCCCTCACAGACCTGCCCTCGAGAGGTTGTCTCTTCACTGATTCCTGAGCCGATGGAGTTGACAACAGAGACCAAGTCACAGGCAGGCAGGCAGCTGGCAGCACCTTGGGGACTTAGCCCAGCCCGTCATGGGGAGGACGGAGAAAGGACAAGCCCCGTGAGTGTGGATGGAGGCCTTGCTGGGCCACGCTGGTCTAGACAGTGCCAGGATGAAGGTCGGCGGCTGATGTCTCGGCTTTGTCCCACGTGGTCTTCACTGAGTCTTCGAGATGGATACACCATGCCCACCCGTCTTGTTCCACTACACGAAACCCAGGCTCTGAGGTAAGCAGTCACCTCCAAGTTCACAGCTCTGCTGAGGGATGTTGCTATTTAACAAAATGGACACAATGCTTACCATGTTAGCTTTTTCTTATTTTTGCGTTTTCAAGGTAGGGTCTCACTCTAGTTCAGGCTGACCTGGAAACCACTCTGTAGTCTCAGGGTAGCCTCGAACTCAGGGTGATCCTCCTATCTCTGCCTCCAGAGTGCTGGGATTAAAGGCGTGCACCACCACGCCTGGCTAAATTTTTTAAAGTAATTTATTTGTACAGAGAGAGAGAGAAGGGAAGGGGAGGGAAGGGGAGGGGAGGGGAGGGGAGGGGAGGGGAGGGGAGGGGAGAAGAAAGGAGAGGAGAGGAGAGAAGAGAAGAGAAGAGAAGAGAAGAGAAGAGAAGAGAAGAGAAGAGAGATGGACAAAGAGAGAGAATGGGCCCACCAGGGCTTCTAGCCACTACAGACGAACACCAGGTGCATGTGTCGCTTTGTACATCTGGTTTCATATGGGTGCTGGGGAAAGCAAACCTGGGTCGTTCGGCTTTGCAGGCAAATGCCTTAACCACCGAGCCACCTCTCCTGCCCAACTTTTTCTTTTCTGATGTTTCTCAGGCTGGCCTTGAACTCCAGGCTCAAGTGATCCTCCTCTCTCAGCCTCCCGAGTAGCTAGCACTAAGATGTGCACTCATCCAAGAGTGCACACAGCTGGTGGAGAGGGCACTGCGGGCGAGGCCCAGCTTGGGGACGAGACACCCTAAGAGTGTTTGTCACTGAGTTGCTCACATGCTGTCGGCTGCTTGTTTGCCTTTGCCACACTGTGCTGTCCATGGTGGGGACTCTGGGGACATGGGCTCTGACAGCCTTAACATCAGAAGGAAAGACAACGTGACCAGTATCGTCTGAAAGAGGCCATCCTGGCCCGGCCACCTCACCTCTGATTGTGGACTAGGTCTCTCTGTCCATCCCTAACCCTCCAACAACTTCCCTTCAGGAGCCCTCATTAGGGTAGGCAGTGCCAGGCCATGGAAGGGGTCCTGGAGATCAGTACACCTGGGGTTCAGGCCTAAGAGAGACTTGTGCCAGCGTGCAGCTGAGGCCAGCAATGGCCTCTTAGATGTGGTCCGACGCTGGGCAGTGTCCTGTGAGTCTCATCTCTAACCCTCACCAGTCACGTGTGAGCTTACTTACCTCTCTGAGCCTCGGTTTACCTTGTAAATGCGGATAGAATGGGCTTTCTGTGGCTGTTGTTACATCGTATCAGAGTGGCTTAAGCCAGCCCAGACATGTCCTCTTACAGGAGGCTGCATGTCGGGAATGAGTCTCGTGGGCCTAAGGTCACGGTATCGGCAGGGCTGAAGGTCATGGGAGGCCCTTTGACCATTTCCTAGGGGTGTCTTGGGCTGTGATTATTTTCCTGGCATCCCAAGGCCTACAGGGATCACCCAAAGAGGCCCAAGTGCTGGGAACAGACGCAGTCCAGGGTGGCTGCAAGCACCCCCTTTCAGTACCCCCTGGTCTCTGCTGTCAAAGTGCCCCACTTGGCACTTCTTTTTTTATTTAAAGATTTTTTAAAATTTTTTTGTTCATTTTTATTTATTTATTTGAGAGTGACAGAGAGAGAGAGAGAGAGAGAGGCAGAGAGAGAGAGAGAGAATGGGCGCGCCAGGGCTTCCAGCCACTGCAAACGAATTCCAGATGCGTGCGCCCCCTTGTGCATCTGGCTAACGTTTGTCCTGGGGAATCGAGCCTTGAACCAGGGTCCTTAGGCTTCACAGGCAAGTGCTTAACCGCTAAGCCATCTCTCCAGCCCTATTTAAAGATTTTTTTATATCTTATTTTTTATTTATATTTGAGAGAGAAAGAGGGAGAGAGAGAAAGAGAGAGAGAGAATAGAGAATGGATGTGCCAGGGCCATCAGCTGCTGCAAACGAACTCCAGAAGTGTGCGCCGCCTTATGCATCTGGCTTACGTGGGTCCTGGGGAATCAAACCTGGGTCCTTTGGCTTTGCAGGCAAGCGCCTTAACTGCTAAGCCATCTCTCCAGCCTTCCTTCTCTATTTCTTAATCCTCTCTGGTCTTTTATGTGAAGGGGATCTTTTGGTTCTTACTCTTTGGTAGATGTGCCTCCCGCAGAGCCCTTTCAGCCCCGGAGATTACCCTGTGAGGCTTCAAAGCATTTCCTAGGTAGGCTTAAAGGACACGACTATTAGTTGGTGCAGAAGCAAGTCACCCAATCTATTCCTCCAAGCCTCAGTTTCTTCATCTGAAAAGTGGGTGTAAGAACTTCTCCTCAGGTGTGTGAGCTCAGAACAGGGTCCAGCCTGGGGCCTGGCACATCACAGATGCTGAAAAGAGAAGGTACCTTTTCACTGCCAACCCCAACCCAGCTGGGAGCAGCCCCTCCACACCCTGGAGTCTGGTGCACATAGATTCATTCCCACCCAACCCTGTAAGCCTCTGCTTCTGAGCAGGAAACTGAACGCAATCAGTTCCCAAGATGATGTCTGTTAAGTACCGGTGTCTGGGGACAATTAAAGCAGTCTGTGTGAAGTCACTGATAAGAACCGTGGTCCCAACCAGACTCAATGGGAACTTAGTGTCAGCAGACCCGGGTCCAATGCCGTGAGAGATGTCACCCCCACACACACTAAGCCACCTTTGTTTACATCTACTCTGAGCCACATACAGCTACCGTTCAGTCTTTATTGGCAAAAAAAAATAGTTACAACTACATGTACAGTCTTGGCATGACCCAGACATGGTATGGGGGGGGGTTGTTCAACAGCCACTTAAACATCTTAACTTACTAGGGGTCCTGGCAACACAGCGGCTGAGCAATGCTGGCCAGAGAGGTGGTAGTGGCCAGGCTCAAAAGATGGCCATGCCCTGAAAAACTTCTAGAAGGAGAAAGGCCTTAAAGATGGCCCTTAAAAACAAGGCTTAATTCCAGCCTTCCAGGCCGCTGGCTGGCCTGCTGATATGTCAGAACATTCTGGCTCTCAGGTGTGAGAATTTCTAGACTCGCGACCCGAACATCCAGGTGGTGGTGGAGAGAGGCGTGGCTGCTGTCGTTTCCGCATTACCTGGAGCAGCTGTCCCCAGCCAGCCCTCTCACCCCACAACCCACTGACACCCCTGCTTGCCGTATCAGTCACGGGCAAGAAGATATAAAAATGGCCATAGCAAAGAAAAAGCAAGGACGTCCCAATAAATATGCTGTGCAGGTCATATCTTGTGCTCATGCCTCATGGTGCGTGTCTCTCCGTTGGGAGTCTCTCAATCTCTCTCTCTCTCTCTCTCTCTCTTTTTAAGGTAGGGTCTCTCTCTAGCCCAGGCTGACCTGGAATTCACTCTGTAGTCTCAGGGTGGCCTCAAACTCACGGCGATCCTCCTACCTCTGCCTCCCCGAGTGCTGGGATTAAAGGTGTGCTCCATCACGCATGGCTTCCGTTGGGAATCTCTTAAACCTCAGTACAGAAAGCCCTGTGCTCCTCTCCCTCCTACTTCCAGTCCCACACACCCTTAGAAAGTTCCCAAACCCAACCCAGTGGCTCTCCTCTCTTCCATGCCCAAAGGGGGCAGATGTGAGTCATGGCTGGACAGGTAGAAAAATATCTGGTTTCTAATAGATTTTTTTTTTTAAACGGGACACTTCACAGTATCAAAAGTGCTTGCTTGTCCAATAGAGAAGCGTAAGGCTTCTAGAAGCTGCCTGAGCCGTCTGGATGGCTTAGGGGCTTGGAAGAGGCTGGGAGGTAGGGAGGGAAGCAAGTGTCTCATTCTGGGGACCTCGGCGACAGGGGCTTGCAGAGGCGTGTGTGGTGTGACAGTCACAATAAATATAAATAAATTTACACGTGGTCCCAGTGCTCGGCACGGCCCTGGGAGTGGCTGACATTTTAACACCCTCCAGGAGCGGCGAGCAAGGCTGTCTGGGCACGACTGGTGGCCAAGTCCAGCTTCGTTCCATCCGAGACAGGTCCTCTCTAAGCCCTGGGCCTCGTGCTCTGAGGTGTGGAAAGAGGTTTCTTCTCCCAGGAGAGTGAGTTTGGGGGAGGGGATCCCCTGCAGTGTCTTCATGGTTGTACCATTGTGTGGGCCTCAGGTTATCCAGGGCCCACCCCAGCCCCAACAGTCAGGCTTCTGAGTCAGGTTCTGCAGGAGAATGGAAGGTGGGGTGCCAGACACTCCCCTGTCCTGACTTAGAAGAGTCCTCGGGGAGGCAGGAAAGGAGTGACGTGGTTTGGGGGGGCGTGAGGGGAATGACGAGAGGAATGTTTCACTGTCCACCAGCAGACACCATTGAGGAGGGAGGGGTCCTTCCTGGAACACCCTGGTCTGGCCAAGCTGCTGCGGATTGGGGGCCAGGTGAGGCCCTGGGCTCAAAGCAGGGCTATGGGTTTGTTCCCTGGCGCCCCCAGATACTGAGTGGAGGTGGCTGCGGGAGGCACGCTGTCTGGGGTGGAGTACGTGGCGTAGAGACCTGTCACCTGCACGTCTGGGAAGCACTGCTCGCTGCCGCCAGAGATGGGGTTCAGGCCCGGGACCCCCAGGTCACAACCAAGCGGGGAGTCTCCAAAAGCCCCCAGTGTGTCCAGGCCGAAGCTGTCTTCCTTCATCTCTTCCCAGAGGTTCCCTTGCAAAGACAAAGGCATTTTAGGTGAGCTGGCTTCGATTCAAACAGTGTCACGTTCCAATCCCCATTTTAGGGAAGAGGCAAAAACAAACAAACACACAACACACACACACACACACAATAAAAATGATGTGGTATGGCATTTAAGATCATATGTTGTTGCAAAGGAGCTTGGAGAAGGCTGAGCTCTGATCCCTGTCTTCTTGGGAAAGACACTTTGGTCTCTGAGCCCCAAATAAGATGGGGATGATCAGGACACCCAACAAAAGTTCAATAGTAAAAAAGTGTTTAGTTGTCATTAAGGGTCACTTTCAAGGTCAAATCCAGGACAGCAGCAATTTCCCTTCCTGATTAACTCCCGCCCAGCCAGGGAAAGAGGCCCCAGGGAGGTTTCCATATACCTTGTCACACATTCACTGGCTGACCAACCCGCTGCCTTATCCCATCCCCTCATTCGAGATGGGACACTAGAGGTCACCAATGTCCCAGCCACCCAGGTTGTCACGCAGCAGGTGCACACATGTTAGGGGCTGGATAGGTTGGGAGCCTTCCCTGAAGTCTGAAATCCCCTGGTTGGTTCTTTGGCTCATTCGTTTTCATCCATCCATATGTCTGTCCATCCATCCATCCGTCCATCCACACACAAACCCACGTCCCATTTATGGAGGACAGCCATGTAGCAGACTGCGCATCCACGTGACATGAGTTTGTCACACACACACAAGTTGGAGCAGTTACTGTGAAGTTTGGGCTCAGGCAAATCTAGCTCAAATCTTGGCTCTGTCACACTGACCAGCCAAGGGACCTTGGAACAGTGACTCGGCTTTTCTCTGTCTCAGTGCCCTCATCACCAGAGTGGTCACATGAGACAGCAGAGCCTGGGGGGCTGTGCCAGGGTGGGGTGAGACAATGTCTACGGTGTGCTGGGCTGGTACACAGTAAGCGCTCATTAAGACCTTAGGTGAGGGGCTGGAGAGATGGCTCAGCGGTTGGGGTGCTTGCCTGCAAAGCCTAAGGACCCAAGTTCGATTCCCCAGTACCCACATAAAGGCAGATGCACAAGGTAGCGCATGTGTCTGCAGTTCATTTGCAGTGGCTGGAGGCCCTGGTGTGCTCAGTCTCTCCCCCATCTTTCTCTCTCATAAATAAATTAATTAATTAAAAAAAAAAAACTTAGGTGAGGGATTGGAGAGATGGCTCAGAGGTTAAAGGCCCTTGCTTACAAAACTGATGGCCCAGGTTCGATTCCCCAGTACCCTTGTAAAGCCAGATGTACAAAATGTCACATGCACCTGGAATTAGTTCACAGTGGCTGAAGGCACTGACATGTTTATACAAACTTTCTTTTTCTTTCTCTCAAATAAATAAATAATAAATAATAAATATACATGCATATATATACATATATATAAGTTCTTTAAACATATATATATATGTGTATATATATATATATGTATATATATATATATATATATATATATGGGCTGGAGAGATGGCTTAATGGTTAAGGTGCTTGCCTGTGAAGCCTAAGGACCCAGGTTCAATTCTCCAGGCCCCATGTAAGCCAGATGCACAAGGTGGCACATGTGTCTGGAGTTCATTTGCAGAGGCTACAGCCCCTAGTGTGCCCATTCTCTCTCTCTCTCTCTATCTCCCTTTCTCTCTGTCTCAAATAAAAATAAGTAAATAAATATTTAAAAAGACAAGAAATTTTATATGTATATATATATACATATATATATCTTAGATGAATTGCCATGGTAATGAAGCCACAGCAGGCAGTAAGTACCTCACTTGTGTTCTCCTCTCTCTGCCTCACGCCTGCCCCACTCCCATCACCATCGGCCCCCATCTCACCCTGCAGAGCCAAGTCCATGATGCTGGGGTCCAGGGCATCCACCTCATTGTTCGCGTCAGTGCTGATGTTGAGGAAGTCCCCAGGGGCCCTGCTCATTGTCGGCTGAGGGAGGGGCCCAGGGCTCGGGTCCTGTAGGGCATTAAGGGGAGGGGTCTGGGCAGGTGCAGGTGAGTCTGGGGCCAGATGTGCCTGGGGTTGGACCTGGTGGTGCAAGGGGACCGACTGCAGGGACAGGGTCATCAGGGGCTGCGGTGGGAGCTGGGAGACAGCCAGGCAACTGTGGGCCATGGCCACCGTGGTGGCGTGAGTCAGTATGGGGGCCTCAGGGCCCCCTGGTTTGCCAGGACGCCGGCAGCTTTCTGGTCGGTCTGAGATCAGCTTGTCCAGCTCCTCTGCAGACAAGTGAGAGAGTTAACTCAGAATCCCCTGACATCACCAGGCCCCGGCATGGGCCTGGGCTCAAGTCCCAGTACCGGCACCCATGTGAACTTAGCGGGCCTCTTGGACTGCCTGACCCACTGTCTCTTCTCCTGTGGAATGACATCATACCTTCAGCACAAGAAGCCTGCCATAGAGACGTTAATGCTATCCCAAACCATTTCAGGGCTGCCGTCAATTAATAACAGCCCTTCCCCTCTGGGCAATGACTTACCACGCGGGCACAGCACCTTGGGACGTCATTTGAACTCACACCAGCCCCCTTGAGGTAGGGGAGGCAGGAGCTATAGATTCCAGGAAACTGGGGTGAGATCATTAGTAAGGGGGCCTCACTGCTCCCTGTCACAAACACAATGTTGAGAAGCACTGTTGTGGTTTAACTGGGATCCTTTTCAATGTTCTTGGATAGAAACAGAACAGAAATTCCTCTTACATTTGGAGACACTGGTCTGCTTGAGTGCTAAGACTGGGCCACACGGGGCCCCAGATCTATTTAGTTTGCCTCCACTTTAGAAATGAGGACCCTGATGATCTAGAATGCCAAGTGACCTGTCCAGGATTTCACACTAAGCCTAGATCAAGCCCGATCCCAGAGCCCTGGGATGGTGGCTGTTTGAGGCCTTCATCCAAGGGCCTTGCTGGTACCCACCAAGTCCCTTCTCCCTACTTACTGAATCTCTGCCCCTCTCCCAGCCCCTTCATCTCTCTTGCTCTGTTTTGTGTTGGTTTTCGCGACAAGGTCTCCCTATGTAGCTTACACTCGACCTTCCTGCCTCAGCTTCCCGAGAGCTGGAATAACAGGTGTGTGCCACCACTTGGCTCGACTGCATGTCTTTTAATTCCAAAAATATTTTAAAGCATCCTTCATCTTGAATACTTGCATGATAGGTCACTCAATTTATTTGATGTTGAAATTGCTTTCAAGATTTCTACTTTTACAAATAATTTTGTGGTGGGTAACTATTCATATGCCACTTTCTTTTTTTGAGGCAAGCCCAACAGTATGGCCTTTTTATATGAGAGATTGAGAATTGGCACTCCAGGGCCTCCAGCCACTGTAATCGAACTCCAGACGTGCACGTGTGTGACCTTGCACATGCGTCACCTTATACATCTGGCCTATGTGGGATCTGGAGAGTCAAACATGGGTCCTTAGGCTTCGCAGGTTAAGGACCTTAACCACTAAGCAATCTCTCCAGCCCTTCGTACACCATTTTTTTTCTCTCATTTTTTAATTTCCTCACTATGAATGTTTAAAAACAGAATTGGACAATTTCATGGATATAATGTGCAGGAACACAACATTTATCTAAGAAGGCTTTGTAAATTATGTTCTTACCCAGTAGCAGTGAAGGTGCCTGCTTCCCACATAAGTGTTTGTGTTTTATTACTTTAAACACCCTTGCCAGGTTGGAGATATGACTTAGCCATTAAGGTGGTTGCTTGCTAAGCCTAAGGACCCAGGTTCAATTCCTGGGAACCCACGTAAAGGCAGATGCAAAAGGTGGCACATGCATCTGGAGTTCGCTTGCAATAACTGGAGGCCCTGGCGTGTCCATTCTCTCTCTATCTGCCTCTCTATCTCTCTCTCTAATAAATAAATAAATAAATAAATAAATAAGGGGCTGGAGAGATGGCTCAGCAGTTAAGGCATTTGCCTGCAAAGCCAAAGGACCCAGGTTCGATTCCCCAGGACCCACGTTAGCCAGATGCACAAGGGGGCGCACGCGTCTAGAGTCCATTTGCAGTGGCTGCAAGCCCTGGCACGCCCATTCTCTCTCCCTCTTTCCCTGTCAAATAAATAAATAAATAAAAATATTTTAAAATGAATAAATAAATATTTTCTAAAAAAAAAAAAACAAAAACTACACTGTATCCAATGTGGTAGGGATGCAATATTATCCCATAGCTTTGGACTTAGGCGTTTCTGGGAGAGAAAGTAAGAGTGACAAATATGACTGCTTTTCACATTTCTGCCCAGGCCCCTCCACTTTTCATCCCTTGGACATAGACGGGGCACCGTGGGCCACTGGACACCTGTGTCCATGGGGCAGCTGAGGCGTGGAACAGGCTGGCGGGCTGGGGCTCACCGGGGTTGGCCATGCTGCGGTGGATGGCCGCGAGGTCTTTCCTCTTCCACTTCTGCATCTCCTCCTCCATCTTGTCGATGCGAGCCAGGTTCAGGGCCCAGAGGCAGCCCTTGCGCGAGGAGCCGCTGGACTTATTCTCCACTTTCTCGAAGCACTTGTTCAGGGACAAGTTGTGTCTCACCGAGTTCTTCCAGCCGTCGGGTGCCGTCTAATGGGGAGGGTGCGAGGACCCACTGGGTGACCTCCCTTGAAACCCCTCCCTGCCTGGGCACACTAAAGCTCAGGTCTGTGGAATGGGGCACAGTGGTGGCAGTGTCCTACACTCAGTGTCCAGTCAGGGAGCTAAGAGGGACGGGTGGGGGGCATCTAGGATCACCCTGGTGGCCAGGGAGCTGTAGTTGGGTACAGCCAGGGACAGTTGGATCAGCCCTCCCTGCCTCGAACTCCCAGCGATCCTCCTACCTCTCTGCCTTCCGAGTGCTGGGATTAAAGGCGGGCGCCATCACGCCCGGCAGAGCAAACCATTTTCAAACGTGCAGCTTAGTTGCTTAGGCCACCAAATCCTGCAACTCAGCCCCACCCGGCCAGAGGGCCGTGGCCCTTCTGCTTGGGATACTGTGGAGGCCAGGACTCTGAGGCCTGGGACACTCTGGCTTCCAGGTGCTCCTTGGGTTTGATCCTAACAAGGGTGACATGACTACTGGCCACAAGCCAACAGCTGGAAGAGCTTTCTGGATCATGGATAACTCCGCCAGTGAAGGCTCTTGCCCAGTGCGTATTTGGCATCGCCCCATTTTACTGAGTCTGTGCTAAGTAACCAGGCTGGTCCCTCATCTCTATGCAAACCCCCACAAGATACATGGGGAACCCCTCTTCATCTCTCACAGCACAAGTCAAATGCCTCTTCTCTTTGCAAATTGCCTGTGTAGGCACACACACACACACGCACACACACACACACACACCCTTTCTACCAGGTATACAGGCATACATGGGGGCCTAAGAGGGTGACCCTCTTTGGTGTAGGGACAGCTGGGGTTGCTGGTGGTGCCAGTGCCAGGAAGGGTGGCTGGAGCCCCCAAGCCCTCACCTTGAAGTAGGGAAAATGCTCCTTCATGAAGCTGTAGATCTCGCTCACGGGCAGGCTGCCTGTCTTGCTGTTTTTCAGAGCCATGGCGATCAGACAGCTAGGGCAAGAGATGGGGCAGGCCATGCACAAACAGGTCTCCGGTGACAAACTGAGGTCCCCTCTGCCAGGAAGCCCGCCCTGCTTAACTGTACCAGCGCCTCCACACTCAGCAATACATTTCCACGGCCCTTCGTCTTTCCCTCGCTCAGCCCTTCTTCTTGTCCCCGGGCTCAGCCACTGGTATGCATTGAGGGGTCTCTCCCCCCCCCCCTTGTCCCATCCCCATGGTTAAAATCTTTAGGCTTGGGGCTGGAGAGATGGCTTAGCGCTTAAGGTGCTTTCCAACAAAGCCAAAGGATTCAGCTTGAATTCCCTAGTACCCTTGTAAGTCCAGATGCACAAGGTGGAGTTTGCTGGAGGCCCTGGCACACCCATTCTCTCTTAAATTGATATATATATATATATATATATATATATATATATATATATATATACATATATATATATATATATATATATCTGCCTCTTCTCTCTCTCTTAAATAAATAAAAAATAATAAAAATTGATTAACTGATTGAGGGCTGGAAAGATGGCTTAGCGGTTAAGATGCTTGCCTGCGAAGTCTAAGGACCCAGGTTCGATTCTTCAGGTCCCACATAAGCCAGATGTACATGGTGGCGCAGGTGTCTGGAGTTTGTTTGCAGTGGCTAGATGCCCTGGCATGCCCATTCTCACTCTCTCTCTCTCTCTCTCACTCTCTCTGTCTCAAATCTTAAAAATATATATATTGATTGACAAAAATCTTTTAGACCTTACCTAGCCCTCTTCCCCCACCCCTATACCTGAGACACCTAACCCTATCACTGTAACTATGCCCTTCCGCTTGAGGAAGCAGGCTCTGAGGGGCCAAGCCAATTCCCTAAGGCCACGCAATTCGTAAGGGACGCAGTATTAGTGTCTGAAGTGGGTTCTAACCCCAGGGGAGTTGGCTGACCACATACTGGTCCCTCCTGAGAGGAGGCCCTACCTAGGGACTCCCCTACTTCCCCAGACTACCCCCTTGGAAGTTGGACCACCGCTCCCAGCTGTCTGTGGTGCTCTGAAGGCAGCCTTTGACCCTCCTCCCCAGACCTCACCTGTACGAGTAGATGGGCTTGGGGTAGTGTTTGGGATGAAGTTCCTGAGACGAATGTACTGTCACGTGGGCCTGCGGGTAGGGATTCCGTGCCCCAAATGGAGAGCCATAGATGCCCCCAGGAGGACACTTCACAGGCAGGGTCAGGGCCAGGAGACAGAGAGAATTGTGAGACAGAGCCCGTTGGCCACAAGCCCCAGCTTGTCTCTAACAGAGCGACACAGCAGTTTGGAGCAGGAAAGAGCCCCCCACCCCAGCACGGAATGACTGACATTCCCCCCCCCCAACCATGGGACAGACATGGTAGGTAATGTTACCCTTGTGAGCCTAGGGAGTAAACTGAGGCTCAGTGAAGCCCCTGGCTGCCTCTGAGCCCGCGGTACCTGCTGGGCCCCCGTGGGCATCGGGAACTGTAGGTGGGTGGCCGGGGAGTACATCTGTGCTGCATCCTGAATACTAGATGATTGGCCCCCCATGGGGAACTGGTTCATCTGCTGGGCCAGAGAGCACCAGAGGGAGAGTCAGGATGGGCAGGCGGCACCTTCCTCCCTCCCAACCAGGATGGGGCACTTACATTAGCTCTGCGGCTGCCTATGGGGCCCAGGCCCATCATGCCTCGGGGGGCCATGGCAGTAGGGCCCCGGAGCAGGGGACCGGAAGTGGTGCCCAGGTGCAGGTCAGCTGGCCCAGCCAGGGCACCTGTACGAAGGGGGCATAGAGAAGCTGCTGAGCCGGGAGTGGTGACCACAGTCCATGGGGGACAGGACATCTCAGACTCTGGACATTTGCAAAGGGTGGATTTATCCCTTACTCCCAGAACCAGGCACATAGTAGGTGCCAGCAGACCACTTTCCTGGGCTATGGTAGTCAGCAGTGGGGTTCCTACCAGCTGTGTAACTCAGGTCGGCCTCACTCTCCCCATTTCTAGATACCTATTACCTACTTATAATGTCATGGTGGCTAGATGGTACACTGTCCCTTGTGTGCTTAGCACATTTGGAGGCATGTGATAAAAATCCCAATAAATATGGGTCGATGATGGTGGTGGTGATGGTAGGTTACTTTGGCTCCTGTTCTTTGTGAGCTGAAACACCAATTCATTGTGCATCTGTTCTCCTCAAACAGCTGTGGAGTGGGGGCCTGGGGAGCTGGCTCAGTGGATAAAGTACTGTGTGAAGCGTGAAGTGTGAAGACCAGAATCAGATCCCTAGAACACAGGCATATGCCGGGTGGATGTGGGGGCTGCCTGGAACCCCAGCAAGCAGAAATCCACAGGGAAGGATGGCGAGCTAGATTCGCCAAATTGTCAAGCCCTGGGCCCAAGTGAGAGATGCTGCCTCAGTAAATCAGGCTGGAGAGCAGGTCAAGGAAGACGCCTGGAACCAACCTCTGACCTCCGTATGTGCACATGTGCACACACACACACACACGCACAAATAAACACATGCACACACCAAAAAAAAAAAAAAGAAAGAAAAAGTCTGCAGGGGGCTGGAGAGATGGCTTAGCGGCTAAGGCACTTGCCTATAAAGTCTAAGCGGACCCAGGTTCTATTTCCCAGGACCCAAGTAAGCCAGCTGCACAAGGTGGTGCAAGCATCTGGAGTTCGATTGCAGTGGCTAGAGGCCCTGGTGCACCCATTCTCTCTCTCGCCCCTCATAAATATATATATATATATATATATATATATATATATATATATATATATATTGTTTTTCGAGGTAGGGTCTCACTCTAGCTCAGGCTGACCTGGAATTCACTATGTAGTCTCAGGGTGGCCTCGAGCTCACGGCGATCTTCCTACCTCTGCCTCCCGAATGCTGGGTTTAAAGGCGTGATCCACCATGCCTGGCAAATAAAATCTTTTTTAAAAAAAGAAGTCTGCCAGGGAGTCTCAGGGCCACTAGGTTTAGGTGCAAGTGCCTTTGTACCTTTTCTCTTCTCTGCCATGCCCTGCTCCTCTGCCAAGGATTAGCTCAGGAATAGCAGGTGAACTCCTGCTTCCTGTGCTGGGTCTCTGACAGACGTTGCCAATCCATCCCAGATTCTCACTGCATCAGTCTGATCTTAGGCAGCCACCTCTAATCATAGATTTTACCATGTATCAAACAAGGTACTTCCAAGGTACTTATATTACTCCCCATTCTGATGGCAGATGAGGAAACTGATCAGAAAGGAAAGCAGAGTGACCTCTCACCCTAAGCCAAGATCATACTGCTATCCCTGGGGGATCTAGACCAGAGTTAGGAAATTGACCAGGAGGCTAAACCTGGTCTGTGTTTTGATTTGTAAATAAAGCTTTATTGGCACACAACCATGTCTGCTAGTTTACATGCTGTCTGTAGCTGGTTTTGCACTGTAGCAGCAGGCCTGCAAGTTCTGCTCAGACAATACGAATTACAAAGAGTCCAAAATACATTGTTTCCAGGGAGGCGTGGGGGTGCATGCCTGTAACCTCAGCAGTCAAGAGGCTGAAACAAGAGGATCGGGAGGTTGAAGCTAGCCTGGGCTATATAGTGAGACCCTGTTTCAAAAATCAATCAATCAGAGCTGGGCGTGGTGGCACACGCCTTTAATCCCAGCACTTGAGAGGCCGAGGTAGGAGGATCACTATGAGTTCGAGGCCACCCTGGGACTACACGGTGAATTCCAGGTCAGCCTGGGCTAGAGGGAGACCCTATCTCAAAAAACAAGAAAACAAATAAAAAAAAGTCAGTCAGTCTTGGTCCTTTATAGAAGTTTGCTGACCCTTGCTATCCATGTTTTGCTCAAGAACAATTTGCCAACAGAGAGAAACCCTGTGAGACGCTGATATTCTTCAGCTCTCAGTGCTTATTGTGTGCTGTGGTAATTATGTGTGTTGCTGCTCCTGTCATGTTCTAAGCATTTTATCTTGAAGTATTTAATCCACTTGCTGGAATTACAGCTACCTGCCGTTTACAGAGTACCTATCAGGTACCAGAATTCCCTTAGAATCTTCTAGAACAGGGAGCAGAACCCTTCTTCTGGAAAGGGCCAGGTAGCAAACATTTTAGGCTTTGCAGCCATCTGGACTCTGTCTTCCTCATTTTCTTACCATCCTTGAAAAATGTAAACTTCAGACTCAGCACTTGCAAACATGGGCATTTGGCCCGTCACTAGGGCTTGCTGATGACACTGATGTTCACGATGGCCCAGGAAGCAGAAAGTGTGTCTTTTTTTTTTTTTTTCTTGGAGCCCTAGCTCACCCAGGGCTTGGCCAGGTGCTAAGTAAACCTAGACAACCCTATCTTCTGAGAAATGGGGGATTCAGCCGGGAGTGGTGGCGTACGCCTTTAATCCCAGCACTTGGGAGGCAGAGGTAGGTGGATCACCGTGAGTTCGAGGCCACCCTGAGACTGCATAGTGAGTTCCAGGTCAGCCTGAGCTAGAGTGAGACCCTACCTCGAAAAACAAACAAACAAACAAAAAAAAAGAAATGGAGGATTCATCTCATTTTATAGATGTGGACAGTGGGAGGGAGGGAGAGAGAGAAAGAGAAAGACCTGCTCAGGTCCACGGGTGGCAGTGTTGGGAGTTACCCTCCTCCCCTCTCCCCCACACCCTGCCCCACCTTGAACCCACCTGGGTGCGGATGTGGCACACTGGGGCTGCCCAGGTCCATGCGGCCACTTGCCATCTGCTGTAACCGAGGCACGTCCACAGCCGTGAGCCACGACAGCGACTGCAGATCCCCGGGGAGGTCGTCATCACCAGTGGGAGGTAGGAGCCTGAGGAGAGGAGCAAGACGCGGCCAGCTCTGGGGCTTCCCTCACCTCCCCAGGCTACTTTGACCCATCAACCTGCTCCTCCTCAGCCTGGGCATGGGACCCCCTCCTCCCCTTTGGCACCTGCTCAAATCATTCCTTCTGTTACCCACTGAGCGCATCTTACTCCACATCTACTCCTTGTTTTAAAATAGTTTTTATTTATTTATTTGGCAGAGAGAAAGAGGAAGAGAGAGAGAGAGAGAGAGAGAGAGAGAGAATGAGAATGGGCACACCAGGGCCTCCAGCCACTGCAAACAAACTCCAGACACAAGTGCCCCCTTGTGCATCTGGCTAATGTGGGTCCTGGGGAATAAAACCTGGGTCCTTTGGCTTTTCAGGCAAATGCCTTAACTGCTAAGCCATCTCTCCAGCCCCACTCCTATTTTATATATTATTCTCATTTATGAGAGAGAGAGAGAGAGAGAGAGAATGGGCACACAGGGCCTCTAGCCACGGCAAACAAATTCCAGACGCATGGGCCACCATGTGCATCGGGCTTTATGTGGGTTCTAGGGAATCGAACCTGGGTCTTTAGGTTTTGCAGGCAAGTGCCTTACTAGCTAAGCCATCTCTCCAGCCCGCCACATTTACTCCAAATAAGCACTCATGTTCCTTGAGCACTTACAGGCCAGCCTTCTGCTGTGACAGACATTAGTAATCCATCCCAGATTCTCACTGCACCAGCCTGATCAGGAGTAGCTGCCTCTGATCACATGAGATTGACCTACAAGATGCTGCTAGGGCCTTATTTTACCATATATCAATCACTGACTGTTTGACATGCCTTGTCCTTTTAGGTATAAATCCATTTAGTGTCCCAGTCATCCTATCAGGCAGGGGTGATTAGTATTCCTATTTGAACATCCCAACCCAAAAATCTGACCTCTAGCTAGGTGTGTTGTATGTACCTATAATCCCAGCAGTTGGGAAGCAGGATGACCTCGGGTTCAAGGCTAATCTGGGCTATACAGTGAGACCTTGTTCCAAAATCCCAAAACTCAAAAATTTGAAATTTGAGGGCTGGAGAGATGGCTTAACATTTAAAGTGCTTGCTCACAAGACCAAAGGACCCAGGTTTGACTCCCCAGGACCCATGTAAAGCCAGATTGCACAAGGTGGTGCACGCATCAGGAGTTTGTTTCAGTGGCTGGAGGTCCTGGTGCGCCCATTCTCTCTCTGCCTTTTACTCTCTCTCTCTCCCTCACTTTAATAAATAAGGCAATAAAATATATATTTTTTTAAATTTGAAGTTCGAAATGCTCCAAAATATTTCTAGTGCTGGCATGATGGAACACATGGACGAGTCTAGGCCTGAATCATTGTAGGGGCGTGGGCAACATGCAGAAGTGGGCTGGAGGGATGAAAGCAACCAAGGCGCTTGCTTGCAAATCCTGAAAGCCCGGGTTCGATTCCCCGGCACCCGTGTAAAGCCAGATGCACAAAGTGGTTCGTGTGTCTGCAGTTCGTTTGCGGTGGCACTAGGCCCTGGCGTGCCCATTCTCCTCCTCTCTGTCTTTCTCTGTCTCTCTACTTACAAATAAATATATAAAATTCTCAAACAAAATGTGCAGATGTGCTGAAAATATTGCGCATATGCACAACGAATGATGATACACATGAGCTCCATCTTTATCCCCTCCCCAAGATAGCTCATTATATATATATATATATATGTAATCACTCTAAAATCCAGACACTTATCCCAGTACTCGGGAGGCAGAGGTAAGAGGATCACTGTGAGTTCGAGGCCACCCTGAGACTTCATAGTGAATTCCACGTTCAGCCTGGGTTAGAGTGAGACCCTACCTCGAAAAACCAAAAAATAAAAATAAAAATAAAAACCCTGATACTCCATAGTGAATTCCAGGTCAGCCTAGGCTTGTGTGAGACCCTACCTTGAAAAACAAACAAACAAACCAACAAATAAATAAATAAATAAATAAATAAATCCAGACACTTGGAATTAGAAACATTTCTGGCCTCACACATTTCACACAAGGGAGACTCACCCTATGTTCCCATTTGCAGAAGGAAAACGGAGGCCCAGTGCATCATGAGCCGCTAGCTCAAGGTCCCACGGGAGCAGGGGCCAAGGCCTCTAGCCAGAAGGCCTCCCCATGGCCCAGACAGCCCCTGGAGAACCTCCCCACCCCCAGCCCCACACACCGGTCCTCAACAGCCCTCACCGCCCATCACTTTCCATGGAAGGAGGAAGACCACCCGTCACATTGCGCTGTGGACTCCAGACAGGGACCCCGATTGGGGATGACTTCTTGGCAACCCCTGAAGGCCCGTGGGTCACGTGACTACAAGCCTTGTGATGGCATCTTGTGTGTGTGGTAACGGGGACAGGCACGAGCTCAGAAGCCAGCACCACCAGTACCAGTCTATGCGTCGCCCTGGGCTTCATGGGCTGTCTGTGCTATTGCTGGGAGTTTCCACAGCTTTAACTGTACACTCTGAGTTTCCAACCCAGGAGAGACAGAGAGAGAGAGAGAGAGAGGGAGGAGGGAGGGGACTCCAGCCCCAGAACTGCAGCCTCTGGTTTATGATCTGTCAGTGGATCCCACGGGCCTGCAGGCCTGTCTTTCCTCTGCTTGGTGGCCTCGAACTCACATTCCTCCTCTCCTATTCCCCTTCCGTGTGTTGTGGCCACCACTGCTTAGTTGCCCTGGGCCTGGGCCCTCAGCCCACAAAGCTGGTATCAGATGACTGCTGGCTGCCCCCACCATTGGCTGCCTTGGAGGAAGAAAAAAAAAAACAAAAAAAAACATGGCTTACAAACAGTTTGAAAACTGGCTGGCCCGTGTCAGTGTCAACAGTTGGCCCGGCTGCTGTCGGGCCGGTGGCTCCATTGTACCGCAAACGACTGTTGCCCCCGCGGCACGTGGCCCCCATTGTCCTGGAGTCTCCTTGTTATTGTTTCTGTGGCTGCCCGGCTGCCGCCCCTTTGGCCTGCTCATAACTCATCTATCTGAGTGGTGGCAGGCCTGGGCCATGCCATCTGTCCCCTCAGCCCTCAGAGACCATGGGGTGAGAGGGAGGGACAGAACCTATTGCGCCACCTGCTGTGGAAGGTGCCTGGCTGACCCCACCTTCCTCCACAGCCAGCCCACCTCCCATGGGCTGCTGGTGTGAGCCCTGCTTAGGAACCTGCCACGGCCTTGCTGTTCTAATTGGCACTAGGGAGGCACAGGGGGGAGCCTCTGCTGGCAGGTTTCACAAAATAGGGATACCACAAAACTACTGGTCACCAACAGGGAGACAAATCTCTGGCAGTAATGAATGTAGTCAGTAGTGCGTGTCGTGGTGGGAGCTTGGGCTCAGGAGTCTAATCCTGGTTTTCCCTTAAGGCCCTGACTTAACCTTCCTGAGCCTCGGTTTTCTCATTCTCATAATATGGGTCTCTGTTCCTATGTCACCGGATGTTACGAGCACTGGGAGTATTGCGCATGAACCCTTTGGACCGTGTGTGGTTCACAGAGAAGGCCACGTGTGCATTTCCGTAGCTGCCCTTAATGTGGGTGCTCACGTTAACGACACTTTGAAGGGTAGCTAGGCCCCCAGGGCTCTGCAAACACAGGAAAGTTTTGATATATGGGGGAGGGGCAGTCACACAGACCTGCCACTGCCACTGTCCGCTTCCAGTGACTGAGCATTTCCTGGGTGTCGGGTCCTGGGTTATGTGGCATCCCCATTCTACAGATGGAGAAACTGAGTCCTGAGCTGCCTCCTCCAGGCTGAGCTAATTTCCCACAGGGGACTGCTCTAGGGAACACAGAGAGCCATGGTGCAGTGGCATATACCTTCAGTGCCATCACTGGGAGGCAGAGGTAGGAGGATCGTGGTGAGTTCCAGGCCAGCCTGAGACTGCAGAGTGAGTTCTGGGTCAGCCCAGGCTAGAGTGAGATCCTACCTCGAAAGAGAGAGAGAGAGAAAGAGAGAGAGAGAACAGAGATTATATATAAGAGCTGGGCAGGTGGAATCTGTAACCCCATCTCATGTTTTTTTTTAATCTCATTTTTATTTATTTACTTAACAGAGAAAAAGGGAGAACGAGAGAGAGAGAGAGAGAGAATGGGTGCACCAGGGCCTCCAGCCACTGCAAACAAACTCCAGATGCGTGCACCCCCTTGTGCATCTGGCTAATGTGGGTCCTGGGGAATCAAACCTGGGTTCTTTGGCTTTGCAGGCAAACACCTTAACTGCTAAGCCATCCTTCCAGTACCCCCATCTCACCTTTAAAAAATATTTATTTATTCATTTACAAGCAGAGGGGGAGATCTACAGACAGAGAGAGTATAGAGAGAATGGTCATGCCAGGGCTTCCAGCCACTGCAAACAAATTGCTGGATGCATGTGCCACTTTGTGCATCTGGCTTTACATGGGCACTAGGGATTCGAACCAGGGCTGTTACGCTTTGCAGGCAAGTGCCCAAACCACTAAGCAATCTCTCCAACTCTGTACCTCTGTATCTCAGTGACTAGCATTGCTTTCCTGTGCCCCTCGCACTGAGAGGTGCACAGCCTCCTGCTATGCCCCTGCCACCAGACTGGCACACCAGCACCACAGTCTCGTCCCTGTGTCTTTGGGGTCGCTGCTCCACCCGGCCAGCCTTGACCTTCCTGGCCCTGTCTCCCCTTTACCCCAAAATGTCCCATCAGAATTCACCTGACTGAACCTTCAAATGGCCTTGGGAACCCAGCTGGAGAAGGTGTCACTGGTTTCTCAGTCACATCTAGGACAGGATCACCAGGCTTCTGGTTTCCCAGTGGACTCCTTAGTCTTCTTGCCCACAGCCCACACACAGGGACTCTCTGTGCAGAGTGCCCTCCACTCCTCTCCTGGAGCCCACCGTACTGCCCTTTCCCTCCCAGGGACATATGGAGGATTCGTGGCCTTGTGTGCAGTCTACCTGGCTGAACCCATATCACCGTCCCCAAGAGAGGATGTGACTATCAGGTCCAACATGTTTAGAGCTATCTTCTCTTCCCTGGAGTCCTTGTCCAAGCCCCAGAAAGGGTACAGAGAGCAGAAGGGAAAATTGACACTGGATCAGTAAAAGAAAAAAAAAAATCCCTTTGTATGTAACTGAGGTGAGCAGGGGTCAAATCCGGGTCTTTCTGACCCCATCATTCCTGTAGCACCCTTGGCAGAGAGTCAGGTGTTCTCTGGAGGAGACATTTCTACTTGAGCCTGGGGTTCTTAGTCGCGGCCATGCCAACCAACAAGTCCCAGGGGAGCTGGTAAAAATACAAACGGTGCCCTGCTTGGATGTTGACGTTTCATCCTTGGGACCTTCAACTTTACTCTGGGAGAGGGGAGTGTGTGCGTGGGTGGGAGCAGGGTGGGGGAGAAGACAATTTAGGGCCCGTTGACCGGGACTCAAGCTAAGCATAGGCTTTCTTGTTATGACCCTGGAAGCATGGCCTTGCGCCAGGTCCCTGAATCTCTATCCCCTGGGCTGTTGTGGGCAGTCATCTTTGGGCACGGGCCTGGCCTCATTCTCTCTTCTCAAGTGGGTTTGCCACTCGTGTTGGGAGTTGGCAGCACCCCCCGCCCCCCGCTGCCTTAGACATCCCTGAAGATCTGCTCCTCCTGCCACACCTCAAGTTAGAAATGCCTGCCTCGGCGTGCCAGCCCTGCTGAGCCCAGCCAGCCTTGTTCCTGGGGCAGATCACTGTAAGGAGAGTCCCCTGGCTCACTTCCCTGCCTCTTTGGACTCCCGGCCTTCAGGTTTCTCATCCCCATGCATCACAGGGACCCAGAACCGGGGAGTGATACACCAGGGTCTCAATGGGAGGATCCCATCCCCGCTGTGCAGCCTTCGTGCCCTAGTGCACCTGAGGCTCTTCCATTCAGGATGGTGCCACATGCCCAGCCTCGCTCTCTGCTAGCGCTTTATTTCAGACTATAACCTACAGGCCCAGGGCACTGTTACAGGGAAAGATTCCTTTGTTCAGGAGCAACCGTGGCTTCGGCCATCAGCTTTTGGAAGAACACTTAATCCCTGGCCTTGGACTTCCCACCTGTAAAATGGGCAAGAGTGATAACAGCAATGGCATCTGAAACCCACAGGCCTGGCATTGCAGATGTGGCAATGAAGTGGCTTGGTAATCTACCCTGCCATCACGAGAGGTTTGGGAATGTTCTAGAAGAGGGTGCTCAAGATAGAGAGGGCCAGGGGAGAAGGAGAGAGGCAGGCAGAGAGGCAGACAGAGAAGGAGATAGATAGATGGATGGATGGATGGATGGATGGATGGATGGATGGATAGATAGATAGATAGATAGGCAAAGACCTTATGCCAGGGTTCAGACTGGCCTTTGCTTCTGCTAGACAAAGGATACTTGCAACTTGAAGGCAAAGGCGTTGAAACCAGCCGGGCCCTGGGGTTTCCCAGACTTGCTCTGCTCACTCTATCTGGCTCCGGCTCCTCTGTTTCTGGGAGAAGAGAAAAGCCAGGCCCTGCTGGCCGGGGTTCCCCTGTGCCGTTGACGCTGGCCTGCCTACCTGGGCCCAGCTCCACATGCAGTTATGTTACTCCTTGAGCTGCATCAGAAAAGGAAGTGTCTTTAGTTCCCAAGGTCCTAGTTAGCTTGCAAAGGGCCAGCCCCACATGCAGCCATTTCAACTTAAATTCATTAAAATGACATGAAATTGGGAGATTCCGTTCCTTGACACAACCCCCCCCCTCCCAGCCACGTTTACAGCTGTCAATACTTGGTAGCATGGATACAGTGTCTCCGCCATCACCAAGTGCCAATGATCTAGAACATTCTTTTTGACCCCCATAGAAAAATTGGTGGTACTCTATATTTTTTTGGCATGTTTATATGCGTTCACATGTGTAATAAGCATGTTTATGTATATCTGGGTGCACATGTGAGCAAGTGTGCACACGGAGGCCAGGGTTCAACACTGAGAGTCTTCCTCAATCCCTCTCTGCCTTGTTCTTTGAGAGAGGCTCTCTCACTGAACCCAGAGCTCACCCACTGGGCTAACCTAGGTAGCCAACGCACCACAGGGATTCTCCTATCTCCACCTCCCCCACACTGGGATTACAGGCATGTGCTGCCCCACCCGGCATTTTACATGGGTACTGGAGATCTGAACTCAGGTCTTCATGCACAGCGAGTACTTTGCTCACTAAGCCGTCTCCCCAATCTCCGGTGGCACTTTCATATTGCCTTTAAACAAGGAGAAAATCTGGTTTAGGTTTGGAGCTTTAAGGGGCTGGGATCATGGGATTTTGAGCTTTAATCTGTTTCATTATAAAAGATCCCCTTGGGGCCAGAGAAATGGCTCAGTGGTTAAGGCGCTTGCCCGCAAAGCCTAACCACCCAGATTCCATTCCCCAGTACCCACATAAAGCCAGATGCACAGAGTGGCCCATGCCCCTGGAGTTCACTTGCAATGACTGGAGACCTTGGTGTGCCCATTCTCTCTCTCTCTGTCTCTTTTCTCTCTATCTCTTTCTACTTGCAAATAAATAAATAAGTAAATAAAGAGCTTCCCCCCCCCCCTTATCCATCACCACCTACTCCATCTCCAGCAAACAGCATATGACAGGGCTGGAGAGATGGCTTAGCAGGTAAGCGCTTGCCTGTGAAGCCTGAGGACCCTGGTTCAAGGCTTGATTCTCCAGGACCCACGTTAGCCAGATGCACAAGGGGGCGCATGCGTCTGGAGTTCGTTTGCAGTGGCTGGAGGCCCTGGTGCGCCCATTCTCTCTCTGTCTATATCTGCCTCTCTCTCTCTTTCTCTCTGCCCATCGCTTTCAAATAAATAAAAAAAATAAACAACAACAACAACAACAAAAAAAAAAAACCCAGCATATGACAGGCAGAGCTCTGTGAAAGCGGGAGCTGGGCACAGGGCAATGCAGAGCTGGGGGCTCAGCATCTACAGCTCAAGCAATAGACCAGGGGCAAGCTGTCAGGCCGCTGCAGGACAAGCAAGCCAAGAGTGCTATAGAGCCCCTTCCCATGCAAAGACCTTGGGATTGTGGGATCAGTCTCCTGGAAATCCTGGCCACAACTCTGAAGTCCCATCACCATGGGTCATTCTTCCTGCCCTGGGCCTCAGTTTCCCCATGTGTACAATGGAAATAATAATAATAATAATAATAATAATAGATGCCCTGAAGCGTCTTCTGAGAAGATGGAAATGGCTCGTTGGGCCTCAGATCAGGGGGAAGCACCCCGTTTTCTGCTGAAAAGCAGGTGTATTGGATCAGGGGTCTGTGGAGTAATCTCCTGTACCTTTTGTCAAACTCTGAGGGAGATCTGTCACTTGTAGGGTGTCCCCACTCATGACTGAAGAACATTTTGGATAAAAAGACAATCAAAAGAAATGCCTGGAGGCTGGAGAGATGGCTCAGCAGTTAAGGCTCTTGCCTGCATAGCCTAAGGACCAGGGTTCGACTCCCTAGTACCCACGAGAAACCAGATGCACAAAGTGGCGAATACACCTGGAGGTTTCGGCAGCTGGAGGCCCTGGTGCATCTATTTTCCTTCTGTGTCTCTCTTCTCTCTCTCCTTGCTTGCAAATAAATAAAGAAAATACTTTTTTTTAAAGACATGCCTAATAGAGTCCTATTTTGAACTCAGTGGCTTGCCAGCCACCCCTCCTCGCCCAGAGCACACCTTGACACGTCTTGCCACACGCATTGTCCCTTACGAACCAGTGCACACACATTCAGAGACGAATGGTTGCCTCGGTCACGGGAAAGGTGAGGTCAAGCCGGGCGAGCTTGCCAGAGCAGCGGCAACCCCAGCAGGCCCCACCTGGCCCTCCAGGGGCCACAGTTTCCCTGTCTTAAATGCCACAAGGGCATGAGCCCCTTCTATCTCTGTGAGACTAGCGCTGTGACCCATGGCCTTTGGGGACTTGCGGGGGTGGGGGGGGACCATCCTATGCTGGGTGCTAAAGACTATGGTCACATTCTGAAGGTGTCACTGCAAGACGTGCCCACGGTAG
Source organism: Dipus sagitta (assembly GCA_036346955.1). Taxonomy (NCBI): domain Eukaryota; kingdom Metazoa; phylum Chordata; class Mammalia; order Rodentia; family Dipodidae; genus Dipus; species Dipus sagitta. Next base: position 12,428,999 of record CM070782.1, read on the forward strand.
GGGCACCTTGACAGGGTTGGAAGCAAGTCAACACTGGGTTCATGGAGGTGGGAGGACCCGCCCTAGCTGTGGGTAGCATCACACGGTGGCCTGGGGCCCCGGACTGAGGAAAGAGTTGAGCGCACTCAGGCTCAATTCTCGGCTTCCTGACTGCGAACACAATGTGAGCTGTGGTCCTAAGCTCCTGGCATGCCTTCCCCACCACACCGCACCCTCACATTGTCAAACAAAATAAGCCCTTCCTTACACTGCTGCTTGTGGTGCTGGAGACGTGGCTCAGCGGTTAAGGCACTTGCCCGCAAAGCCTAACGGCCTGGGTTTGATTCCCCAGTACCCACATAAAGCCGCATGCATAAAGTGGTGCCTGTGTCTGGAGATCATTTGCAGTGGCTGGAGGCCCTGGCCCTCCTATTGTGTCTTTCTTCTCTCTATCTCTCTCTGCTTGCAAATAAGTAAATAAAACTATGTTTAAAAGAAAAAAAAAAGCCTCTTGTCAAGTACTGGATCACAACAAGAAAACAGGGCCAGAACCGGCTTAGGAGTGAGGTGTTGTATTCTCAGTTGTGTTCAGAGGTCCTGAGCACGCCAGATCCTACCCTCTGCCACAGCCCCCGGCCAGGGAGCTCACTACAGGGCCTACATCGCTGTCTCTGGGACGCGGCCTTGAGTTGTTACCAGCGCAGCCTTTGGTGTGGGTCAGGCTTGGCTTGAATCCCACCCAAGCAAGGTGCTTCACATCCTGTCCATGAGACTTGTCTGTGGGCCTTCTATCCCGTCTCCCAGGCGTGGTGAGGACCAGACTTAGGGGTAGGGGGCTGGAGGGATGGCTTAGCGGTAAAGGCACTTGCCTGCAAGGCCAAAGGACCCAGGTTCAATTCCGCAAGCCCCATGTAAGTAATGTAAATGCACAAGGGGGGGGGGCACACATCTGGAATTAATTTGTAGTGGCTAGAGGCCCTGGCGCGCCCATTCTCTCTCTCATTCTCTACCTGACTATTTCTCTCCCTCTCTCTCAAATAAATAAAATAAAATTTTTTTAAAAATGTTCAAGAAATAATACAGGGCCCTCCCTGCAGGTGGCAGTGGTTTACAGGACTGGGATGTCCTGTAAGCAATAGGGGTTTGCCAGCCCCCCACCCCTCACCCTGTGGGTCCTTCCTGTGAGAGCCCGGCAGAACACGAAACATTTTACAATGAGGTATTTGTGTATACACGTTTCTAGACCTTCCTGGCCTAGCCCAACAAGGTCTAGGAAACCCTGTCATTCAACATCCCATGGGCATCTCTTGCCCACCTGCCAGTATCAGAAAGGGAGGAAGAACTGACCAGCCCCAACCTACCCAGTTTCAACACCGCCTCCCCCAGAGAGCCTTCTCAGATGAGTCCAGTGTCCCTCCACCCTCTCTCCCAGCCTTGAAGTGGTTCTCTCTCTGTCCTTACCTGTGCCTCCCTTTCAGCTGCTGAATACCTGCGGGGCAAAGACAGGACCAGAGCGACCTGCCAGCCTTTCATTCTTTTACATGATAAATATTTATCCCCCTGCCCCCCCCCCACTGAGTCCAGAGCCCACGCTGGCGCATCTATCTTGGGTCACTTTCGAGTTAACATTACAATTGCGTAGAGGAAGATACATCCCACTCGGGTACAAATCCCATCTCAACCCCTTTGTGGCTATGGGACTTTGGCTAAGTGGCGCCATCTCTTCCTGCCTCCGCTTTCCCATACGTAAAATGGAACCCTGCTTCTGGGGCCCAGGCAGATGTGACGATTGGATCAGGGTCTAGCACGGCTAGGTTCTCACAACGCATGACTTCCTCATGCCCTGCTGCCTCCACTGTTCCTGCCTTGGGTGACCACCAACAGGTGCTTGTTCAACAAACATTGTCTTAGGAAGGGAGTCGGTTCCCTGTCCCAGGACTCCGAGGTATTCCCAGCCCTCCCTCCCTCTCCTACAAGGATGGGCTACTGCCTTCCTGAGATGCTGTTGGTAAGAAAGTATCACATTGTTACAAACCGTTCTTGTTTCCAATCCAACCATTATATAAAAGAGGCTTAAGTGATGCAGGGCAGTGTTGCCCTAGCTAACATACCCTTTGTCATATCTTTTGTAACCATTTACAGGAAGAAGAAAATTAAACGCTACTTAGCAAGCTCAGACATTCTCGTGGGGAGGGGGGAAGGGCGGGGCAGGAGTGAGCATACTGTGAAATGATTTGATTAGGAGCTCTGAGGGAAAATCTTTTCTAGAACGATGGCTGGCTTGAAGGGGTGGGTGGGCGAGGGTGTGCATGTGTTTCTGAGGCGTAACATCGTGTGACCGAACCTCAGAAGGCTACCTCCCTTCCTTTCTCATAAGGTACGGGCTGCCCTACCCACCTTGAGTTGGGGGGGCTGTAAAGATGTTGTGATGGCTGCTGCCTCCCTCAGGTGCCCCCTTAGGAAGTTATAGCCGATGGGTGGCACCTCCGGATATGGGGCTCACTGTCCCCAGCCCCACACAGCGCAAAGTTCAGGAAGTTCCCCATCACTGCTGCCTTCCCATGGGCACACAATTGGGCACGTGGTATTTGTCCGTCCGTCATTCCATCCACCCATCCAAACAATATTAAGTATCTACCGTGTGCCGGGCACTGCAATTCACAGATGAGAACACCACCATGCAGACAGGAGGAGGCACTTCCCCAAGGTTATCTCACTTTTCTAGGGTAGACCCTGGGATGTGGGGGAAGAATACACCCGGGGCACCCTGAAAGCAGGCACGGATCCAAGGGTCCCCACTGGCCTGCCTTCCCTCTCTCATCCCAGGCTTCCATTTCCCACGCTGCAGCAGGAAGGCCTGGCCTCGCTCCCCCCTTGTCTGTAGATGGAGACGATGCCAGGGCTGGGCTCAGGACTGTCCCCGTGACGCGACATGGTGTATCGCTCTTGCTTGGGCTCAGCAGGTGCTGGCCACCCAAGAGGTGTTTAAGAACCCTACTTTTTCAGCATTTCTGAGGGGTGGGCCTTTCCTCCCACCCTCAGAGCTAAGAAGAAAGCCAGCTAAGTAAGCCTGGTGGTACAGAACGCTGCCTGTTCCCACATTGCCCGCCAGGTCAGAACTGCCACTAGTCCCTTGCTTTGCTGTCCGCCACTCTGCAGAGAGACTCCCCGGAGACTCCCCCAGGACTGGGCTGCTGCCCGCCTGCGGCCCCGCCTTCCCCACACATAGGTATTGAAAGTTAACGGCCAAGCTGGCCCCAGGGGAGGGAGCACCAGGCAGCTGCTGATGGTCGGCTCCGGGGGCCCCGCCATGGCCAGACTGCCCGGCTGAGTGGCCCCCGGAGCGTTCTCTAGAGATTCGGGAGGGCAAATGAGAAGCCCATAAACAATCTCCTGGGCTATTATTCAGGGGGACAAAAAATAGGAGTGGTTGGAAGCAGGGACTCACTGCATGCTCATAACACCTTCTCCGCCTCCCCACCATAGCAAGAGTTCTACTCCATCACGGGCATAGAGCCCTCCCAGCAGCCAACTCCCACGGACAGTTCCGTTTTACAAAGAAACTTTGGCTCACAGAGGGTAGTGACTTCTCCAGGATCACACAGCGAGGCATGCATTCATTCTGTTCCAGCCCCTATATTCCTCACATACGGGCTGCAGGGCTGGGGTCACAGTACTGTCAGGGTGTGGTACCCTCAGGAGCCAGTCCCCACGTGGCCTGACACTACTGCATCATCTTTTTGTTTCCTTTTTTTTTTTTTTTTTTTCCCTGAGGCAAGCCCAACAGATTGGCCTTTTTTATGCAAGAGAGAGAGAGAGGGAGAGAGAGAAAGAGAGAGAGAGGCATGCTAGGGCCTCCAGCCACTGCAATGGAACTCCAGATGCGTGCGCCCCTTTGTGCACACGTGCGTGTGTGTGTGTGCGTGACCTTGCACACTTGCGTCACCTTGTGCGTCGGCCTTACGTAGGATCTGGAGAGTCGAACATGAGTCCTTAGGCTTTGCAGGCAAGCTCCTTAACTGCTAAGCCATCTCTCCAGTCCAACTGCATCATCTTATTAAAGCAGTTAACCTGGCTGAGCCTTGAATTCCTCCTCCTCCAGACTGACACAAGAGCACTGTCCTCATGTGACGTTTGGGGTGGGGCTGTGTGCTGACAGCCGGGTTCAGGGATGGTGGAGGTACAGAGCAAAGGGCCCTCCCCTGCCACAGTGAGTATCGCTGTTGGACTGCCTTTGAATTCCCTGGCAAGAATACGAGGGGGCACAGATAGAAAGGGTGTGCCAGGCTGGGCACCTGTAGGCTCAACACTACTGGGGACAGACCTCCTGCCTGTCCTCCTTGCTTGTCCAACCCGACACCTTCCAGCTGGTCAGTGAGTGGGCTGCGCCCTGTCAAGCCCCCAAGGGATTGAAGTGTCTGCCCTGCCCTGGTGTTTGAGAGAAGCAGCACCCAGTGCCACAGATGGTTTGTGGGCTGAGTGGCCCGGACGCGCCTGTTGGTCCTGAGCCTGGTGGGCATCCTCAGTGGCCAGCATGTGGGTACTCAGGTTCAGAGATTTCACCCAACTCCCCACCCCGCCATAGGTGCACCCTGGCTTCAGCTCCACAAATTTCAACAGGACTAAGTGACCACAATGACACCCATGACTAGCTACATAGCTCCTGCTCTGTAAGCTTTCTTCACTCAATCCCCACTGTATCCCCTTAGGGACACACACTAATCATTCCCATTTTTAACATGAGGAACTTGAAGCAGGGTAGCTGGGCTGGGAATTGGCCCATGTCTGGCCCCTGGCAATGGCTCTAGCCTCTGAGTACCCAACATCCCAGCTTTTGTGGGACTCCCGATGATGAGAATTCGGAATCCAAGTCCTGTGAGCTCTAATGGCCAGCTCTCTAACGGGCCTCCTGCTAGGAGGGCTGTAGTGAATCCACACTTATCGCCTGCTGTTCTCATAGGCCACATGTCATTTAACTCCTGAGAGGCAGCTTTTTTTTGTTTTTGTTTTTGTTTTGTTTTGTTTTTTGAGGTAGGGTCTCACTCTGGCCCAGGCTGACCTAGAATTCACTATGTCGTCTCAGGCTGGCCTGGAACTCACGGCGATCCTCCTACCTCTGCCTCCCGAGGGCTGGGATTAAAGGCGTGTGCCACCCCTCCTGGGTCTGGGAGGCAGCTTCTGTTATCCCCCTTGCACACACTAAGGCTCAGAGGTGACGTTGCTCAGGATCGGAGAGCTGGCAAGTGGCAGGGCAGACATGGTTTAGTTGTCATAACAACTGGCTTGGCATGGGTACTGTTGTGTCCCCATCGTACAGAGGAGAAAATGGAGGTCTGTCAGACAACACCACATAGCCAGAGAAGCTGGGTTTGGAACAGACCCTGGACCCAAGCTGATCACGGTCACAGGACACACCCCCTCCCATAGTATTATTGTGGAGGAAGGCCAGAAGTCCGGGATTATGTGATGCTGGGGAAAGCTCTTCCATTTCTCTGGGCCAGGGTTTTCCTGCCTCATGGCAGGGCTCAATGGAACAGTCTCCTGGACCGAGAGACGTTGGGGGGGCGGGGGGTTGTGAATTGTATGTACCACCCCACTGAATGCTGCAGGCTTCCTGCAAACATCTGTTTGAATCTGTGGCCTCATTTGGATCGAGAAGGCAGCCTCCCTCTAATTGGGGGCTGCTCCCTGCCCAGCAGGCATTGCTCATGCTGCAGTGGCCCCATGGGGGTTGGGGGGGGACAGGCAGCCCCTTGGTAAACAGGGTTGATCAGAGGTGACAGCCTGCTCCTCCCAGGGCAACCCTGGTCCTTCCTCAAACCCAGACATGGTGCCTGCTTTGGGGAGGGGGGGTCCCTGGGAATCAGGTCACGGTGTCCTGGTCTCCAGAAAGAGGGACTAGGAGGAGACCCCGGCCACTCCTTTTCCTCCTCCCTCCCCCCCAGTGGCTGTGTGACCTCCACGAAGGCCTTTCTCTCTGAACCTTCAATTCTCCCAAATGTAAAAGAAGTGATTCTTCCACCTTTGAGGTTTGAAGACAGGCAGGGACAGGCTATGAACCACCCCTCCTCACTTAGACGTTGCTTTATCTTGTTTCAAGGAGTAATTTCCTTTGGCCTGACTTTCTCTTGGGACCCATGAGACCTAAAAGAGACCCTAAGATGATCGAACTCAACCCCATCACACAGCCAGGCTAAGTAGCCACAAATTCTGACTCAGGTTCAAAATTTCCCCACATCAAGGGAGGGTAGAAGTCAGTTTCCCCCAGGAAGCTTTAGGGGACATGTCCTGGAGCCCCTGCTAGGGTCATGAAGGTAAAGCAATAGCTGCTGCTGTCAGCAGCATGCCTCTAACCAAGGGGGAGGGGACTTCTCTGGGAGGGGATAAGAAACTGCAGTCATTTAGTGGACCCCACTGTGCTGTGCCAGGCCAAACACCAGATCCCCCTCTCAGAGAGAGCCACTCTGACCTTGTAACTCTCCTGCCAAAAAAAAAAAAAATATATATATATATATATACATATATATATGTATATATATATATATATCATGGGGGCATTTGCCTGCAAAGCCTAAGGACCCAGGTTCGATTCCCCAGGACTCACATGAGCCAGATGCACAAGTTGGCACATGCATCTGGAGTTTAGTTGTACTGGCTGGAGGCCCTGGCATGCCCCATTCTCTCTTAAATAAATAAATAAATAAATAATTTTTTTTAAAGAAAAAGCATTATAAAAATCACAGAACTGAAGTGACAGTTTCAGAAACCACAAACAGCACGGAAACCCTGGAAGTTACTGCAACCTACAGTCTGTAGTCATGGAAACCCTCACCTGTAGTCCTGTGCAGAGGGGTGGTGACTCCGCCCTGAGCTTTGAATAATTCCTGACATTATGGATTCGATGCCAGCTTCTATCATTTCCTTGGTGGTGGTGGTGGTGGGGGGGAGACAAGGAGAAAACATAGCTAGTGTCAGCAACAGCAGGGTAGGGCAGGGACCTAGTTTCCCACAATCTAGGAGGACAGCTCCCAACTCGCAGAGCATCATCCTGGGCTCCCCGGTCACACACCGCCCCGCCCCCGCCCCCCAACAATTCTACAGGGTTTCAGAAGCGATGGAAGGAAAGGGAACGAAATTCCGGATTCCTTCCAATTCATGAGGGAAGGGCAGGGGGAGGGGCAGGCTCTAGAAAGGAAATGTCAAGCTTTGGAAAACCTGCCCCTTGCCAAACAGATAGCAGGATTTTATTCCCTTAAAAAAAAAAAAAAAAGTTGTATTCTCAACTTCATTCAACTGTGATGGCTTTGGGAATCAACAGGAAAAAAAAAAAAAAACCAGACAGCTTGATGTGACCTGTGTGTTTCTCTGGGGAGTCCGATTCCCACCTCTCTAGAGTAAGCAACAATCAATCCCACAGAAACACCTTCGGAAGTGCCCCAAGCCTGGGTTGGAATCCAGTCCACCCCATTACTCCCATCTCGCCCTCCCCCCACCTCAGCGCCCCTTGAAATAAACGTCTTGAGAGCGCCCCTGAACCGAACCTAGAGACCCACCAGACACTGCTCAGCCCGTCCTCCAAAATGATGGAGGGATTCGGAGGTGGAAGGGGAGACCGAGGAGCCCAGGGTGTGTGTGTGGGGGGGGCTGCGCAGTGCGGGGCGCTGCGGGGGGCGCGCGGAGCCGGCGCTGCTCAGCCTGCGGTACCTGCAGCGGGGGTCCTGGCGGGGCGGCTGCGGAGGGCGGCGGGCTGGCGGGCGGCGCCGGGGCTCCGGAGGGGGGGGGGCTCCCTCGCGCTCGCCCCTCGCGATCCGCAATTTGGACGCTGGGGCAGCTCGAACCGTTTTTAAATTTCCCTCTCTGGAGCTGTCCAGCTCGGAGCATGCGCAGTAAGCCGTGCTGGGGGCTAGCTCGCTCGCTCGCTCTCTCTCTTTTCCCTTTCCCCAAGGGTCAGCTGCAGGGCAGGGTCAAGGGGATTGCAGCGGGCGTTTCCAGCAGCAGCAGCGAGCCTGGCACGTCCCTCAGGGGATCGGGGTGGGTGCGGGGCTGGTGGGGGGGGGGAAGGATGTGGTTACAGGGACATCCCGCTCTTCCAACTTTGCAACATGCGTTGCGGATGATCAGCAAGATTAAGTCGTAGGGATGCTGGGGGCGGGGGGCGGGTGGGCACTGAAAGTGGCCAGTGGGTCCCTGCGCCAGGGACCAGGTGGGGGATGGAGAGTCTGTGCCATCCCTACCCACAAGGAACCCCTCCCCGGGTATTCTCCCTCCCCCCCCCCAAGGAGGTCCCAGGTAGACTCGGAATCGCGCCACCTGCCCCTTTAAGAAAGCTGTGCCCTCGCGGGCGGCGGGGCCGCGGTGCCACCTGCGGGGGATGGCGAGGTGTGGGGGGGGGGGACGTCCCCGAGCTGCCCCGGGCGCGGCGGGGCTCGGCGGCCGCAGACGGGCTTGGTGACCGACTGTGTGTCCCCCGCGGCCGTGCAGCCCGCAGCGCTCCGGGGTGGTGCGCCGGCCGGGGCCGGGGCTCTGCGGAGCCGTTGGGGACAAGTGTCCCGCCCGAGCGCCCGCGCTGCCGCCCGGCTCCGCCCTGCGCCCCGGGGACCGCGGGAAAGGTGGCGCGGAACGCGAGCGGTGGCGGGACCGAGCGCGCACAAAAGGTCGCCCGGGCCCCGCAGGGGGGACCCCTAGGAGTTGATCTCCCCACCCCCGGAGAAAGCCAGCGCTTAGGGGTCCTAACTCTGCAGCCTCACTGGGAGTCACCTGTCACGGTAGCGAGCAAGCCTCCACCCACCCCCACTAGGCTGCTCTGGTCACCCTCAACCCCAGCCTCGGGTTTGGCCCTGCGTTACGCGGAAGTTGGGGGGGGGGCTGGGACACGACGCCCTGAACTGCAGGGGCACAGCCTGGGGCTCGGCTCTGAACCCCCCGTGCTCCCTGAAGTTGTCCCCCAACCTGTGGATTCAGAGGGGGAGCCATGTCCCACCGCCCCCCACCCCCCACCAACACACACACACCTGCGACATTGGGATCTTTTCTACCTGATGTTTAAGCTCAGGCAGATCTCGGGGGTTCCCCCGGCTGGGAGTGCCTGGATTTCATCTTTCCTGCAGGTGGGCTGTGACCTTGGCACTGGGCCAGGGCTTTCCTGAATGGTTTTCTTGTGGCACCTGGGCACCCGCCCCTCCCCCTCCTCCTTTGCAAGAATAAAGGGATCCGCTTGCATTGGGGTGGGCTGGGGAAGGGGAGGGTGTTACACGTGTTAACCTAGGCGCCGAGGTTGTGAAGCTGTCTCAATTTTCTTCTGGAGCTGACCTGCCCATATTAAAATCTGAGTTTTGACCAGTTACAAAAGTAAAGGCCTCATGCATAGCTGGTATTGCTTTGCATGTCCTGGAATGACCTGTAAGTACTTCTCCAGCTAAGTTGTAAGCAATCCAAGCATTCCGGGGTTTAGTTGCTAATCCTTATTGGAATTGTACCTAAAGGTGGGTGATTTAATCTCCCTTTGAGGCAACAGTCCTTTTCATTAAGATTTTTTGTTTGTTTGTTTGTTTTTTCCAGGTAGGGTCTCACTCTGGTCCAGGCTGACCTGGAACTCACTATGTAGTCCCAGGGTGGCCTCGAATTCACACGGTGATCCTCCTACCTCTGCCTCCCTAGTGCTGAGATTAAAGGCGTGCGCCACCATGCCCAGCAAAGATATGTTTTTAAAAATAAATAAATTTATTTATTTGGGAGACACAGAGAGAGAGAGAGGTAATGAATGGACACACCAGGGCCTCTAGCCACTGCAAACAAACTCCAAACACATGTGCCACCTTGTGCATCTGGCTCATGTGGGTACTGGGGAATCAAACCTGGGTCCTTAGGCTTCCCAGGCAAGCGCCTTAACCACTAAGCCATCTCTCTAGCCCCTAGATGCATTTAAAAACATTATTGATTTATTTGGGAGAAAGAGAAGGAGGGAGAGAATGGACACACCAGGGCCTCTGGCTTCTGGGTACTGGAGAATTGTACCTGGGCCAGCAATCTTTGCAAAGAAGCATGTTAGCCATTCTGAAAGCTGATAGATTCAGTGGTGATGCATCCTGTCAGTTCCTGCCCTGTGTGTGTGGTGGGGCGGGGGGCGGGGAGAGTCTTTGAGAAATGTAGCTGCTCTATTTGGATGTTTGCCTAGAACTGACCATTTTACTAAAGAATTGAGATTTAGGGGATGGAAAGATATCTCAGTGGTTAAAGGCCCTTACTTGCAAAGTGTAATGGCTGGGGTTCAATTTCCTAGTACCCACATAAAGCCAGATGAAACGTGGCACATGTAGCTGGAGTTCATCGTCAGCAACAGTGGACCCTGGCATGCACACGCTTTAAATAAATAAATATAATTGAGATTGTGAGTTTTTTGCTTTGCAATTGGTTGGTGGAAATACTGCCACTCAAATACATCAAACAGGGCTGGAGAGATGGCTCAGCAGTTAAAGGCACTTGTTTGCAAAGCCTGACTGCCCTGGTTCCATTCTCTAGTACCCATGTAAAGCCAGATGAACAAAGTGATGCATGTGTCTGGAGTTCATTTGCAGTGGCATGAGGCCCTGTCATGCCCAATTCTCTTTCTCCTTCTCCCTGTCTCCCATTCTCTCCCTCTCCTTGCAAATAAAAAAAAATTTTAATTTAATTTTAAAAAAATCTCAAATACCTATTAGTAGGATTGTTTAAAAAATCCAGGGTGAGACAGTAATCCTCCTTTTATGTATTTTTTTCATTATTGGTGAATGGCAGTTCTCCACAGTCAGTTATGGGGGGGTGGGGGTGGAGGTGATGTTAAGCAGGGAACGGAAGGGTTGGGGATTTTATTCTTTAACAACTCCCAGTGTGATTCTACAGCCAAGCAAGCTGGGGATACCTGTGTCAAGCAAGAGCAATACTGAGCCAAGGTGCCCAGGCTGACTTGGAATTCACTCTGTAGTCCCAGGCTGGCCTCAAACTCACGACAATCCTCCTACCTCTGCCTCCCAAGAGCTGGGATTAAAGGCGTGAGCACCGCGCCTAGCTCTGTTCTCTCTCTCTCTCTCTCTCTCTTTTAATAAAAGAAGGTGGAGTCACCTGTTGCATCACTTCACGACCCTGTATCATCTGTGCCTGGGCCTTGGATTAGTCCCCATTTTGCAAATATACTTAAGATTTCCTGCCAGCAAGATCCTCACAAGGCCCAACAGAAACCCTACTCAGTAGACCTCTGATGTACAGGACATCTTGGAGAAGGCAGAAAAAGCAACAGATAGGTGGCTTTTGTTTCCTTTGATCCTTGGCTCTATATATCTTAGCTTTTTTTTTTTTTTTTTCCAGGTAGGGTCTCACTCTAGCTCAGGCTAACCTGGAATTCACTATGTAGTCTCTCAGGGTGGCCTTGAACTCATGGTGACTCTCCTACCTCTGCCTTCCGAGTGCTGGGATTAAAGGCGTGCGCCACCATGCTCAGCTTATATCTTAGCTTTTTTAAGAAAATTATTTGGGGCTGGGGAGATGGCTTAGAGGTTCAGGCTCTTGCTGCAAAGCCAAAGGTCACAGGTTTGATTCCCCACAACCCACATAAGCCAGATGCACAAGGTGGCGCATGCATCTGGAGTTTGCAGTGGCTGAAGGTCTTGGTGTGCCCATTCTCTCTCTCCTCTCTCTCTCTCTCTCTCTCTCTCTCTCTCTCTCTCTCTTAAATGTATAAATAAAAATAAATTACTTTTAAATAGTGTCACGACAGGAATTACAGGTTTAAAGGCATATTTTAGTCAGTGTATTTTAACAATTGCAGCAATCATAGGCTGTCTGCTTTGCACCGACTATGACGCAGAGGCCAAATGCACTCACAAGCCAGAAATGAGTTGGAATAGACCTTGAGGAGCCCCAATGTCGACCTTTTATGACAGGTTACATCTTCTCCTTAAAGTTCAACATCAAACCTGGGCACACACACAGCGCATACACTCACTGGAAAATTTGCTATAATTTCTTCTGCTTCAACACATATTTACAAGTCAATTTGAAAGCATGCAAAAATAAATGTTTAGGGAAAAAATATGTTGTAACCTCTTTAGCGAATGCGCTCTTGTTGTGTTGATACTGTAAGTACCAGGCAGTTACTCCATTTGGCTTATGCTTTTTTTTTTTTTTTTTAGTTTTTCCAGGTAGGGTTTCACTCTAGCTCAGGCAGATCTGGAACTCACTGTGTAGTCTCAGGGTGGCCTCAAACTCATGGTGATCCTCCTACCTCTGCCTCCCTAGTGCTGGGATTAAAGGCGTGTGCCACCATGCCAGGCGTGCTTAAGTTTTAAAATACAAAATAAATAATGTGGTGACTGAAGTGAACTTCTATCATAAAAACAACCCAATCTGGGCTGTGTCTTATTTTTATTTTGTTTTGGATTGTAGCGAGTTCAAGGCCAGAAATGAACAGAACACCACCTGAATAAAATTTAAAAAGGAGAGTCTTTATTCAGCCGGCTGGTGTCTGTCTCTCCACAGCTGAACGCTGAGACAGAGAACAGCATCAGCCTATCTCTACAGTGAGTTTTTAAAGGCAAAACCACATTCCTGCCCTTCACTCTTCAGTCATCTCCCTTTCCCCTAATTAATTTTGCAAGAGCAAGCAAGCATGGTTTACAAAAACAGAATTTGGCGGTCAGCACCAGATAAGGGCAAGACCGAACACCAGATGTTGGTATGCGGCATGTGCCCGGGACCAGGTTGCCTTGACTTTAGGAAAAGACTAACATCCGCCATCTTAGCTACTATTCTGTGCTGGTCTTTGTTCTCCTATAGCTCCTGGAGAATGCCAAAATGGCTTCCCTTTGGTCTGTTATTTCAAGATTTAAATTTTTTTTTCTGTTTACTTTTATTTATTTGAGAGTGACTTATAGAGAGAGAAAGAGGCAGAGAGAGAGAGAGAGAGAGAGAGAGAGAAAATGGGCATGCCAGGGCCTCCAGCCACTGCAAACGAACTCCAGACGTGTGTGCCCCCTTGTGCATCTGGCTAACGTGGGTCCTGGGGAAGCGAGCCTCGAACCAGGGTCCTTAGGCTCCACAGGCAAGCGCTTAACCGCTAAGCCACCTCTCCAGCCCTGTTTCAGGATTTTTTGATGTAGGGTCTCATTCTAGCCCAGGCTGGCCTGGAATTCATTATGTAGTCCCAGGGTGGCCTCGAACTCACAGCAATCCTACCTTGGCCTCCTGAGTGCTGATATTAAAGGCGTGTGCCACCATGCCCGGCTGGGCTGTCTCTTGAGGGGGTAATTATTACTGGATATTTATCTCCATTATTATACTGCTAAATGATAGTTATCGGGCCCTGAAAACTTTAGATTCATCAAAGACATGTCAAGTTGATTTCAGATTCATCAAAGACATGTCAAGTTGAGGGACATGCTCATAACGTTAAGCACATTTTCTTTCAGTGGGTAAGTCATTTGGGTCTTTGTCTCTGTGGATGGGTAGCTTTGGGCTGTTTTCGTCTTCCTTTCCCCACTTCTTCTGAAGAAGCAGCCTTCATCTTGCAGGGCTGAGGCTGGAAGGAGGCACTTGACACCCAGCCGGCGATCTGCAAACACTCTGTTTCCAGGCGGTTTGATCTTTCTCCTGGAGAATGCGAGGAATCATCCAGTGATTCTGAGAAACAGTCTCAACTTTTTTCCACTGATTAAAAAAAAAAAAAAATCAAGGGCTAGAGAGATGGCTTAGCTGTTAATGCGCTTGCCTTCAAAGCCAAAGGACCAAGGTTTGATTCCCCAGGACCCGTGAGTTCGAGGCCACCCTGAGACTACAGAGTGATTTCCAGGTCAGCCTGAGCTAGAGTGAGACCCTACCTCGAAAAAGCAAAAAAAAAAAAAAAAAAAAAAAAAAAAAAAAAACCACAAACAACAACTATGAAATTAAATCTTAACACCTCTGAAAGATTGCCAGCTGCTAATAAAAATAAGTTACTTATATATATACAGGTTTTTGGAGGTAGGCTCTCACTCTAGCCTAGGCTGACCTGGAATCCACTATGTAGCCTCAAGGCTGGCCTCAAATTCACAGCTCACAGTGATCTTCCTACCTCTGCCCCCTGAGTGCTGGGATTAAAGGCATGCGCCACCATGCCTAGCCTTCATATACATTTTTTATTTATTTGCAAGCAAAGAGAAGCAGACACACACACACATATACATGGGGTGGGGGGGGAGAATGGCCATACCAGGGCCTCTAGCTTCTGTAGATGAGCTCCAGATACACATGCTACCTTGTGCATCTGACTTTATGTGTGTACTGGAATCAAACTCAGGTCATTAGGCACCTTAACTGCTGAGCCATCTCTCCAGCCCTCTTGTGTTTGTTTGTTTGTTTGTTTGTTTGTTTTTTCTTTTCTTTTCTTTAAAGCAACTTACACTGTCCAGTAATGGCCTGCACATTTGCTGCCCCTTGCTCATCCTCTGAGAAAGAAGTAGGTGGCTCTGATTTTGAATCATTTTGTGTATATTGTTAACATCAAATTCATTTCTAGTCGACAGCATCAGGACATGAAGAAAGGATTCTACATGGGACCCCTCTTTCTTACTTGTCTCCCCTGTGTGTTTTAAGTAGGCAGGGTATTTTAGACATCTCTTATTATTATGCAGGGCTCAGGACAAGGCAGGTCCCACTGCTAAGGGTGAAGCTATATGCTGGGGGATGACTGCCCCCTGCTCTGGCTCTGTGGAGACACATTTAATTTATGAGGTAGATAAAAATGGACAAGTAAGCTTACTTACTCTGCTAAGTAACTGGATCTAATACACTGACCATATGATCTGTAGAAAGGAACATTTGAACACACCATAGAAATGTCAGTAAAGGGCTGGAGAGATGGCTTAGCGGTTAAAATGCTTGCCTGTGAAGCCTTGGGACCCAGGTTCGATTCTCCAGAACCCACATAAGTCAGATGCACAAGGTAGTGCATGTTTCTGGAGTTCATTTGCAGTGGCTGGAGGCCCTAGGTTGCCCATTCTCTCTCTCTCTCAAATAAATAAATAAATAAAATATCTTTAAAAAGAAATGTAGGTAAATAAAATTGCTGCATGTATGTCACTATGATAAAACAGAATAGTGGCAATCTGAGTGAAACAGAGAAAATGCCTAGAGTTTGCATTCCTGCTATGGTTATACTTAATTTCAAATATGTGTGCTCTTTTGCATAATATACTTTGAAATTCATAGATTACTTGTGTAATAAGCTAAAAGCATAAAGGTAGGTATTTACATAAAGGAAATCATTGATCTGCATGCTTGTAACCAGCTGTTATTTTATATGACAGACTGATCGCAGGGACTCCTCCATTGTCTTCAAAAGGGTCTTTAGTAGCTCATTGCCCAGAGAGTCCAAACCGGTACTTTTTTTCACTGCAAACAGTTTTATCCTGCAAACACCCATCAGCCCTGAGTGAATTTGAAGAACCACCCAGAACTTTCAATCTTACAGCAGCTATTTCCCCAATAGACCCAGCTCCCCTACAACACAAAGATGATCCCCTCACTAACAGCTGCTTCTCGGGGTTCTAGACAGAGCTAAACGTTTCCGTCTTTCCCCATTTGTTTCTACAGCAAAGTGAATGTAAACAGAGTAGCCTATAAGCTCCTTTGAATGTAGCTCGGCCCACATTCTGCTCCCTACTGGAAAGTAACAATCCCAGCTGTTTGTTTTAGAAATGGTAATGTTGTATCATTGTAACAAATTATACTTAAAAATCATTTAGTGTGAAATTGCAGATTAATCCCATAGGGACCGGGTATTAACAATCCCCCCAGCCCTTTGGAGCATACAGATGGTGAACCTGGGATTTAGAATGGGAACAATTGCTGATTACATGCATGGTGTAACGGACAAAAAGACCTCCCCATCTCAGGCCCGGAGAATACAGTGGAGGTCCTAGTGCCTGGCTTGTTTGGGACACTCGAGCCCCTGAGAATGTTCGTTTCGTCGTAGTCTAACGCATGGGCAGTTCTGTGCTCCATTCTGCGAGCCCTGTGACTTCTCGAGAGTGGACCCAGACCTGGCCCGTGCTTAGCACTAACTCTTCAGAACTTGCTCACATGGCAGCATTTTGGGGTGCATGCTGTGGGAATTGGGCAGATGTGTGCAACCAAGAACCTGTCATGGGAACTGATACCAGTTGTTGAGAAAAATCCCAGTGCACTGTGTGGCTTGGGATGTGTGTCGGGGAGGGGGGCGACTCATTTCCTCAAAATTAATCTGCCCCTAAGTACAATGGCCTGATTTCAAAACTGTCATCCAGCCCTCAACTGAAAAGCCCATGGCTTTCCTGATGTTGAGAACGAACATGACAGTCTTAAATACAGAGCATTTTACAGTAGCAACTGGCCCGTATGTGCTAGGGACAGTGATTAACAAAGTAAGAATGATTTCTTTTTTTAAAAAATGGATGGGTGGATGGATAGACGATGGATGGATGGATGTGGCGGAGGATGAAACCTAGGTCCTAATTTCTAATTTTCATTTTCATTTTAATTACTCCCTAATTTTTAAAATTAGAGAATAATGACTTCCACAGTAATTTGGACTCGTGTGCAGCTGTGGTTACACTCCATGCTAATTTCTGGTTCTATTTGTATAGGTGAGAGAAGGCTTTGAAATTGGGAGAGAAAAAAAATACTTAGAGAAAAGTAGAAAAGCCAGAACAGGGTAGGGGATGTAACTCGGTTGGTAGAGTGCTTGTCTACCATGCACAAGACCCGGGGTTCAGTCCCTAGCACCAAGTACATGAGGCATGGTGGTGCATGGTTATAATCCCAGCCCTCAGAGGTACAGGCGGGAGGAGCAGAAGCTTATGGTCACCTGGGCTTCATAGTGAGTTCAAAGCTAACGTGGTTCTACATGAGATCCTGTCTCTCAAAATAAAGCCAGGCATAGTGGCACACGCCTTTAATCCCAGCACTCGGGAGGCAGAGGTAGGAGGATCGCCATGAGTTCGAAGCCACCCTGAGACTACATAGTGAATTCCAGGTCAGCCTGGACTAGAGTGAGACCCTACTTCAAAAAACAGAAAAAAAATTAAAAAAGAGAAAAGGCAAAGTTCTCAAAAGAACTCTGAATACCCGTCTTGATTGTTAGGGCTTCTTTCTCAAACACAAATAAGAAAACCTTTGTTCAAATAAACTTATTTGTCCCAAATGCTTCTCACCCGACCTATACTTTTTTTTTGTTGTAGAGCTCAGAGCAGACTAAAGCAGCCAAGAGGGGGAGCCTGCTTGTGCCTATGTAGCTAGGGAAGCACATTTCTTTAGTCTGTGCCTGCCTCCCCCCCACCTCCCACACTGGTTTTAATTCTTATCCCTGCACACAGGGATTTGGGACAGTGTTGGGCCAGCTCAGGAATGATGGCAAGGTCCTGTCTATTGGAGCCATTAATTACCTCCCCAGAAGGGGCTTATAGCCCTGCCTGGTAGGGACGCCTTTAAGCGCCTCAGGCTGATCGTCCCTAGTTCAACTGTCTTGCAGGCGCTGGGTTGGATAATGTCTTGTTCAGTGTGATCAGCAGAGCCTTTGTTGTCTCAGATCAGACGTGAGTAATCTCGGCTGTGCGGCAAGACTCAGTCCTCGGAAAAAGGTCTGTTTCGATCAGATTTGAAGCATACATTAAAGCTTCAAAGGCAAAATTTATAGGCTGTTGGTATATCTTATTTGAAAAGGAAGGGGACTGGAGAGATAGCTTAGTGGTTAAGGCAGTTGCCTGCAAGGCCAAATCGATTCCCCAGGACCCGTGTAAGCCAGATGCGCAAGTGGCGCATGCGTCTGGAGTTCATTTACAGTGGCTGGAGGTCCTGGGGCTCCCATTCTCTCTCTCTCTCTCTCTCTCTCTCTCTCTCTCTCTCTGTCTTTGTCTCTCTCTCTGCCTCTTTCCCTCTATGTCAAATAAGTGAAAATGAAATATTTTTTTAAAAGGAGGGGACACAGGTTGGGGGGGATGGCTTAGTGAGTCAAGCACCTGCCACACAACTATGAGGTCCTGAGTTCAGATCCCCAGAACCCACACAAAATGCAGGCCTTGGTGCATTCCTGCACTCCTGAGGACTCTAAGACTGGGGAGGTGGAGACTGGCAATCCATGCGCCTCCCCCACCAGCTGGTCTAACTGAATTGGTAAGCTCTAGGTTCAGCAAGGAATAAAAGTGGAGATTGCTAGAAGACATCTGGCACCTACTTCTGGCTTCTGCATGCATGTGTGCCCCCAAATTGCAGTTACACACATATGAACACACATAATACATACATGCACACATGCTAAAAAATAAAAAGGGCTGGAGAGATGGCTTAGTGGTTAAGCGCTTGCCTGTGAAGCCTAAGGACCCTGGTTCGAGGCTTGATTCCCCAGGACCCACGTTAACCAGATGCACAAGGGGGCGCATGCGTCTGGAGTTCGTTTGCAGTGGCTGGAGGCCCTGTCGTGCCCATTCTCTCTCTCTCTCTGTCTCTCTCAAATAAATAAATAAACAAAAAAATTTAAAAAAAAAAAAGAAAAATAAAAAGAAAAGAAAAGAAAAGAAAGGCTGGGCTGGAGAAATTGCTTAGCGGTTAAGACGCTTGCCTATAAAACCTAACAACCGGAGTTCAATTCTCCAGTACCCACGTAAAGCTAGGTACACAAAGTGGTGCATGCATCTGGAGTTTGTTAACAGTGGCTAGAGGCCCCAGTGCATCCATTCTCTCTCTTTCTTTCTGCCTGCTGGGCATGATGGTGCATGCCTTTAGTCCCAGCACTCAGGAGGCCAAGGTAGAAGGATCACTGTGAGTTCGAGGCCACTCTAAGAATACATAGTGAATTCCAGGTCAGCCTGGGCTAGAGTGAGACTCTATCTCAAAAAAACCAACCCTCCCTCTCCTCCCCCCCCCCAAAAAAAGGAAAGGCTAAAGATGGCCAAATTTTGGTTATAACTGAAAGTGGTAGATAAATATCCACAAGTACAGATAAATGACTGATGACAAATATTCCTTGCAGAAGAATATCAAATAATAGCTGCCTCCACCCCCACCTTCAGGGGAGGGGCGGGAATTTGCTCCAGCAGTGTCCCTTTGCTGGGGCAGGTCCTCAGACCTCACCCCTAGAGGCGGTGTGGGGAGCAAGGGAGACTGCATCTCCATGGAGCAGCCTGGCACCCACTGGGACTGCTGTGGATTTCATGTGCTTGTTTCCATGTACGTGTGTGTGGGTGTGCATGCATGTGTAAAAATGGGTGTGTGGAGACCAGAGGACAACCTCAGGTATCATTTTTCAGGTGCCATCCACCTTTTTATTTTTGAGGCAAGCCCAACAGACTGGCCTTTTTTTTTATGTGAGAGTGAGAGAGTGTGAAAGAGAATTGACATGCCAGGGCCTCCAGCCACTCCAATCAAACTCCAGACACATGCACCCCCTTGTACACATGCGTGACTTTGCACACTTGCGTCACTATGCATCTGGCTTATGTGGAACCTGGAGAGTCAAACATGAGTTCTTAGGCTTCACAGGCAAGCGCCTTAACTGCCAAGCCATCTCCAGCCCACCATCTACCGCTTTTTTTTTTTTTTTTTTTTTGAGACAAGGTGTTTCACTGGCCTAGAACTCACCAAAGAGGTTAGACTGGCCGGCCAGTTGAGCCCCAGAGATCTGTCTGTCTCTGCCTCCCCAGTGCTGGGATTATAAGTACATCACCATGCCTGACATTTTTATGTGGGTTCTAAGCAAGGAAAGCAGGTCCTCGTGTCTACAAAGCAAACACTTTACCACCTGAGCTACCTCTCCGTCCTATCTTGAAATTTTGTTAAGTGTCTAAGGATGCCCTGGGACTTGTGATCCTGTTGCCTCAGCCTCTGGAGGACTGGGATCACAAGCCTGTACCATTTCATCTGGCTCTCAGGATGAGAAGGGCAGAGACACTTGCTTCTATAATTTTCTTTCCCCAAACCCAACCTGCTCCTGAGATAGACATCAGGCACTTCCCATTCAAGTCACAATCTACAACTTCACTCTTCAAAGCCATCAAGGCCATGAAAACCAAGGAAAGAATGAGAAATAGTCCCAGGATAGAAAACATGGGCAGATCTTGAACTGGGAGAGGACATTAATGGGAAAGTTGTAGAGATCTCAATCAAGCCTGGAGTTTAATCAATGGAAATGTACCTGTAATTCCAGCACTTGGGAGGCTGAGGCAGGAGGATCTCCATGAGTTAGAAGGCAGCCTGAGCTACAAAATCAAGCACTATCTCAAAAGAATGAAACTAAATGGACCCATGTTGGTTTCTTAGTCATGAAAAACACACTATGGCACTGTCGGATGGCAGTGGAAGGCTAGGCACGCCATAGTGTGTTTAAAACTCACCTGGAGGGCTGGAGGGATGGCTTAAGGGTTAAGGCGTTTGCCTGCAAAGCCAAAGGACCCAGGTTCGATTCCCCAGGACCCACGTTAGCCAGATGCACAAGGGGAGGCTCATGCATCTGGAGTTCCTTCGCAGTGGCTGGAGGCCCTGGCGCGCCTATTCTCTCTCTCTCTCCCTCTTTCTCTGTCAAATTAATAAATAAAAATAAAAACCTGCCTGTAATTCTGAAATTACTCCAAGACACAGAGAGAGTTATAAAATGAAGGAAATGACATATCCGTGCTCTAGATATAAATCCAAAAGAATTGGAAGCAGAAAATTGAACAGATGTCTGTCCACCCATTTCCACTGCAGTATTACTTAGCCAAAAGATAGAAAAGAAGCCGGGTATGGAGGTGCACGCCCTTATTCCCAGCACTTGGAAGGCAGAGGTAGTAGGAGGATCGCCATGAGTTTGAGGCTACCCTGCGAATACAGAGTGAATTCCAGGTCAGCCTGGGCTACAGCGAGACCCTACCTCTAAAAAAAAAAAAAAAAGATGGAAAAGAGCCAAGTGCCTATGGACAGATGAATGACAAGATAACTGCCTTCAGGGACACACCCCCAGTGACTCAAGTACCTCCCCTTTAACCCTGCCTCTTAAAGGTTCCACCCCCCCCCCATAGCATTGTTCTGGGGGCCACACCTTCAGCACATGGCCTTTTGGGGGAACATTCCAGATCAAAACCATAGCGCATCCCCCAAGAAACTGTGCATAGGTCCAAAAGAGAAAATATATACGACATTCATGCTGGAAAGGAAGTGGTGAGCAGTGGTCCACCAGAAGGTGTGTCCTTGAGGAAGTGACTGGGTTGAACAGGGAGGGTAGAGCAGAGAACAAGGTAGATGTTTCAACGTGTTTATTATGGGCTGGAGAGGTGGCTTAGCGGTAAAGGTGCTTGCCTGTGAAGCCTAAAGAACCAGGTTCGATTCCTCAAGACCCATGTAAGCCAGATGCACAAGGTGGCAAATGCATCTGGAGTTCATTTGCAGCGTTTAGAGGCTCTATCTATCTATCTATCTATCTATCTATCTATCTATCTATCTATCTATCTAATCTACCTCATTCTCTGTTTCTCAAATAAATAAATGAATAAAATAAAAATATAAAAAAATGGTTACTGTACCTACCCACAAATTGGTTCTGTGGGATAGTCTTGGTGTATGTGTATAAGTGTGTGTGGTGTGTGAAGTGTGTGTATATTCATGTTTGTGTGTGCAGGTACGTGGGCACGTATAAACACGTGTGGAAGCCAAAGGTCAATATCAGGAGTCTTACTCAGCTGCCCTCCACCATGCTTTCATTTGTAAATATTTTATTTATTTGTTTACAAGGAGAGAGAGAATGGGCACACCAGGGCCTCTTGTCATTACAAATGAACTCCAGATGCATGTGCCACTTTGTGCAATTTAGCTTTAGGTGGATACTGGGGAATTGAACCCAGGCAGTCATGTTCTGCAAGTAAGTGCCTTAACTGCTGAGCCATCGCTCTAGCCCCTCCACCATACTTTTTATTTATTTATTTATTTTTATTGACAACTTCCATGATTGTAAACAATATCCCATGGTAATTCTCTTCCTCCCTCCCCCCACTTTCCCATTTGAAACTCCACTCTCCATCATATCCCCTCCCCCTCTCAGCCTCTCTTTTATTCTGATATCATGACCTTTTTTTCCTATTATGATGGCCTTGTGTAGGTAGTGTCAGGCACTGTGAGGTCATGGATATCCAGGCCATTTTGTGTCTGGGGGCAGCACGTTGTAAGGAGTCCTACCCTTCCTTTGGCTCTTACATTCTTTCTACCACCTCTTCTGCAATAGGACCCTGAGCCTTGGAAGGTGTGATAGAGATATTTCAGTGCTGAGCCATTTTTAAGAGTGATCTCTCACTGAACCTAAAGCTCACTGATAGGGCTAGACTAGCTAGCTAGCAAGCCCTGGGAATCCTCCCATCTTTGCCTCCCCAGTGCTGAGATTACAGCTTTGTGCCACCATGCCTGACATTTACTGGGGATCAACATTCAGGTCCTCATGCTTGCAAGACAAACGCTTTACTGCCTGGGCCATGTCCCCAGGCCTCTGAGTCTGGATTGTTGATGAAGAGTTCAGGGAAACCTCTCCTAGAACCTGACACTTTGCCTCCTCTAGCTGCAAGGGAGCCTGGACAGCCCAGCACGGTGCACATGAGGCCTAGAGAAGTAGCAACAGGGTTGGAGAGATGGCTTACTGCTTAAGGCCTGCAAAGCCTAAGGACCCAGATTCGATTCCTCAGGACCCACATAAGCCAGATTCACATGGTGGCACATACATCTAAAGTTCATTTGCAGTGGCTAGAGGCCCTAGTGCACACGTTCTCTCTCTCTCTCTCTCTCTCTCTCTCTCTCTATATATATATATATATATATATATATATATATATGCCCCTCTTTTTCTCTCTTAAATAAAAAAATAAGAAGTAACAATAGGGGAGAAGGAGACTTTACGTGGCCTTTGGGTCAGCAAGCCAAAGCATTGCCATACTATTATAGTCAGGTTCGCATTGCTGACAGAAATCACCCGACCAAGAGCAGCTTGTGGGAAAAAGAGGTTGATTTTGGCTTACAGACTCAAGGGGAAGCTCCATAATGGCGGGAGACAACAATGGCATTAGCAGAGGGTGGACATCACACCCTGACCAACATCAGGTAGACAATACCAACAGGAGGGTGTGCCAAACCAAGGCAAGGGGAAACTGACTATAACACCCATAAGCCCGCCCCCAACAATACACTGTCTCCAGGAGGCGTTAAATCCCAAATCTCCATCAGCTGGGAACCTAGCATTCTGAGCACCTAAGTTTATGGGGGACACCTGAATCAAACCACCACACATGCATTCCGAAATAATCACTCTTGAGTACCTCAGCTTAGCCATTTCGTGCACGCTGGCTTACAAATCTGTTGAGCACTGTAAAGGGTGCTTTAAAAATTTTATATATATATATATATATATATATATATATATATATGCCGGGAGTGGTGGCGCTCACCTTTAATCCCAGCAGTCGGGAGGCAGATGTAGGAGGATTGTTGTGAGTTCGAGGCCAACCTGAGACTACGTAGTGAATTCCAGGTCAGCCTGAGCTAGAGTGAAACCCTACCTTGCAAAACCAAAATAAATAAATAAATAAAATAAAATAAATACTGGGATGGAGAGATGGCTTAGAGGTTAAGCGCTTGCCTGTGAAGCCTAAGAACCCCAGTTCGAGGCTCAATTCCCCAGGATCCACATAAGCCAGATGCACAAAGTGGTGCACGCATCTGGAGTTTGTTCACAGTGGCTGGAGGCCCTGGCGTGCCCATTCTCTCTCTCTCTCTCTCTTCCTCTTTCTCTCTCCGTTGCTCTCAAATAAATAAATAAAAATAAACAAAAATAAGTAAATAAATAAAGATTGTTTTAGTTGCTCTGTTTTATTTTATTTTATTTTATTTTATTTTTGGCTGTGGGAACAGCTTCTGTTTCTCCTTTCACCATATCCATAAACAAAGCGCCTTCATTTCCCAAGGTCACTTTCTCTATGGCAGAGCAAAGACCTAAATCTGTGTGCAAAGCGATCTGCGTACAGTACGTTCCGGATTCTTAGATCATGTCTTTTCCAGTTCTCTCTCTTTATGTAATTCAGTGACAGGTGGCCCCTGGAGCACTTCCTCTTCATAAGATGTACTGATCCCCTCACAGCTTGTGCGGACAGGAAGTCATGGCTGTCCTAGAGAGCCCTGCTTCCCGGGGCTGATGTTGTCGATGGCTCCCTTGGGGACCTTGTTCCAAGGCAGGTTACGGTTGAACAAGACGGGCTTTGAGGTGGGTGGCTGCTATCCCTTCTGGAAGGGGAGTTGCCTACGGATCTTTGATTGCCAGCTGTCCCTGCATGGTCACCTTTTCCTTTTACTCACTCAACTAATCCTAATTAAGCACCCGCCAGTGTCCATTCTTACCAGTACGCTGTGCTCTGCTCCTTCAGTGGCACAGATCCTGCCAACTATATGCCAGCCATCGGGAGAGCCTAATGATAGAGCCTCCTGCATGGACGGAAGTAGACTGTGGCTCCCGGAACTCTACATCGTGGTGAAGGCTGGGTGCTGGGGATAGCTCCCGGCAGGAGTGGCAGAGGTCTCTGCCCTTGTGGCACTGATAGAGAAGTCAAATGACACGTCAGCAAAGACGAGAATGAGCGAAGCCATTCCAGACAGCAGACCCTCTTCTGGGTTGGCTCCTGTAACATAAATCAAATATTTGTGGGAAAAAAAAAAACAGTGAAATCTGGGGCTGGAGATACTGCTTAATGGTTAAAGCCCTTGCCTGAGAAGCCTGAGGACCCAGGCTCAATTCCCTAAAACCCACATAAGCTAGATGCACATGGTGGCGCATGCGTTTGGAGTTCATTTGCAGTGGCTAGAGGCCCTGGCACTCCCATTCTCTCCCTCCCTTTCTCTCTCCCTCTCTCTTTCTAATAAATAAGGTATTTTTAAAAACAGTGAGGGCTGGAGAGATGGGTTAGTGGTTAGGGCACTTGCCTGTGAAGCCTGAGGACCCAGGTTTGATTCCCCAGAACCCACATAAGCCAGTGGCACACGCATCTGGAGTTGGTTTGCAGTGGCTGGAGGCCCTGGCATGCCCAATCTCTCATACTCTTTCTCTTTGAGAAATAAAATAAAATAAAATATTTTAAAGTGAAATCTCAATCACACCTAGAGTCTAGTTAATAGAAATGTTAATTTCATTTTTCGGTTATGACCAACGTGTCAGGTTACATAAGATGTGGTAAACTTCAGGGACTGGGAAGATGGGTCAGGTCAGTAAAGTACTTGTAAGCAGGAGGACCTGAGTTCAATTCCTAGAACCCACATAGAAATAGTAGGCATGCAGGATAACCATGACCTCTCAGTGCCTGACACTACCTACACAAGACCATCATAATAGCAGGAAAAGACCATGGCATCGAAATAAAAGAGAGACTGATTGAGAGGGGAAGGGGATATGATGGAGAATGGAGTTTCAAAGGGGAAAGTGGGGGGGAGGGAGGGTATTACCATGGGTTATTTTTTATAATCATGGAAGTTGTTAATAAAAATTTGAAAAGAGAGAGAGAAAGAAAAAAAGCAGGCATAGCAATACACACTTGTCATCTCAGCATCTGGGAAGCAGAAACAGGAGGGTGGCTGGGATTTGGTGGGCAGCCAGTTTAGTCTACTTGTTGTGCTCCAGGCCAGTGAGACATGCTCAGAAAAGGTGGATGGTACCTGGGGAACACTACCTGAGGTTGTCTTCTGGCCTGCACACACATGCACTGTACACACACACACACACACACACACACACACATATGCACGCACACATACCATTAACTTCAGGGTATAGGGGAAGTAAAGGGTATATGGAAACTGTTCTTTCTTTCCAACTGTCCTGCATGGTGGGCCTCTGTAGCTGCATCCTCAGGCTCAACCAACCACAGATGGAAGATGTTTAAAAGAAACTCACCTGGACCGGACACACATCAGACTTACTATTCCCTAAATGACACACTAAAACAACCGTCTACACGGCACTTACATCTTCTTAGTGATGACAAGCCAGTTAGCGATTATCTAAAATGGATAAGAAGGTGTATATGTGTACGTGCAAATACTATGCCATTCTATTTACTTTTGTGGTTCTGTGGATTGAACTCGGGGCCTTATCCATACTAAGCGCATACTTTAACACCGAGCTCTACCCACAGCTCTTCAGTACTTTAAAAAATATATTTTATTGGGCTGGAGAGATGGCTTACTGGTTAAGGCACTTGCCTGCAAAGCCTAGGGACTGAGGTTCAATTCCCCAGGACCCACGTAAAGCCAGATGCACAAGGTGGTGAATGTGTTTGGAGTTCGTTTGCAGTGGCTGGAGGCCCTGGTTTGCCCATTCTCTCTCTCTCTCTCTCTCTCTCTATCTATCTATCTTCATCATCATTATCTATCTATTTGCTTCTTTCTCTCTCTCTCTTTCTCAAATAAATGGATGAAGATAAAATATATTTAAAATATTTTATTTATTTATTTGAGAAAGGGTGGGAGAAACACAGAGAGAATGAATGAGAGCATGGGCTTTTTGCCAGAGCAAACAAACTTCAGACGCCATGTGCCGCTTGGAGCATCTGGCTTTACTTGGATAGTAGGCTTCGCAAACTTTGCAAACAAGCACCTTTAGCCACTGAGTCATCTCCCCAGTCCCCGTCCAGCACTTTTTGTTTGTTTTTCAAGGTAGTGTCTCACTCTAGCCAAGGCTGATGTGGAATTCACTCTGTATTCCTAGGCTCGCCTGGAACTCACAGCAATCCTCCTACCTCTGTCTCCCAGGTGCTAGGGTTAAGGCGTGCGCCACCATGTTTGGCCTCCTGAAGGACTTTTTTGTTGTTGTTGTTGTTCATTTTATTTATTTATTTATTTATCTGAGAGCCATAGACAGAGAGAGAAAGAGGCAGATAGAGAGAGAATGGGCATGCCAGGGCCTCCAGCCACTGCAAACGAACTCCAGACGTGTGCGCCCCCTTGTGCATCTGGCTCACGTGGGTCCTGGGGAATCGAGCCTCGAACCGGAGTCCTTAGGCTTCACAGGCAAGCGCTTAACCGCTAAGGCATCTCTCCATCCCTCCTTCAGTACTTTTTAGTGGACACTTGGTCATACCTATGTGTAGGGTGCAGGGTGATAATTTGATAGATGAGTTCAACATGGGATGATCAAGTCAGGACAACTAGCATTTCCATTCCATTTCCCTTAAGCTTTGCGGTCTGGTTAATAACAATCCCTCAAATAATATTCTCATTCATTAGAAGTCTTCTTGGTGACAGACACTCCGTCCACTGACAATGTCCCTCTCGTCCTGGCAGGACACAGCAGGCGGATGGGTGCCCATCTCGTGGGCTACTCCAGGCCTTTGGGAGCAAAGGGACTTCCTACTTCCTTATTTAATAACTGGATTCATAAGGGCTTTGTAAGTTTGAGTGACCCACACTTTGTTGCCTGGCCTATGCCAGTGACCCCTACCGAGACCCCTGTCCCAATTCGTCTGTCAGAGAAAAATGAACCGACTTTGGGAGCCATCCGTCCTCATTACCTCTAATTGGGCCTGGCGGCTGGAGACAGGCCTCATTATTTTTAATTGGAGGCCCTTCCTTCTGGAAGGAAACATGGCCCGGTCTTATGCAGATTACGCCCGGGTACTTGCTTGCAAGTTCAAAGCGAAACAACTGTGTGAGACTTCCAAGAAACCACGCTGTTTTCCACCCTTCGCTTCTCCTCGGTTGTGGAGAGCTGCAGCTTTGGGGTGTCAGGCCACAGATAACCGCTGCGTTAGGCTTGTCCAGGTTTGTGTCACGGGGGCCGTTAGCATGTGGCTAGTGGTCAAAATTCATGACTATTACAGTGCTCCGCAGTTTGACAGATGGCTCCATCGAGCCTTTAACGGTGGCTGTGGTGGGTGCTGTGCATGCACCAACTTTGCTTGTTGAAAGGGTCTCATTCTTGCTAAATTTTCCAATTGACTAGAAACGGGTGGCCCTTCCTGCGTCATGCATGGGCTCGTGATTTTTATTATTTTATTTTTATTTATTTCAGAGAGATGGAGGGAGAGAGTTGCATGGCCAGGGTCTGTAGCCACTGCAGATGAACTCCAGATGCATGTGCCACCTTGTGCATCCGGATTACGTGCGTTCTGGGGGAGTCAAACCTGGGTCCTTAGGCTTCGTAGGCAAGCGCCTTAACCGCTAAGCCAGTTCTCCAGCCCCAGGCTCATGATTTTTACAGTTACCCTGATTGCTCAGCCAGAAGTCCTCAACAGATGTAGGAAATCCGTTTTAGAGAAGCCACGGCCTTTTTTACATTGATTTTTTTGAAATTTTGTTTTGTTTTTGGAGACAGGCTGTTGCTATGTAGCATAGGCTGGTCTCAAACTCCAGAGCCTCCTACCTGATCATCCGAAATACTGGGATCATAGTGTGTGTTAACTCTAGCTTTTCCACTACTGATTAAAAACTTTGAATGGTCTTGGCACAATTATTCTTTTTATTATTTATTTGCAAGCAAAGACAAAGGGACAGAGAGTGACGATGGGAACACCAGGGTCTCTTGCCACTGCAAATGCACTCCAGATGCATGTCCCGCATTGTGCATCTGGCTTTACATCGGTATTGGGGAATTGAACCTGGGCCATCAAGCATCCCAAGCAAATGCCTTTAACTGCTGAGCCATCTCTCCAGCCCCAATTGTTTGAACATCTTAAAAAAATGATTAAATTTATTATTTAATTAGAATATTTAAAGTAATTAATATTTCATATTTATGTAATTCTAACATTTAAGCCAGTCAAGAGAGCAAGTGATTTTTATTGATGATTGTCTACTAAAAGCTTTATTATATAATCTAATTGCTTAAAAAGCCATGGTGCCTTTGCAAAAATCTAGTGATTATTGTTAATAAAGGACTCATATATTTTTAAATTATTTATTTAGGGCTGGAGAGATGGCTTAGTGGTTAAGCGCTTGCCTGTGAAGCCTAAGGACCCTGGTTCAAGGCTCCATTCCCCAGGACCCACGTTAGCCAGATGCACAAGGGAACGCATGTGTCTGGAGTTCGTTTGTAGCGGCTGGAGGCCCTGGCGCACCCATTCTCTCTCTCTCTCTATCTGCCTCTTTCTCTCTCTGTCTGTCACTCTCAAATAAATAATTTTTTTTAAAAAAAGGAGAAAACTACTTTAAAAATATTTATTTATTTATTTATTTGAGAGAGAGAAAGAAAGGGCACACCAGGGCATCTAGCCACTGCAAATGAACTCCAGACACATGCACCACCTTGCGCATCTGGCTTACGTGGGTCCTGGGGAATCGAACCAAGGTCCTTTGGCTTTGCAGGCAAACGCCTTAACCACGGAGCCATCTCTCCAGCCCAAGGACTCATATTTTGCTCATGGAAGTTTACTTATTTTATTTTTTGGCATGTGTGTGGTGTGTGAGCATGTGCATATGTGCATTGTATGTGTGCGTGTTCGTACGGGTTCGCTTGTGTGCTCATGCTCATGTGTGTAAGTACGTGTGGAGGCCAGGAGTTAACGTGAGGTGTCTTCCTTAGTTTCTTTCCTTCTTACTTTAAAAATGTTTTTTGGGGGGGCGTGGTGTCACACGCCTTGAATCCCAGCACTCAGGAGGCAGAGATAGGAGGATCGCCGTGAGTTCGAGGCCACCCTGAGACTACATAGTGAATTCCAGGTCAGCCTGGACCAGAGTGAGACCCTACCTTGAAAAAACAACAACAAAAAATATTTTTATTTATTTTCAAGAAGAGATAGAATATGGGCACTATAGAGATTTTTGCCACTGCAAACAAACTCCAGATGCATCCACCACTTTGTGTGTCTGGCTGTGGCTGTACATGAATATATTAGGGGACTGAACCCAAGTTAGCAGGCTTTGCAAGCAAGCACCTTTAACCACTGAGCTATCTCTCCAGCCACCTTCACCTTATTTTTTTTAATTTTTTTTATTTTTGGTTTTTCGAAGTAGGGTCTCACTCTAGCCCAGGTTGACCTGGAATTCACTATGGAGTCTCAGGGTGGCCTCGAACTCACGGCAATCCTCCTACCACCACGCCCGGATACCTTTTTTTTTTTTTTTTTTTGAGACAAAATTTCTCACTGAACCTAGAGCTCACTAATTTGGCTAGACTAGCTAGCAGGTAAGTCCTGGGGATCCTCCTGCCTCTGCCTCCAGAGTGCTGGGCTTGCAGGCATGAGCTACCATGCCCAGCATTTTTTTTTTCCAAGGTAGGGTCTCACTCTAGCCCAGGCTGACCTGGAATTCACTATGTAGTCTCAGGCTGGCCTCGAACTCACAGCAGTCCTCCTACCTCTGCCTCCCAAATGCTGGGATTAAAGGTAGATGCCCCCACACAGGGATATGGCCAGCATTTTTATGTGGGTGCTGGGAATCTAATCTCAGATCTTTATGCTTGGGTGGCAAACACTTTAGCTCATGAGCTACCTCCTAAGACTGAATGTATTTCTTCAAAGAAATTCTTTATTTTTAAGCCCCCTGCCTGAAGAGGCATACCGTCCCTTCTTTGACAATCTAGAATGGCTTTGTGATGGGCTGGAGAGATGACTTAGCAGTTAAGTGCTTGCCTGTGAAGCCTAAGGACCCCAGTTCGAGGCTCAACTCCCCAGGACCCATGTTAGCCAGATGCACAAGGGGGCGCACGCAACTGGAGTTCGTTTGCAGTGGCTGGAGGCCCTGGCGCACCCATTCTTTCTCTCTCTCTCTCCATCTGCCTCTTTCTCTCTCTGTCTGTCGTTCTCAGATAAATAAATAAAAATAAATTACAATGGCTTTGTGAGACTGATAAGAGAGTGGAGCCACATGTCATGGAGGAGGGGACTCCAAGTCCCCTACCTGCTTTGCCGGGCATTCAGACACAAAGACAGGTCCCACCTCACCACCAAGAGCTTCTCTATGAGAAGAGATCAACCTAGCAAGGAACTTCGGGAGTGACTTCGAGTCACCTTGCTTTCTCATAGACATGTTTAGACCTTTAGGAAAAGAAAGTGCCTGGCCACTGTTTCTCCTCCTGACTCAGTGTCAAGGGTCTCTCTGGTGTGACTGCTGGGTCTTCCTCTTCCTGCTCGCACACTGAGTGTAGTTCCGTGGCGCACAGCTCAGCCTCACAGAGGTCCTCTGCAGGCACCTTGGATTTGAGCTCCCTCCGAGACAGAGCCTCCCAAAAGGTTGCCAACTGACTGGTAATCCTGTGAATAAAAAATCTGCTCTGAGAAGGAGGAAAATCCCTTCTTTATCTACAGTTTTGTTTTCTGTGGTTTCAGTTACATCATCGCAAACCCATTTCAAAGCATTAAATAAAAAAAATTAGTCTGGAGAGATGGCTTAGCGTTTAAGTGCTTGTCTGTGAAGCCTAAGGACCCCAGTTCGAGGCTCAATTCCCCAGGACCTATGTAAGCCAGATGCACAAGGGGGCACACGCATCTGGAGTTCGTTTGCAGTGGCTGGAGGCCCTGGTGCACTCATTCTCTCCCTCTCTCTCTCTCTCTCTTTCCCTCTTTCTGTCACTCTCAAATAAATAAATAAAAATAAAAAATATTTTTAAAAATTATAGAAATAGGGGCTGGAGAGATTGCCCAGTGGTTAAGGTGCTTGTCTGCAAATCCTGATGGCCTGGGGTTTGATTCCCCAGTACCCACGTAAAGCCAGATGCACAAGGGGTCGCATGTGTCCGGAGTCTGTTTGCAGTGGCTGGAAGCCCTGGCACACCCATTCCTCCCCCCCCCTCTTTGCATGATTCTTTCTTTCTCTTTTAAATAAATAATAAAAGAAAATTATAGAAATAATTCATGTTTCAAATGCTTATTATATTATAGTATTCTAACTGTCATTAATGCTGTTGCTAATCTCTGTGTCTAACTTGTAAATCAGTCATTCCCATAGGTGTGTATGTCCTGGAAAATAGGGGTGCCCATAGGGTCAGGTGCTATCTGCAGTTTCAGGCATCCTCTGGGGCGTTGGATAAGGGGAGCCTGAGGCACAGGGGCTTGTCATAGATACTTCCTGGCAGATGCAGACTTAGTTCTCATGTTTTTTCTGGGGGGGTTGTTTTTATGTTTTTTTTTTTTTTTTTTTTTTTTTTTTTTTGAGGTAGGGTTTCACTCTAGTCCAGGCTGACCTGGAATTCACTATGTAGTCTCAGGGTGGCCTCGAACTCATGGCCATCCTCCTACCTCTGCCTGCCAAGTGCTGGGATTGCAGGTGTGCACCACCATGCCCAACTCTCATGTTTTTTTTTTTAATTAATTTATTTATTTACTAGGGGAGAGAGAGAGAGACACTGGGCCAGGGCCTCTAGCCACTGTAAACAAACTACAGGTACATGTGCCACTCTATGCAACTGGCTTTACATAGGTACTGGGAAACCGAACCCGGGTCATTAGGCTTTGCAGGCAAGTGTTTTAACTGCTGAGCCATCTCCCCAACCCCCAACTTCATTTTTATAGCACATTTAAAAATCTATTAGGATGCTAGAGAGATGGATTAGCCATTAAGGCGCTTGCTTGAGAAACTAAGGACCCAGGTTCAGTTTCCCAGGACCCACATAGGCCAGATGCACAAGGTGGCACATGCATCTGAAGTTCATTTGCGGTGGCTGGAGGCCCTGGCGTACCCATTCTCTCTCACTCGCTCTCTCTTTGCCTCTTTCTCTCATTCTCATAAATAAATAAAACAAAATATTTTTAAAAGTCTGAGCCGGTCATAGTGGCTCATGCCTTTAATCCCAGCACTAGGGAGGTAGAGGTAGGAGGATCACTGTGAGTTCAAGGCCGTCCTGAGACTACAGAGTGAGTTCCAGGTCAGCCTGGGATAGAGTGAGAACCCGCTTTGAAAAACAAACAAACAAACAATAATCTGTTAGGACCATTGTATGGCTCTTGATATTAAAAAAAACTTCGGGTTTTTGCATAGTGGTTCAGGCACTTGCCTGCAAAGCCAAAGGACCCAGGTTCGATTCTCCAGGACCCACGTAAACCAGATGCACAAGGGGGCGTGTGCATCTGGAGTTTGTCTGCAGTGGCTTTCTCTGTCTGTCTCTCTAAAATAAATAAATATAAATAAAATATTTTAAATTAAAATTTAAAAAAAAATTCAACCTGTGACCAACACAAGTGGCTCTGACATGTTGGTTTTGCCACACCTTACCAAACACTTCTGACGGTATCATGGGAGAAACCACAGACTAGAAAAGCAGGCACTGTAGCTGACTTCCTGGCTGCATGCCTTGGGGTAAATTCCCTACTTCCTCTGTGCTTGCAAGTCCTTACCTTGACCACAGGAAGAACCGGCGATATGCATCATGGGTAAATGACTTAAAAGGGTAAAGAACTTGGAACAGCAATCATTGCTATTAAGATTTGCTGTCACGCCGGGTGTGGTGGCGCACACCTTTAATCCCAGCACTCGGGAGGCAGAGGTAGGAGGATCGCCGTGAGTTCGAGGCCACCCTGAGACTCCATAGTGAATTCCAGGTCAGCCTGGGCTAGAGTGAGACCCTACCTCGAAAATCAAAAAAAAAAAAAAAAAAAAAAAAAAAAGATTTGCTGTCATGACTGAAAAGCAGTAAGATTTACGTGAACTTCAGCCCATGGTAAGCCAATCCCCAAGTTCAGGTGAGAGATAATTGGCTTGCCTGAAAAAAAAAAAATATGTACTTGGAAACAGTAAAAGGTCTAAGGTAGCCGGGCGTGGTGGCGCACGCCTTTAATCCCAGCACTTGGGAGGCAGAGGTAGGAGGATTGCTGTGAGTTCGAGGCCACCCTGAGATTAGAGAGTGAGGTCAGCCTGGGCTACCTCGAAAAACAAAAACAAACAAACTTTAAAAAGGTCTAAGGTGGTTTATCTACCAGAGAATCAGAATCTTCATGCTGTGGTCAGAGCTGAGGAGTGAGAAATGGAATGGTATTCACCCTCCGAGGATAGGTAGGGTCTCACTCTAGCCCAGGCTGACCTGGAATTCACTATGTAGTCTCAGGGTGGCCTAGAACTCACGGCAATCCTCCTACCTCTGCCTCCCTACGGGATTAAAGGTCTGTGTTGCCACAGCTGGCTGTCTTTCTATTTTATTTTATTTGTTGTTATTACTTTTTATTTATTTGAGAGAGATAGAGAAAGGCATAGAGAGAAAGAGAGAGAGAAAGAATGGGCACACCAGGGTCTCTAACCACTGCAGATGAACTCCAGATGCTCCATGCGCCGCCTTCTGCATCTGGTTATGAGAGAACCTGGGTCCTTAGGTTTTGCAAGCAAGTGCCTTGACTGCTCAGCCATCTCTCCAGCCCCTTTTAATTCTTCTTAAAAGAAACTCACACATAATGTTTATCCACTTGGAGTATGTGTGTATGTATATGTGTATGTGGGGGGTAGTACCTGCTATGGCTTACAATGTCGAGGTCAGAGGACAACTTTTGGGTCACTGTACAGTTTGTGAGCTTCCAGAAAATTCTCCCTCCACCACCGCCCTTCTCACTGTATGCACATGGGGATTCCAGAAGCCTGTCACAGCTTCTGGCTTTTAGGTGGGGTACTTACACATGCACCACAGTGCTTTATCTACTGAGCCACCTCCCCAGCCCCACCAGTGAGCTATCTTTGTGGAAAACTGTGACCAAGGAGAAGTCCAGACATTGATGAGTCCTGAGGTGGAGGGAGGGACCAAGGAAGGGTTCTCTGGTGAAATGACTTCCAAGTGGAGACACACAGCTGAAGGGACTTTGTTAGCATTAGAAAACACATCAATTACCAGACTTCATTGTGGGAACAAGTGCTTGAGGCAGATTTTTGAAGAGCCGCCTATATTCTCCCACATCCTCCTTTTCTCCCTCTACGTGTTTTTTTGGCATGTGTGTGTGTGTGTGTGTGTGTGTGTGTGTGCATGTGTGCTCAGAAGTGTGTGAACAGGTGTACACATGTGTGCGAAGGCCAGAGGTGCATGTCAGGTGTTTTCCTTAGTTCATCTTCATCTTATTCTCTGAGACAGGGTCTCTCGCTAAACCTGGAGCTTGTCAATTTGGCTGCACTGGCTCGCCAACAAACCCTAGGGATCCTCCTCTCCCTGACTCCCCTGCACTGGCATTACGGATACGCAGCGCAATGCCTGGCTTTTATGCAGGTACTGGAGATCAGAACTGAGGTCTTCATGCACTTGAACCACTGAGCCATCTCCCAACACCCTTCTCCATCTTAAATAAATTTAAAAATGTACTTTAATTGATTAATTTGCAAGGAGGGAGGGAAGACAAGAGAGAGAGAGAGAAAAAGAGAGAGAGAGAGAGAACGGATACACCAAGACCACTAGGCTTGTATATACAAAAATGAAAATGAAATCCCAGTTGGGTGTGGTGACGCACACTTTTAATCCCAGCACTTGGGAGGCATAGGTAGGAGGATTGCTGTGAATTCAAGGCCAGCCTAGGACTACAGAGTGAGTTCCAGGTTGGCCTAACTAGAGGGAAATTAAAAAAAAAAAAAGAAAAAGGAAATCACGGGCTGGGGACAGAGGCTCAGTGGGTAGAGTGTTTGCCACGCAAGCGTGGAGACCCTGCAGTCCTAGCACCAGAGAGGCCGAGACGGGCAGACCCCTGGGGCTCGCTGGTCAGCTAGTTAGTCTAGCTGAATTGGTGAGTTCTGGGTTCAGTAAGAGACCGTATCCCCAAAATAAAGTGAAGAGCCATTGAGGAAGATACCTGGCATCAGGCTTTGGCCTCCACACACACATGGGCAAACAGGGGCACACACATACAAACATGCACACACACATGAATGCATACCACACATGTATGTAAAAAAAAAAAACCATGGGCTGGAGAGATGGCTTAGCGGTTAAGGCGCTTGTCTGCAAAGCCAAAGGACCCAGGTTCGATTCACCAGGACCCACATAAGCCAGACGCACAAGGGGGTACACGCGTCTGGAGTTCATTTGCAGTGGCTGGAGGCCCTGGCACGCCCATTCTCTCTCTCTCTCTCTTTCTGTCAAACAAATAAATAAAAATAAATAAATAAATATATTTTTTAAAACCCAGCTGTATCACTGAGAGAAAGAACCCATTGAGAAATTTCTTTTTTGAAAATATTTTTATTTATTGATTTGCAAGGAGAGAGAGACAAGAGAGAGAGAATGGGCACATCGGGGCCTCCTGCCTCTGCAAATGAACTCTAGATTCATGAGTCCCTTTGTGCGTCTGGCTCTATGTGGATACTGGGGAATCAAACTTGAGCCTGTGGGATTTGCAAGCAAGTACCTTTAGCCACTTGCCAACCCCCACTGAGGAACTCCATATAGCTTAGTGGGCCCTCACCTATATGCGCACTTATGCTCCCCCCCACACACATGTAAAACTATAGTGTGCTTTTGTTGTGGTGTGTAAGCCAACATGAACACGCATAGAATGATATGAGCCACGGTCCTACTGCCTCAACTGGCTCAAGTCTGGGGATCTGTGCCTCATACAGTGGGGTAGGTGAGGAGTGGAAAGTCTTTAAAAGAAAAAATATATAAACTTATAAATACAAAAATGCATTTGGTCCAAGCCTGGAAGGAGTGACCACTAAGCTTCCTGGTAAATCATCTATAATTACACCACCTCTGGTGTCCCTAATGCTGTCACTTAAAAAAAATTTTTTTTAACTTATTTATTCACTTAAGAGAGAGAGAGAGAGAATGGGTGTGCCAGGGCCTCCAGCCACTGCAAACGAACTCCAGATGCATGCGCCACTTTGTGTATCTGGCTTTACATGGGAACTGGGGAATCGAACCCGGATCCTTAGGCTTTGCAGGCAAGCACCTTAAGTGCTAAGTTAGCTCTCCAGTCCCTTGCCGTCACTTCTGAAAGAGAATGAACGTATGCATTCCTTTGCATCTGAAAATTACCAGCTATAAATTACCTCTCAAAGAGAGGTAATCTGGGACAGGACAGTCCCCATGTCGTGAGCCTTGAAGTTGCCTTATGGACTGGCTGCTGGTAAGTTTGAGGATGAAGAGAGAACTCCAACAGGACTTTGTGGAGCAGGGACTGAATTAGAAGAATTTTGCCTCAGCATTGATCTATCCGTGAGGGTCCTGCCTTTGTGTCAACCAGTCAGCAACCGGAGTTGACTAATCAAAGATCAGCAGTGGCTGTAAGGTAACCTGGAGAGAGGTCCAGTTTCTAGTTCTTATCGCTGTGAAGGGCCCCATGTGTCCCCAGGTGGACGCCATAGGTGCGGGCCCCGCCTCCCACCATGAATATTTAATTAACTCTGCTCTGCCTGGTAAGCTAGACTCACCACCGCGGACCCTGACGCCCAGTGTCCCCAGGCAGTGGGAAGTAAGTTTGGCGGCTCAAGTGGCAGCGTGCAAACCGAGCTGTTCTTCCCGCAAGCACAATGGAATCCAAGGTAATGGGACTTGAAGGTGGCCTCACTGGGGACCTCTCTTCTACCAGGTCTGAGGGATAGTACCGCTAGGCCTCCACTAGGCACGAAGAAGGAAATGCATTCACAGATAAGATTTTTTTTTTAAATTTATTTATTTGGGAGCGACAGACAGAGAGAGAAAGAGGCAGAGAGAGAGAGAGAATGGGCGCGCCAGAGCCTCCAGCCACTGCAAACGAACTCCAGATGCATGCACCACCTTGTGCATCTGGCTAACGTGGGTCCTGGGGAATGGAGCCTCAAACCGGGGTCCTTAGGCTTCACAGGCAAGCGCTTAACCTCTAAGCCATCTCTCCAGCCCCACAGATAAGATTCTTGAATTGGTTGGTGACATCTTTTTTTTTTTTTTAATAGCTAAAATGGTCAAGTAGATAGATGTCTCTTCGGCTGGTTGTGGGGGGGTGGTCATTTAGGGTGGGGTCTGCCAGTTCCCCTCTACCTGGTCTAGAACCTCTTGTTGTTTGTGATGGCTCTCTGTGACGACAGGACGGTGGTCCCCAACACAGTCACCATATGGGCCACAGGTGACTCCTGGACATTTAGAATATGGCTAGTGTGTCTGGGGGAACTAAATTGTTATTGTGCTTAATCTTCATTAGTGGAAAGTACACATGATTATTGTGATACATGGCCTGATCTTAAGAAGAATCATAGGTAATAATTGCCTTTATACTTGTGTATTTATAAATTTCATTATCCCAGATACACTGTTTATCTTAAATGTGGTACTCCCAAACTGCCCCAGTCAGCAGTCAACAGAAAGAGCTAAAGAGACAATAAAGACAGGATGTCAATGTCAAACCCACTGCCTTTTACTAGGGGGTAATTATAGAGTACTTACAAGACCAGTTTTCTGGGGGCTTCCCTCCCCCCCCCAAAAAAAACACAAACACAAACAAAAATTCTCTCATGTGTTGTCTGTTTATAAAACATGATTAGCTGACGAGCGGCCCCCTTTCTGGACAGCCAAAAGGGTTAAAGAAACATTTATATTCGCAGCCAGAATAATTTAGCAGCAGGGCACAGAGACCTCCCACACCACCAGGAAACTCTAGCCACTGCCTGTCATCGATCCATTCAGCCAATTATCCATTTCTATAGCACTGAATACCGTTGCCCTGGCAACCAGCGCTCAGAATGGTATCGGTACACTAGGGTCAGGGTCGTGTGGTTCCCGCTCCCCGCCCCCCCCCCCATTCTCCCTGCCTTTGCTCCCCCGCCTCTCAAGACAACTGGAACGCTCGCTTCTTCATCTGGAGAAAACGATTTGCTTGGTGCCACTTGGTGCAATCCGGCTTTACGTGGGTACTGGGGAATTGAAGCTGGGTCATTAGACTTTGCAGACAAGTGCCTTAACCACAGAGGCAGCTCTCCAGCCCTTATGTGTCTCTTGATACACCTTTTGTTGTTGAAATGAAGGAAACCTTCTTTGTGAATTGGCAGATTACCTTTGGAGGCATTAAAGCAAAATTAGTGCATTAATGATTTTCAGATGACAGGACCTGGAGCCCTGTGCGTTTAGAAATGGCCACTTGCTCTGCTTCTCCCTTCCCAGTGCAAGCAAGCCACATAGATCCTTCTAGAAGGAATGGCCTTCACTTCCCTTCACTTGAGAGAGAGAGAAAAATGAGTGCACCAGCATCTCCAGCCACTGCAAATGAACTCCAGATGCATGCACACCCTGTGCATCTGGCTTACGTGGGTACTGGAGAATTGAACCTGGGTCCTGAGGCTTCGCAGGCAAGCGCCTTAACTACTAAGCCGTCTCCCCAGCCCATTTCGTCTTCTTTGTGGCTGAAATAACTCCATTGTGGATACATTTTCTTTATTGACTCTTCTGTTGAGGGACACCTAGCTTGGTTTTATAACTTAGCCAATGAAAAGCCTGATGTGCCCGGGCGTGGTGGCACAAGCCTTTAATCCCAGCACTCAGGGAGGCAGAGGTAGGAGGATCGCTGTGAGTTCAAGGCCACCCTGAGACTACACAGTGAATTCCAGATCAGCCTGGGCTAGAGTGAGAGCCTGTTTTGAAAAAAAAAAAAAAGAAAGAAAGAAAGAAAGAAAAACGGGAAAAAAAAAGCATGATGTTTTGATCATTTCCTCAGATTCCACTCTGCTACAGAAATCCCTGTATACATGTAAAATTAGTAAAGCTCGTGTGCTTTTTTTGTTTTTGTTGATGTTCATTGGTTCTTGGGCTAGCTCGGCTTTTACATCCATCCATCCAGTGAGCTTACATAGGGACTAAAGGGGGAAGAGAGGAGGCGGCTCTTACTCCTACACTTTGAGGAAACACTGAACGGAGCCTACTCTACGGTGGAAAGGAACATGATTCAAACATCCAGCAACTAGTTGAATCTTGTAGCAGTTACCTTCTCATTACTGGGCCAAAAGAAAAATAATAATAAATAAATACCTGACCGGAAGCAGTTTATGGGAGGAAAGTGTCTACTTTCAGTCTGTAGTTTCTGGGGGAGGTTTCCTCATGGTGGAGGAAGCAAGGCCCGAGCAGACAGCCAGGCGTCCCATCTGGCCACATCAGCAGGGAAGTAGCAGCATGAGTGTGCATAGCTATGGACCCCCAGTGGAACTGGGCTAATAAACTTCAAGATTCGCCCCGTAACACATGGCCTCCGAGACTCCACCTCCCAAAGGTTCCACCATCTGAGGATCAAGGATGAGGCCTAATTGCAAACACTTGAGGCTACAGGTGCTCTTTATATTCAAACCACCATAGACCTAAAGCACTATGCTGAGTGAGAAAATAGAGCTAGAGAGAAGGTGGAGGGCATAAGCAGAGGCTGGCACACCCTTGGGATGAGGGAGCAGTACTGCATCTCATTATCATGACTCTATAAGAACGGGAAGGGCTGCTGGAGACATGGCTTAGTGATTAAGGCGCTTGTCTGCAAAGCCAAATGACTCATGTTTGATTCCTCAGGACCCACGTAAGCCAGATGCACAAAGTGGTGCATGCATCTGGTGTTTGTTTGCAGTGGCTGAAGGCCTTGTTGTGCCCATTCTCTGTCTCTCTCTATCTGCCTCTTTGTATATAATTTTTTTAAATTTTATTTGTTAGAGAGAGAGAGAGAGAAAATGGATGTGCCAGGGCCTCCAGCCACTGCAGACAAGCTCCAGACACATGTGCCACCTTGTGCATCTGGCTTACTTGGGGCCTGGGGAATTGAACTTGGGTCCTTTGGCTTTGCAGGGAAGTACCTTAACCACTAGACCATCTCTCCAGCTCCCTATATGCCTCTTTTTCTTCCCTATCTCTCTCAAATAAATAAATAAATAATGTTTTAAAGGATTGAAAAGAAGAGAATAGGCAGGAGTAAGAGCCACACTGAACTCCTCAACACACACAGACACACACACACACACACGACTGCATATAGAAACTGGCAAGGCTTCGATAACTTTCTGAATACTATACCAGTGCCAACTTCCTGGCACTTTAGTTATATTACTTTTGGGGCAAGCTGGGTGAAGAGTACCTGGTATCTCTCTGTACTATATACATTTAAAAAAATTTTATTTGTGAGGAAAGGGCTGGAGAGATGGCTTAGCGGTTATGCGCTTGCCTGTGAAGCCTAAGGACCCTGGTTCGAGGCTCGATTCCCCAGGACCCACGTTAGCCAGATGCCCAAGGGGGCACACGTGTCTGGAGTTCGTTTGCAGTGGCTGGAGGCCCTGGCACACCCATTCTCTCTATATCTATCTGCCTCTCTCTCTCTCTCTCTGTTGCTCTCAAATAAATAAATAAAAATAAACAAAAAAAATTTAAAAATTTTATTTGTGAGGAAAGAGAGAATGGGTGTGCCAGGGTCTCTAGCCACTGCAACCGTACTCCATTTGCATGTGCCACTTTGTGCATCTGGCTGTACGTGGGTAACTGTGGAATTGAACCTGGCTGGCAAGCTTGTGCAATCAAGCACCTTTTGACCACTGAGCCATCTCCCCGACCCCGATTTCCATAACTTCTCATGAGTCTATTATTTCAAAAGGAGAAGTTACTTGGAAATATTAGAGAGACAGCTGCTCAGAAGTGACGTCGGGCCTGAGGAGATGGCTCGCGGGGTGTTTGCTGCACAAGCATGAAGATATGAGTTCGGATCCCCAGTATCCACATAAAATCCCGGGTTTCATCGCAGCACATCTGTAATCTGAAGAAACAGACGTTCGCAAGCCCTGGGGCTCGCTGGCCAGCCAGTGTAGCTAAACAAGGGACTATTTCAAAGAATAAGGTGGGGGGGGGGAATAAAAAAAAGAATAAGGTGAAGAGAAATTAAGGAAGACCCCTGATGTGCACCTATGGCCTCCACTCACACACAGAGACAACACACATACATTTGTATGCACCTACATACTCACGTGTACACACATATATACCTACATATGAACACACACAACACACACATACATATGTGAAAAGAAGTGATCTCAGAGGCCGATAGACAAGGCAAATGAGCAGAAGTAATGGGCCATGAGGTTGGTAGTTTCTGGGCACATGATTTGCACCCCTGTGAGGATGGAACATGTGTGAATAGGTGTTGTTCGTGGTTGATTCACTCAAAAGCTCAATTTTGAGGCAAATCCTCCAACCATCATCTGCCTCTTTTCTCCAAGTGAATTGGTGTGGAGACTCGGTGAGATTGGGTCACGCCCCTTGGACAGTGAGGACGAGACCGTGGCTCAAGTCAGTGTTGATGGATGACTTCCATCACGTACCTTGCCACGGTTCAAATATAGTTTTTTTTTTAAAAAAATATTTTATTTATTTATTTGCTAGCAGAGAGACAGACATAAAGAATGGGAGCACCAGGGCCTCTAGCCACTGCAGATGAAACTCCAGATGCATGCTCCCTATTGTGCATCTGGCTTTATGTGAGTCCTGGGGAACTGAACCCACGTCATTAGACTTTGCAAGCAAGTGCCTTAACTGCTGAGCCATCTGTCTCCAGCCCTCAAATAGAATTTCTGCATGTGTGTGTGTGGAGTGAATGTGTGCGTGTGTGCTCTTATGACATGTGTTGGTGCAGGTTTGTGTGCAAGTGTGTGCGAGCATGTGTATATGTGCATATGGTGGCCAGAGGTCAGTGTCAGGTCTCTATCTCTCTCCACCTTATTTTTAGAGATAAGGTCTCAATGAACTGGAAGCTCAGTAATATGGCTAGACAGGCTAACCAGCAAGAGCTAGAGATCCAACTCCACTGCCCGGGCCACCAGTGCTGGCATTGACAGGCAAACACCACCACGCCCAGCATGTGTACATGGGCGCTAAGGACCTAAATTTGGCCCTCACGCTGCTGCAGCAAGTCCTTTACCCACAGAGCCGTATCCTCAGCCCCTTCAACATGTTTTATGACTTTACAACACACAAGGGTCCAAAGGCCATTGCTAATTTAAATTTTTATTTAAGAATAATTACAGAGGGCTGGAGAGATGGCTTAGCGGTTAAGGCATTTGCCTGCAAAGCCAAAGGACCTCGGTTCGATTCCCCAGGACCCACGTGAGCCAGATGCACAAGGTGGCCCATGTGTCTGGAGTTTGTTTGCAGTGGCTGGAGGCCCCGGCACGCCCATTCTCTCTTTCTCTCTCTCTCTCTCTCTCCCTCTGTGTGTGTCTGCCTCTTTCCCTCTCTCAAATAAATAAAATTTTTAAAAATTGGGCTAGAGGGATGGCTTAGTGCTTAAGGCATTTGCCTGCAAAGCCAAAGGACCCAGGTTGAATTCCCCAGGACCCACATAAGCCAGATGCACAAGGGGGCGTATGCGTCTGGAGTCCATTTGCAGTGACTGGAGGCCCTGGTGCACCCATTTTTCTCTCTCTCTCTTTCTCCCTCTTTCTCTGACAAATAAATAAATAAAAATAAAATATTTTTAAAAATTGAATTAAAAAATATAGACACAAAAATTGTAAAATAGTGCAGAAAAGTTCCCATGTTCTGTCCACTTATTGAAGAGTGAGTGGTTACTTCTTAGGAAAGAATGGGAGAAGAGCTAAGCCAGGGTGAATAACACTGTCACAATGTATACAGTTCATTTTATCACATTTTTGCATTCGTGGAACAATCAAAAGTACTTATTTTGGGGCTAGAGAGATGGCTGAGCAGTTAAGGCACTTGTCCGCAAAGCCAAGCAACCCAGGTTCAACTCTCCAGAACCCACATAAGCCAGATGCACGAGGTGATACACGCGCTGAAGGTGGCGCACACGTCTGGAGTTTGATTGCAGTGGCTAGAGACGATGGCACGTCAATTCTCTCCTCCCCATAAAAAAGAAGAAAAGGCCGGGCATGGTGGCACACGCCTTTAATCCCAGCACTCGGGAGGCAGAGGTAGGAGGATCACCATGAGTTAAAGGCTACCCTGAGACAACATAGTGAATTCCAGGTCAGCCTGGACTAGAGTGAAACCCTACCTCAAAATCCAAAAGGAAAAAAAAAAAGAAAAAGAAAAAGAAAAAAAGTAGTTTTTTTGGGGGGAGGGTGCTGAGGAGATAGCCCACTGGTTAAAGATATTTGCTTGCAAAGCCTGCTGACACGTGTTCAATTCTCCAGCTATCCATATAAAGCTTGATAGGCATTTGTTTGCAATGACAAGAGACCCTGCCGTGCTCTCCTCCACACACATACACAAGCAAATAAATAAATTTTTAAAAAGAGTAGTTATTTTTACTGGGTGCCTAAGTGCTGGCCAATGTATTTCCTTGGGCCTTTCATTCACATATCTACTTAGTTAAGTTTTACCTTTTAAAAGTCCCACCATTCTTTTTTTTTTTTTTTTAAAATGTACTTTATTTATTTACTTATTTATTTGAGAGAGAAAGAAAAAAGTAGATAGAGAATGAGCACACCAGGGCTTCTAGCCACTGCAAACGAACTCCAGACACATGCTCTGCCTTGTGCCTCTGGCTTTACCTGGGTACTAGGGAATCAAATCTGGGTCCTTAGGCTTTGTAGTCAAGTAGCTTAACCACTGAGCCATCTCTCTAGCCCACGGTCCCACAATTCTTTTTTTTTTTTTTTTTTTTTTTTGGTTTTCCGAGGTAGGGTCTCACTGTAGCCCAGGCTGACTTGGAATTCACTATGGAGTCTCAGGGTGGCCTCGAACTCACGGCGATCCTGCTACCTCTGCCTTCC
This sequence comes from Dipus sagitta, assembly GCA_036346955.1. Classification (NCBI taxonomy): domain Eukaryota; kingdom Metazoa; phylum Chordata; class Mammalia; order Rodentia; family Dipodidae; genus Dipus; species Dipus sagitta. Next base: position 12,473,564 of record CM070782.1, read on the forward strand.
GAGTGCTGGGATTAAAGGCGGGCGCCACCACACACGGCGACGGTCCCACAATTCTTGTATTACCAAATGGAGGGCCACACCTCCAACGCATGAACCCTTAGGGACAAACCACACACAAGCCATGGAAATGGATCATTTATTCTTAAAATGACAATAGACTTGCCCATGGTAGTGTTAGTGGGCGCCATATCGACCCCAGCATTCGCCAGTGTGGACCTCCCCGTGGCAGTGATGCCAGCGTGACTTCTGCTCTTTGCCCATCACTGCCAGTGGGGAAATTGAACCTATTCTCCCTCCCAAAACAATGGTTAGGCATTCAAGTTTCTACTATAAGTCAGTCTGCTCTCTCTCTCTTTCTCTCTCTCTCCCCAGAATAATGTGTTTTACCACCAATAAGAAAGTACTCTTGGGACTGGAGAGATGGCTTAACAGTTAAGGAGCTTTCCTGAAAAGCCTAAGGACCTAGCTTTGTCTCCCCAGGACCCACATAAGCCAGATGCACAAGGTGGCGCATGCATCTATCTGGAGTTCATTTGTAGTGGCTGGAGGCCCCAGTGCTCCCATTTTCTCCCCCCCCCTATCTATCTATATATCTATATCTATATATCTGCCTCTCTCTCTCTCTCAAATAAAATAAATAAATAAATTAAATAAATAAATAAAAAATACTTTAAAAAAAGACTGAGCTGGGCACGGTGGCGTATGCCTTTAATCCCAGCATTCGGGAGGCAGAGGTAGGAGGATCGCTGTGAGTTCGAGGCCACCCTGAGTATACAGAGAGAATTCCAGGTCAGCCTGGGCTAGAGTGAGACCCTACCTCAGGAAAAAAAAAAAAAAAAAAAAGGAAGGAAGGAAGAAGGAAAGAAAGACTGTACTCATAGCATAGCTCAGAAGACAAGGGCATTTTCTTTTAGGGGATAATAGCCCCTGTTGTTACGTAAACCTAGTTCTGTTCCTAATTCTCCTCTTTTGGTTTTTGGTTTTTGAGATAGGGTCTCACTCTAGTTCAGGCTGACCTGGAATTCGCTATGTAGTCTCAGGGTGGCCTTGAACTCATGGTGATCCTTCTACCTCAGCCTCCCGAGTGCTGGGACTAAAGGCATGTGCCACCACGCCTGGCTCTAATTCTCCTTTTCATATAGACTCTTCAATAGCAAAATTTATTTTTATTTATTTAGTTGCAAGGAGAGAGAGGGAGAGGGAGAGAATTGTTATGCCAGGACCTCTTGCTGCTGCAAACAGACTTCAGTTGTATGCACCGCTTTGTGCATCTGGCTTTATGTGAGTACTAGGGAATCAAACCCAGGCCATAAGGCTTTGCAAGCAAGTTCCTTTCACTGCTGAGCCATCTCTCTTGCCCATCAACATTTATTGACAACAGCAATTCTAGTTCTTAGAATTAATACTATAATAAGCGGCAGCCTAGTGACTCCCCAGCCCCCAGAAGTTACTAGGAAACCCAGTGTTCCCTGGGCTTGGGTTTCTAACCTCGTCATTGTGAATGATGTCATTCTGTGTGATATTTAAAGGTGCTGTCTTTCAAAGTGATAGAAAGGCTTATATAAACCATTACCCCCGCTGAGCATGGTGCGCATGTCTTTAATCCCAGCACTCAGGAGGCAGAGGTAGGAGGATCACTGTGAATTGAGGCCAGCCTGAGACTACATAGTAACTTCCAGGTTAGCCTGAGCTACAATGGGATCCTACCTTGAAAACAAAAGACAAAACATTATCCCCATGTTATTCACACAAACACATGCACACAGGAGTAGAAAGGACCTGAAAAAAATGTTCCAAGTGAAAATGTGATCATTTTTTAAAAAATTATTTTATTTTTATTTATTTATTTGAGAGAGAGAAGGAGATGGGGGGAGAGAGAGAGAATGGGTGCTCTGGGGTCTTAAGCTACTGCAAACAAACTCCAGATGCATGCATCACCTTGTGCATCTGGCTTACGTGGGTACTGGGGACGCAAACCCCGGTCCTTAGGCTTTGCAGGCAAGCGCCTTAACTGCTGAGCCATCTCTCCAGCCAGATTTCACAATTTCTTTGTGTTGGGAATATTCAAAGTCCTCTGTAGTAGGTACTGTGAATTATCCAGTTAGTTACCGTCCACCATAGTTGAGGAGGAAGGGCTTCCATTACATGCATCTGGGTTCTGACTTGTGTGTTTTCCTCTTGGTTAAACACCCAGGACAAAGAAAGTGTGCTCGGCAGGAAGTGGCGTTGTGATGGTTGGAGGTGTCGTTCTGGTGTCAGTATCTAACTAGCCTTTAACTCCAGCACTTGGGAGGCTTGCTGTGAGTTCAAGTCCAGCCTGGCACTACAGTGAGTTCCAGGTCAGCCTGGGCTAGAGTGATACTCTACCTCAAAAATGAAATAAAATAAAATAAAATAAATAAGCCAGGCCTAGTGGCGCATGCATTAAATCCCAGCACTCGGGAGGCCGAGGTAGGAGGACCACCTTGAGTTCAAGGTCACCGTGAGACTACCAGGTGAATTCCAGGTCAGCCTGGGCTACAGCGAGACCCTACCTCAATAAATAAGTAAATAAATAAATAAACAAACAAACTGGCAGAAACAAAAACTTCATGTATTGGTTCCTACCAATACATGCCAATATCCAGATTTAGCAGGACTCTCAGACCATGCAATAACTTTGGTTCTGGAAGAAACTAGCTGAGGAAGCCAGAAAGATTCCCCTTCAGGCAAGAAAAGGGTCTCTTTTACAAGTTCACGTTCAAACTGTGAGGAGAGCAAGGTGCTTCGGTAAAGTTCAAGGGAGGCTAAGAAGCTTTCTCTTTAAGATGGCTCTTAGCTTCCTTAGACATGGATTCTAACACCTCCTAAGAAGTAGAAGCAAGCATGGCTGGAGAAAGGGCCTGGCAGTTAAAGGCACTTGCTTGTAAAGCCTGACAGCCTGGGTTTAATTCCCCAGCACCCACGTAAAGGCAGATGCACAAAGTGGTGCATGCATCTGGAGTTTGTTTGCAGAGGCAGGAGGCCCTGGTGAGCCCATACACACTCTTTTTCTGTCTGCCTCTTTCTCTGTCTCTCAAAGAAATAATCAACAAATAAAACCTTTTTTTAATTTTAATTTTTTAAAGCAGTCCTTATTTATGTGGCTTCTTCATTTTAAATTTTTTAATTATTTATTCATTTATTTGAGAGAGGGAAAGAGGCTCAGTGAGAGAGAGAATGAGAATGGGCGCATCAGAGCTTCCAGCCACTGCAAACGAACTCCAGACGCGTGCGCCCCCTTGTACATCTGGCTAACGTGGGTCCTGGGGAATCGAACCTGCGTCCTTTGGCTTTGCAGGCAAATGCCTTAACTGCTAAGACATCCCTCCACCGCTTTCTTTCGATTTTAAAGTAGCAAGTTGAGGTCTTGCCTTGCCCGATTTGCCTCCCCGCTCTTATGCTGAGATTATATAGTTGTGCCCCGGCAAGTGTGTTCAACTCCATCTGTAATTCCTATGGGCCAATTAAGACTGTTCTCAGTTTTACTAGCAGCCCACTTAATCACTAAGGTCATTTAGAAGCATTATTCTGTTTGCCAGTGTTCATAATTATCCTCATTCCGTGGTGATTAAGAGGCTGCCGCTGGATAATCAAGCACCAGCAGGCTTCTGGTCGTTAGATGGAAAGATAATCCTTCATTTCAACTGCAGGGCTGTCATCGCCTGGAAACACGCACGCAACAACTCTCATGCCAGTCTGAGCTTCGCGGGTTTCCTGGTTGACTCCTTGAATCCGGATATCAGAGCCTGCTTGCTTGCTTGACAGGCATTTGGTTCAAATACCCGCTGCCACTTGAACGCTGAATTCAGAATCGGGCATAGTGGGATGGCAGAGGGACTTCCTCCAGAGCTACATCTGTCTGTCTGCATTCATCAGATTCTAGGCAGGAAACCGCCCCGCTCTTGGCAGAGTTCATGTGGGGTTTGTGTGCTTGGCAAACGAGGAGGCGACAATGGGCTGGAGAGGGGACATCTCAGCTGGAGCTCTAAATGACGTGATTTCTCAAACTCAGACTAGTTTTGATTTTGTTCCTACTTTTTTGTTTTGTTTTGTTTTTGCTTTTGGAGACAGAGTTTCACTATGCAGCCCCAAGCTGGCCTTGAACTCTCCATCCTCCTGCCTCAGTGCTGGGGACACAGGTGTGCACCATCATACCCGCCTAAGATTTTAACTCAGTAGCATCATAACTCCCAGATCCACCAGGTGTTTAATGAACCTGCATTTGAACAAGGCTATATTTGAAATCTGATTACTTCTGTTGGTGTGTGATATTTTAAAGTGAGTTTGATGCAAAAGTAGGGCTTCTGGCCTAGACCGACGGCCTCAGCGGTTAAAGTACTTGCCTGCAAAGCCTGTTGACCCCGGGATGGATTCCCCAGAACCTACATAAAGCCAGATGCGCAAAGTGGCGCACACATCTGGAGTTTGTTTGCAGTGGCCGGAGGCCCTGATGAGCTCATTCCTCTCTCTCTCTCTCTCTCTCTCTTTCCTTGCAAATAAATAAATAAATTTTTAATGGGCTCCTAATGGAAATACGTGCTAAGCAGGACACAGAGCTTGAGTCAACACACTTTTAAAAAAATTTCTGCTTTTTTTTCAAATTAACAACTTCTATGATTATGAACAATATCTCATGGCAATGCCCTCACTCTCCCACACACACTTTCCCCTTTGAAACTTCATTCTCCATCATATCCCCTCCTGCTCTCAATCAGTCTCTCTTTTATTTCTCAACACATTTTTTGCTGTAAAGGACCAGACAGAGAATAATGTGCATTTCTACCATAGGACAGAAGCATTCATCCACATGCACATAGGGCTGGCCATGTTCCAATGAGACCTTATGTACAGACACTGAAATGTGAATCTCATATAATTTTCCTGTGTCATTAAATATTATTATCCCCTTGACTGTTTTTTTTTTCTCTTATCACTTTAAAATGTAAAGGCCACCCTTGGCCCTTTAAAAACAGTCAGTTCATGGGCTGGAGAGATGACTTAGCGGTTAAGGCCCTCGTCTGCAAAGCCTAGCCACCCAGTTTTGGTTCCCCAGTACCCATGTAAAGCCAGATACAGTGTGGCACGTGCATCTAGAGTTCTTTTTGCAGCGGCTGTAGGCCCTGGCGCTCCCATTCTCTCTGTCTCTCTTCTATCTGTCTCTCTGCTTGCAAATAAATAAATACAAGTTTAAAAACAAACCAAAAAAAAAAAAAAAAAAAGTCAGCTCAGATCTGAATTCCCCCTTCAGGCCATCATTTGCTGAGCCTTAACGTAGAGTATCCGACTTGTTTTGCTTTGTAAGCACTCACGGGCCACTGGCTAGCAAGATCTGCGGTGCTGAAGGAAAAAGCCAAGTTCATTAGGAAGCCTGATGTAGCAGCTCAGCCAGTGGCCAGTGATAATCTCGGCCCCAAGTGTACCAAACTGTAGGCTGGCCGCAGTAGAAAAAAGCACAATGCAAGAATGTGAGGCTCTGTTGGGGGGGGTCTGTAGCAGACCACACCTTTTTATCTTCCTCCAGCTTTGTTTCTCCTTCTCCTCTTCCTCTTCTTTCCTCTATCATCATCGTCATCAGAGTTTTTGAGACAAAGTCTCACTGTATAGCCATGCTGGCCTTGAACTTGCAATCTCCCTGTCTCAGTGTCCCAAATGCTGGTATTACAGGCATGCACCACCATGACCGGCTGCTCTCTCTCTCTCTCTCCCTCTCTCTTGCTCTTACTCTCTCTTTTTTTTCAAGACAGGATCTCATGTAGCCCAGGCTGGCCTCAAACTCAATGTACACCTGACAATGACTTTGAACTTCTGTTCCTCCTGCGTCCACCTCCCAAGTGCCGAGATGACAGGCTTGTGTCACCTCTGCCTGGTTTATGCGGTGTTGGAGATGGAAGCCAGGACCATGCATGCTAGGCAGGTGAGCTACCAACTGAGCTCCCTGTGCCGCTCACTGGTTTTTCTCAGTGCATTCTGGAAGCATCACCGGTGCTGTGCGGTCTGCGGTGTGCAGTAGAAAGCATTCTGCAAATACTTTGGGCCTGTGCATATCCTTGTCTGATCAGCCCTCTATCCAGTGCGCAGAAAGACTTTTGAGGTGCTTTCCTTCCCCTCCCGTTTTGGGAAGGACCTCGATGAAAGCGTTTAAAACACTGGCTCTGCCGGGCGTGGTGGCACACACCTTTAATCCCAGCACTCGGGAGGCAGAGGTAGGGGGATCCCTGTGAGTTCGAGGTCACCCTGAGATTACATACTGAATTCCAGGTCAGCCTGGGCTAGAGCGAGACCATACCTCAAATAATTTGTTGTTTTAAAAAAAGGATCTAAGATAAGTATCTCCTAGTCTTTCCTACAAATGGGCCTCTGCGTCTTTCGGACGTGAGTTCTTAAGCAAATATTTGAAATGTACGCACGAAAGAAATCTACACATGGCCCGACAGGGGTTGGTAGGCTGTGATAGTAAGTGCTGGCAACTGCTGTTATTAAAGATGGCTTGCCATGTCTGTGCCCAGGAGGTGGCTGGGGAGCTGTCCTGTCCACTAACTAACTAACCTATAGCTGGGGAGCACCCTGTCTGGCCTAAAACCCGGACATTTGAGCGCTCGTAGGGAACCTGACAGGCAATTGTGTTATGGAAGCTGACATGCTGAATGGACCCCTTTTAGCGACATTCTTTACCTGTCTCTTTGTGTTAAAGGGGGAGCAGAGGAGGGAGTGGACGAGGCGGGGGGGGAGATGGCAGGTGGGGTAAAATATCAGGCGGTTTCAAGGGTGAGCTGATGTCGTCGGTATAGCAAGAAAGGATCGCGCGAACAAATCTCTATTGTTCCCTGTCATCTTTAAATGAGTGTCAAAGTAGGCAGGGGGGCTTTGACCGTTAACCGCACAATTTAGCCGGCCTGTTGTGTCCTGCGGGCCCCACCTCCTTGGAGTTTCTCAGATTAGAAAAGAAGTCCCCCAGCCCCTTTATAAATGGGCCATCTCTTGTTCTTTGTGTCCGGACTGCCCAGTGTGAAATCCACAGTGACGTTAAATGTTTTCTAATGAATAATTACTGAAAGGAAATGGAGAGCTATATGTGTAATGGATTGTAGCGCATTAAAATGTTTTATTTTGCGCACAAAAATGTTGTCTTTCACAAGCACCATGATTGTCGCAAGAACGCCTTTGTGCGGGGACCTGTTTCTATGGATTATCTGCAAGCGTTTCCATCCCGATGGGGAATCAAAGAGCGCCTTTGGCAAACCAAGGGTTTTCAAGATGGCAGCCATGAAACACATTTAGTATTTAAAGTTGCGGGTTTTAAAGGGATGTTTGAACTCAGAAGATTTTCTCACTTACTTCTCCCCCAGCCCCCCGCCCCCCCACATACACATGCACACCCCTCTTTTGATTTGGGAAAGTGAAGTGGCTCCCCCGACCTCTGTCCTGAGCAAGACTTTGGAGCCCACTTCTTAAGAGACGCACCAGGGATCCCGGGAATGGGTGGCTGGCACTTTCTCTTAACTACGTAGTTCATTTCTTGTTTTTCTGCTTTGGGTTGAATGTGGATTAAATAGAAGACTGCAGGAAATTTCCAATGGCTACCCTATTAGGAGCTTAGGAAGAAGCCCTCAGTGGGTCTTATCGAGGAAACTGTTGGGATCTGACTGGATCTCTGTTTTTTTATTTTATTTTATTTTATTTTATTTACTTGAGAGAGAAAGAATAGGCCTGTCAGGGCCTCTAGCCACTGGAAACAAACTCCAGACACATGTACCACCGTGTACATCTGGGGTAACGTGAGTACTAGGGAATTGAACTCCAGTCCTCAGGTTTTGCAGGCAAGCACCTTAACCACTAAGCCACCTCTCCAGCCCTGGATCTTTTCTTTTTTTTTTTTTTTTTTTTTTTTTTTTTTTTTTTTTTTTTTGGTTTTTTGAGGCAGGGTCTCACTCTAGCCCAGGCTGACCTGGAATTAACTATGCAGTCTCAGGCTGGCCTTGAACTCACGGTGATCCTCCTACCTCTGCCTCCTGAGTGCTGGGATTAAGGGCGTGCATCACCACGCCCGGCTCCTAGATCTCTGTTTTATGACAATAGAAGCTTCTAGTATTTCATAAACTGGTGTAATGTAAGCATCCGTGTCTGAATGCTGTTATGTTGCTAATTAAACAACTAGTACAAGCAGAGTGCAGCCTGTCTCTCTGTCTTCCCCTCTCAGTCTTTCCATCTCTCTCTCTCCCTCTCTCTCTCTCTCTCTCTCTCTGTCTCTCTCCTCACTTACAATGTTGGATAGCTGGAATGGTTTCCTGAGGGTCATGGGTTGAATGGTGTGTTTGGCACTCTTGGAGGGTGTGTGCTTCTCCTTTGTAAAACCCTTAACATAGCTGTGCCTTTTATTTTAAGACCCCTACTATCTCTAGTCTTCTTGTTTTCCCCATGGAAGTAATCATATTGAAGTACAAGCCAGGCTGAGGAGACGGCTCAGGGGTTAAGGGCTCTTGATTTAGACTCGGGAGCTCTACAGTCTGTGAGGTATCACAGGGCAATCCTGGCATTCGTCCTCATCTCTTACAATTGGAGATCTGCCTTTGAGCCCAAAGACAGTTATTTTCTCCTGGACTTAAACGTTCTTATTAAAAAGTTTTATCTAGGGCTGGAGAGATGGCTCAGCAGTTAAAGGCACTTGCTTATAAATCCTGATGGCCCAGATTCGATTCCCCAGTACCCACATAAACCCAAATGCACAAACTGGCATGCATGTGGAGTTCATGTGCAGTGGCAAGAGGCCTTGGCACACCCATACTCATTCTTTCTCTCTTCCTCTCTCTCTTTCTCTCTGTATCTCTCTCTCAAATAATTTTTTTTTAAAGTTTTGTCTAGGGCTCAGTGGTTAAAGGCGCCAGCCGAGGTTCAGTTCCCCAGTATCCATGTAAAGCCAGACACACAAAATGGTGCATGTGTCTGGAGTTTGTTTGTAGTGGCAAGAGGCCCTGGTAAGCCCATTTTCTCCTCCACTTCTCTCTCTCTCTCTCTCTCTCTCTTGCTTTTATCTCCCTTTCTCTATTCTCTCAAATAAATAAATGAATGAAACAGTTTCATCCTTGGGCTGGGAATATGGCTCAGTGACAGAACACTTGCCTATCCTATGCCAGGCCCAGAGATCAAGTCCCACAAATAATGATAAGAATTCTAGCCAGGCGTGGTGGCGCATACCTTTAATCCCAGCACTCGGGAGGCTGAGGTAGGAGGATCGCCATGAGTTCCAGGCCACCTTGAGACTACATAGTAAATTCCAGGTCAACCTGGGCTAGAATGAGACTCTCTCTCTCTCTATATATATATGTATATATAAAATTCTATCCTCTGTATTTTGTTTTGTTAGAGGAGGAAAAAGTGTGATCTTTTCTGCAGTCATTCCAAGATCCACGACAGAGACCCCTGTGACCCAGATGAGCAAGAGAAACACACACAAGTGTGCTGAATATAAGTTTCATATGGCACGAGCACTTTCAGAAACGAACCTCCCCCATAAAACGTTTTTTCATGTGTATGTGCATAATGTGGTGTATAGTATAGTGTGTGGTGTGGGGTGTGTGTGTGGGTGTTGCATGCACGTCTATGTGCATAATGTGGGATGGTATAGCGCATGGTGTGTGCGCGTGTTTTACGCACATGCATGTGCCCGTGGGGCGCCCCGCGAGCTTGCCTGCAGCGGGACATGCTTGCTGGCCGTGGTCAGGGGGGAACGTTGGCTGTCCTGCTCTGTGGTTTTTCTGCCTCTTCTTACTTGAGCCTCTCACAGGTCATAGAGCTTGCTGTTTTCTCATGAGCTCCAGCAATTCCCCTGCCCCTGCTCCCCATGGGACTGAGGTCACAGAAGCGTGTGGCCATGCCAGGTCGTTCATGTGGGTCCTGGAGATCAACTTTGAGTGGCCCCTCGGGCCTCCTCAGGCCCTCCCACTGGTGCACGAAATGCTCTTAACCACTGAGCTGTCTCCAGACTAGAAACTGTATTTTATGGTTAGGTTAAATAAAGAGGGGATGGTTGTGGGGAAGTAAGACTGGACAAGAAGGTTTCCTAGTACCATCCTGTCCCCATATCCCTGGGGGAATCTTTTTGATTTGTGGTACCGGGGACAGAAGCCGGGGTCTTGCCCATGCTAGACAAGCTCTCTACCACTGTCGCGTCCCTGGCCCCCACGGAGGATGGAGACTCCTGTGAATGAACTCCTGGATGCATGAGGTAACAGATAGTACTGAATCACACACATACTGTGCTTCCAAGACAGATTCACCTATGAAGAACGTAATTTATAAATTAAACATAGCCAGGGTATGCCTAATTTTAAATAAGTCAGTGCTCCTCCCCGCTGCCTCAATCTCTGTTACTTCTCTCATTACTGTGGCAAAATAGCTAGACACAAAAACAACTTAAGGGATGCAGAGCTTATTTGGGTTCACAGTTTCGAGGAATACAGTCTGTTGTGGTAAGAAGGCCTGGCTGCAGGCTGGAGGCCCTGATGTGCCCATTCTCTCTCTCTCTCTTTCTCCCCCTCTTTCTCTCTCTCTCTTCTCCTTTCCTCTCTCTCTCTCTCTCTCTCTCTCGTAAAATAAATTTAAAAAAGTAAGTCTCAGCCAGCCGTGGTGGTGCACGCCTTTAGTCCCAGCACTCGGGAGGCAGAGGTAGGTGGATCGCCATGAGTTCGAGGCCACCCTGAGACTCCATAGTAAATTCCAGGTCAGCCTTGGCTAGAGTGAAACCCTACCTCGAAAAACCAAAAAAAAAAAAAAGTCTCTAGACATAAGGTTAGAGCATCTAGGAATACATAACTTTTTTATCATTTTATTTATTAGATACAGAGGGAGGGAGAAAGAGAGTGGGCACATACCAGGGCCTCTAGCCACTGCAAACGAACTCCAGACGCATGTGCCACGATGTGCACCTGGCTAACGTGGGACCTGGAGAATCGAACCTGGGTCCTTAGGCTTCACAGGCAAGTGCCTTCACTGCTAAGCCATCCCTCCGGCCCTACATAACTATTTTTAATTATTTATTGGAGAGAGAGATAGAGATGCAGAAAGAGGCAGCCACAGACAGAGAGAGTATAGGCACACCAGGGCCTCCAGCTGCTGCAAAAGAACCCCAGATGCATGTGCCACTTTGTGCATCTGGCTTTACGTGGGTGCTGAGGCATTGAACTCCAACCATCAGACTTTTCAAGCCAGCATCTTTAATCCATCTCTCTAGCTCCTATACCTAACTTTTAAAACATACGCTATGGCGGTTCAAGCAACAGCAGTAGCTATGGCAATGGCAGAAGATTTTAATTACCGCCAGGAAACAAAGCTTAGCAGGAGAGGAGAGCCAGAGAAGCGACAGGGAAGCTACAGGTTACAGCAGATTTGTGAACTCAGCCAAGCACAGTGGCGGCAGGGCCTAGCTGCTACAAAGAAGACATGTCTTAGACGATACTCATGTGTATGGGCAAAAAAACCTCGAGGACTGTGTTTGTGACTAATTGTATAACAGGTTCTTTTAGTTTCTGTTCTGTGGAAAGTGTAAAGCATTCCAACAAAGGGTTTTAATGTAGACTTTTTTTTTCACCCATGCTGTTGATTGCTAAATGTAATCATCTGATCATGATGCTGAATAAATGTGTCTTTTTTAAAAAAAAAATATGCTAAAATTACTAGACCTTATTTGTCCCATCACTTGAATCAGAGAGCAGTACTTCCATCCCTCACTCAAAGCATGTTCCTTTCCTGCCCCTCTCCCCTCCGTCCCTCTCTCCTTCCTTCACGGGACAGGATCTCATCAGGGAGCCCAGGTCAGCCTTAAACTCATGGTTGTTCTGGCTTCATCCTCCCGAGTGTTGGGATTACAAGCATGGATGCCACATCCAGCTGACAGTCCATCCCTATGCTTTGCCCATTGTGTCTTTTAAAATGTACATGCGGGCTGGAGAGATGGCTTAGCGGTTAAGCGCTTGCCTATGAAGCCTAAGGACCCCGGTGCGAGGCTCGATTCCCCAGGACCCACGTTAGCCAGATGCACAAGGGGGTGCATGCGTCTGGAGTTCATTTGCAGTGGCTGGAGGCCCTGGTGCGCCCACTCTCTCTCTCTCTCCCTCCCTCTTTCTCTCTCTGTCTATCGCTCTCAAGTAAATAAATAAAAATAAACAAAAACAAAAAAATAACTAAACAAATAAAATGTACATGCTATATCTCCATGTAATTTAGTGGTTTCTCTCTCTCTCTCTTTTTAGTATTTATTTATTTATTTGTAAGAAGAGAGAGAGAGAGAAAATGGGTGTGCCAGGGCTTCCGGCCATTGCAAACCAGCTCCAGATGCATATGCCACTTTGTGCATCTGGCTTACATGGGTACTGGAGACTCAATCCTGGGTCCTTAGGTTTTGCAAGCAAGTGCCTTAACCTCTGAGCCATCTCTCTCCATCTCTATTGTTTATCTTTTGAGTGAAGTTAAATCAACATATGTTCCTCATAGGTTGCTTGATGTTTTCTGTGTATTGTTTACATACTTTGTTCATTTTTGCGCTCTCTCTCTCTCTCTCTCTCTCTCTCTCTGTGTGTGTGTGTGTGTGTGTGTGTGTGTGTGTGTGTCATAATGGACTTCCTCATATTGACTTTTAGAAACTTTTTACATGTTATGGAAACTAGTCAGTTATCTGGAATGTGAACTAGAAATGCATTTTTCCACAGCTGTTTTGTGTTTTGACCCTGCTTATGATATTTATTCCAGGCAGAAATACATTTTTTTTAAAGAATGAAGAGTATCGCAAAGTAAGAGACAAAGAAAGCAGAGAAAAGAGACTCCTCCAGGAAGGAGGGAGGAAAGGATTCCAGAGCTGGAAGATCCCTAGGCAGAAACATTTTCTATGTACTTGATCATTTTGTTCTTTTATGGTTTCTGGATCTTGTAATATACCTAAGAAAGCATTTCTTTTTTTAGTTTTTTTTTTTTTTTTTTTTTTTTTTTTGAGGTAAGGTCTCACTCTAGCCAAGGCTGACCTGGAATTCACTATGTAGTCTCAGGGTGGCCTCAAACTCACAGTGATCCTCCTACCTCTGCCTCCTAAATGCTGGGATTAAAGGCGTGCGCCACCACACTGGGCCCAAGAAAGCATTTCTTCAACTATATTTTCTTCTAGTACTTTTTCTTTTTAAAAAAAACTTGGGGGGCAGGGCTGTAGAGATGGCTTAGCAGTTAAGATGCATGCCTACAAAGCCAGGCTTGATTCCCCAGGTCCCACGTAAGTCAGATGCACATGGTGGCACATGCATCTGGAATTCGTTCAGTGGCTGGAGGCCCTGGCAGGCCCATTTTCATTCTCACTCTCTCTCTAAGAATGGGTGCATCAGGGCCTCTCTTGACCCTGCAAATGAACTCCAGATGCATGCACCACTTTGTGCATCTGGCTCTACATAGGTGCTGGAGAATCAAACCCGGACCACCAGACTTTCAAGTAAGCACCTTTATCAGCTGAGCCATCTCTCCAGCCCAAATGTTCTTGGTTTTTAAAATTTTTATTTATGTATTTATTTGAGAGAGAGAGAAAGAGAAAGAGAAAGAGAGAGAGAGAGAGAGAGAGAGAATGAGTATGCCAGGGTCCCCTAGCAGCTGCAAACAAACTCCAGACACATGCGCTATCTTGTGCATCTGGCTTACACAGGACTTGGGGAATCGAACCTGAGTCTTTTGGCTTTGCAGGCCAGCACCTTAACTGCTAAGCCATCCCTCCAGCCCCTCAAATGTTATTGATTTTAATGCAGATGTGAAAAATTGCACATATTTCTCTGTGATGAATGTGGTTTTGTGATCCCCACACCAAAGTCAGGAAGATTGCCTTTACATTTTTTTCTTAAATGTTTAAAATATTTTATTTGGGCTGGAGAGATGGCTTAGCAGTTAAGGCACTTGCCTGCGAAGCCTGAGGACTCATGTTCTGCTCTCCAGGTCCCATGTAAGCTAGATGCATAAGGTGATGCAAGTGTGCAAGGTCGCACATGTGCACAAGGAGGCGCACGTGTCTGGAGTTCGATTTCAGTGGCTGGAGGCCCTGGAGCATCAATTCCTTCTCTTGCTCTCTTACATAAAAAAAGGCCAGTTTGTTGGGCTTGCCTCAAAAAATTTTTATTTTATTTTATTTATTTATTAGAGAAACAGAGAAAGAAGGAAGAAGATATAGCAAGAGAGAATGGCCGTACCAGGGCCTCTATCCACTGCAAATGAACTCCAGAAGCATGCGCCACCTGTGCATCTGACTTATGTGGGTACTGGGGAATCGAAGCCTGGGTCCTTAGGCTGCACAGGCAAGCATCTTAACCACTAAACCATTTCTTTAGCCCCTTTACGTTTTTTCTTAAGGCTGTATAGCTTTGCCTGCCACCTCTTTGGTAGCAGTTGATTGACAGAGATTTCACATACCACACAATTCACCCAATTAAAGTGTACAGCTCAGGCTGGGGGGGGGGGGTGTTCAGTGGGTAAAGCGTTTAGATCCCTTGCGCCCCCAGGCATCTATAATCGCGGCATGCCTGCAGCAAGAAGGGAGGTGGAGATAGGAGAATTGCCCAGAAGCTCGAAGTCAGCTAGCCTGATTAATGGAGCAGAGAGCGATGAGAAATCCTGCCTCACATAAGGTAGGAGGTGAGGACCAGCATCTGAAAGTTGTCCTCTGACCCCCGCACTTGCGCCAGGGCACATACATGCCTGTGTGTGCTCGCGCTCTCTCTCTGTCTCTCTCCCTCACACACACACTTGCACATCAGGACAGTGTAAAGGGGCTGGAGAGATGGCTCAGCGGTTAAGGCTCTTGCCTGCAAAGTCTAACAACCCGAGTTCAATTCCCCAGAACCCACATAAAAGCCAGATGCACAAAGTGGCACATGCATCTAGAATTCGTTTGCAGGAGCTGGAAACCCTGTCTCAATCCTCTCTCTCTCTCTCTCCTCCCTCCCTCCCTCTTTCTGTCTCCTCCTGGGAATAAATAAATAAATAAAATATTTATTTTTGAAAGTGTATAGCTCAAGGGTTTTACTATGCTCACAGAGCCATGTAACTATCACCACAATCAAGATTAGACCATCTTTACTCCCTGGAGAAGAAACTCCATTCTCTAGCAGACATCTCACGCTCCTTAGCGCTTGGAAAGGACCACTCTGCTTCCCGCCTCTATCAAGTTCTTGTTCTGGAAATATACATGAAATCAAATAGTACTTACCCTTTTGTAATGTTTTCTCTCACCTCATGTTTCCAGGGTCATCCATGTTGTGGCATGTACCAGTACTTTGTTTATTTGTTTGTTTGTTTTTGGTTTGCTTTTTTGGTTTTTCGAGGTAGGGTCTCACTCTGTAGGCTAGGCTGACCTGGAATTCACTATGTAGCCTCAGAGTGGCCTCGAACTCATGGCAATCCTCTTACCTCTGCCTCCTGAGTGCTGGGATTAAAGGCTGTGCGCCACCAGGCCCAGCTGTTTCTTTTTTTTAAAGAGTTTTTTTTAACTTTTTATTTTTAAAAACTATTTATTTATTTATTTATTTGAGAAACAGAGAGAGGAAGAGGCAGAGAGAGAGAGAGAGAGAATTAGGCACAACAGGGCCTCCAGCCACTGCAAATGGACTCCAGATGCATGTGCCACCTTGTGTATCTATCCTATATGGGTCCCGGGGAACCACACCTGGGTCCTTAGGCTTCACAGGAAAGCTTCTTAACCGCTAAGCCATCTTTCCAGCCCCTAAACTTGTTTTTTTTAATATTTTATTTATTTGCAAGGAGGGAGAGAGAGAGAGAGAGAGACAATATGGGCACACCAGGGTCTCTAGCTACTGCAAATGAACTCCAGATGCATGTACCACCTTGTACATCTGGCTTATATGGGTACTGGGGAGCCGAACCTAGTCCTTAGGTTTTACAGGCAAGCGCCTTAATCTCTGAGCTGTCCCTCTAGCCCACTTTGTCTCTTTTTCATTGTCACACTTAAGTCTTGAACCCAAAGGAAATTACTTTTACATATGGTATGAGGTAGGTATGTGTTTTTTGCCCACATCTCCCAATGCCCCGAATGGTGTCCTACAGATGTTGTCTTTTATTTTTGCCCTGTTCTGCCATTCTTGTCTCCGTTTACTCATAGGTCCTCTATTCTGATGCACTGATGTACTTAACTCTCCACACCATGGGCTGGAAAGAGGTCTCAGCGGTTAGGGCACCTGCCTGTAACGCTTAACAACCCAAGTTCTATTCCCAGTAAAGCCAGATGCACAGAATGGAACAGGCATCTGGGGTCCATTTGCAGCAGCTGGAGGCCCTGGCATGGCCATTCTCTCTATCTCTCTTCTATCTCTCTGTGGTTACAAATAAACAAATAAGTTTTTTTTTTTTTTCAAGGTAGGTCTCACTCTAGCTCAGGCTGACCTGGAATTCACTCTGTAGTCTCAGGGTGACCTCGAACTCACGGCGATCCTCCTACCTCTGCCTCCCGAGTGCTGGGGTTAAAGGCGTGCGCCACCATGGCCAGCTAATAAAATGTTATTTTTAATTTCCATCTCTGGGCTAAAGCAAGACTCTACCTTGAAAAAAAAAAAAAATCTTCCCTACTGATACTGCATGATTTGGATTGATGTACGCTTAGCAGCTTGGGCAGTGTGTCAACACAGGCCAATGAGCTTGCTGCTCATCACGAATCGCTTGGGTATTCTTTGTCATGTGCAATTCCACAACATCTTTAGAAATAGCTCATCAGATTCTACTTTAACCTGTTGAGAATTTGATTGAATCTGAGGATCCTGTTGGAGTTAATGACATCCTTACATCATGAACTCTTAGTATCCATGAACATGGTAATATCCTTTAAATTCTTTCAATATTGTCTTAAAAATAGTTTATGGAAAGCCAGGCGTGGTGGCACACGCCTTTAATCCCAGCACTCGGGATGCAGAAGTAGGAGGATCGTTGTGAGTTCGAGGCCACCCTGAGACTACATAGTGAATTCCAGGTCAGCCTGGAGTGAGACCCTACCTCAACGCCCCCCCCCCACCCGCAAAAAAAGGGTTTATGGAGGTGAATGAAATTCACAACAAAATAGTCTTTGGGTTTTTTGTTTGCTTGTTTGTTTTTGTTTTGTTTTGTTTTTCGAGGTAGGGTCTCGCTCTAGCCCAGGCTGACCTGGAATTCACTATGTAGTCTCGGCTGGCCTCGAACTCACGGCGATCCTCCTACCTCTGCCTCCCAGTTCTGGGATTAAAGGTGTGTGCCACCACAGGCCCTCAAAACTAGCCATTTTTAAGTGAATAAATCCAGTGGCATTTAGCACACTCAGTGCTGCCCAGCTACCACCTTTCTCTAGTTCCAAAACATTTCTACTGCTCTGAGGCCAAACACCTTACCCACTACAGAGTTTCCATAGTTCCTCCCTCTGTTCTTTGACAGCCAGCAATTCTGTATTCTGCCTCTGTGGATTAATTCTGCATAAAATAATGTTTTCTAATTCCCCCTGCAGTGAGCTTTTATCTTTTTTTGTTAGATTTACTCCTAAGTAATCTTTAAATCTAACTTCATTGTATTATTTATTATTTAATAAACAAACTTTAAAGAAAGGCAGGAAAAGCCAGATCTGGCAGTGTACACTGGAGGGTGAGGCAGAAGGATCAGGGGTTCAAGGCCAGCCTTGGCTACATAGTGATGTTGAGGCCAAGTACAAGAGTAACGAGAACAGTATAATGAACCCTCTTGTGGCTATGACCAAGCTTCAGTCATTATCAGCTCATAGCCAATGATCACTTACCTATAGACCTACTTGCTTCCCAGAGGCAGAGAGAGTGAGAGACAGAGGAGAGTGAATATGTGCACACCAGGTCCTCTGCAAACAAACTCCAGACACATGTGCCACTGTGCACATCTCGCTTTTCGTGGGCAATGGGGAATTGAACCCCAGGTGGTCAAGCTTTTCAAGCAAGTGCCTTAAACCTCTGAGCCACCCCTCCATTCCCATATTATCATTTTTTAATATTTTATTTTTATTTATTTATTTGACACAGGGAGAATGGGCACGCCAGGGCCTCCAGCCACTGCAAATGAACTCCAGACACATGCACCCCTTGTGCATCTGGGGAATCGAACCTGTGTCCTTTGGCTTTGCATGCAAATGCTTAACCTCTAAGCCATCCCTCCAGCCCCCTTTACCTCTTTTTTAAATTTTTTTTGTTTATTTTTTATTTGAGAGTGACAGACAGAGAGAGAAAGAGGAAGAGAGAGAGAGAGAGAGAGAGAATGGGCATGCCAGGGCTTCCAACCACTGCAAACAACCTGCAGACGTGTGCGCCCCCTTGTGCATCTGGCTAACGTGGGTCCTGGGGAATCGAGCCTCGAACCGGGATCCTTAGGCTTCACAGGCGAGCGTTTAACCACTAAGCCATCTCTCCAGCCCCCTTTACCTCTTTTTTAATGTAATTTTCCAGCTGGAGAGATGGCTTGGTGGTTAAGGTACTTGCCTGCAAAGCCTAGCAACCCAGGTTTGATTCCCCAGGACCCATATAAAGCCAGATGCACAAAGTGGCACATGTATCTGGAGTTCATTTGCAGCGGCTGGAGGCCCTGGCATGCCCATTCTCTCTCTCTCTCTTTCTCTCTCCCTTCTGTCTATTTCTCTCTCTCTCTCTCTCTCTCTCTCTCTCTCTCTCTCTGATTGCAAACAAATAAATTAAAATATTTTTAAAAATGTAATTTGCAAGGTTGGGGATGTGGCACTGGGTTAATCACTGAGTTTGATCCCAGCACACCACACACACACAGATCTCATTCCTTTTCTTTTTTTTTTAGAAATTATAGCTTCATAAAGATTTAATTCACTTGTTATATAATTCATCTCTCTGAAGTGCACAGTTCTGTGGTTTGTGGCACATGCACGGGATAATGATGCCATCCTTACCACCACTGAGATATTTCCACAGCTTTTGGGTATCTGTCCTAGTGGAGTTGCTGGATCACGTGGTAACTGTTTAGCCTTTAGAGAAGCTGCCAGACTGTTTTCCAAAGTGGGTTCGCTATTTTATACCTCCCAGCAATGGGTGATTATTCCAGATTTTCTACTTCTTCCCAGCACTTTCTCACTGTGGCTATCCTGGTGAGTTGTGGCTTCAGTTTGTGTTTCCCTCTTTCAATCTTTTTTTTTTTAATTACTTATTTATTTATTGGCAAGGAGAGAGAGAGAGAGAGAAAAGACATTCTAGGGACTCTAGCCACTGCAAACAAACTCCAGTTGCATGTGCCACCTTGTAGATGTGGCTTTATGTAGGTACCAGAGAACCGAACTCAGGTCATTAGGTTTTGCAGGCAAGCACCTTAACCACTGGGCCATCTCGCCAGCCCTCCATGTCCTTTTGAACGAAAACAGACACCACAGTTCCTGGGTAAGATGTTCTGCATGTGTCTGTTAATTGTGTTGTTTAGATTTCTTTGTCCTTCTGAGGGTTTAGTTTCTGTTGGAAAGAGGCACGACCAGGTCTCCCACTATGGGACCGTTTGAGTAAACTAGAGTCCAGTAAGCGCTCCCCAGTTCTCAGGGGCAAGAAAGAATGTCTCTCATCAACTCCAAAGTGAATCCACAGGCGAGAAGCGAGGTTGGCAATGAGCATGCAGAGTTTGCGCACATTTGCCTAAGAAGAGGAAGGAAAAAAGATTGCTACAGTTCCAACAGGAAAGGTTCCTCACAAGCGCATGTGGGGGGGGGGGGCTGGTCCTCAGCTGCTGGGGCTATTTGTGAGACTTTGGGATGTGAAGCCCACTTGGAGGAAATAGGTCCCTGCGGCTGTGTCACGGAAGCTTGTCCCGGAACCCCAGCCCCTCCTTGAGGTGAAGACATTCCACCATCACGACGTCCTGTCCAAGCCTATGAACCCTTTGACCCCATGAGCCGAAATGAATCTTTCCTCCTTTTAAATTGTTTTGTCAAGCCAGGCGTGGTGGCGCACACTTTAATCCCAGCACTCGGGAGGCAGAGGTAGGAGGATTGCTGTGAGTTTGAGGCCACCCTGAGACTCCATAGTGAATTGCAGGTCAGCCTGGGCTAGAACGAGATACTACCTCAGAAAAAGAGAGAAAGAAAGAAAGAAAGAGAGAAAGGAAGAAAAGAAGGAAGGAAGGAAGGGAGGGAGGGAGGGAAAGAAAGAGAGAGAGATCGAGAGAGAGAAAGTAGCTGGGCATGGTAGTATATGCCTTTAATCCCAGCACTTGGGAGGCAGAGAGGATCACCATGAGTTCAATGCCACCCTGAGACTACATATTGAATTCCAGGTCAGCCTGGGCTAGAGCAAGACCCTACCTCAGAAAAAAAAAAAAAAAAAAAAGTTTGTCAGCTTTTTTGTTTGTTTGTTTGTTTTCAGTCATTAAAGTAAGTAATGCACAAATCTACAGGTGAATTTGCTTATATTTTTAAAAGAAATCTATTTTAGCAATTCTTACACTTCTGGAAGGAAATAAGGATCTGGAGGGATGGCTCAGTGGAGCGCCAGAACTCGGTCCCCAGATCCCACATGAACGGTCAGAAGCCATGGAGAGCTTCTGACTATGAGATGGGAGACAGAGGCAAGAGAGTTTCCCAGAAGCTCACAGTGAGCACAGCAGAGAGCAGAGGGACAGATGCAGAGAGAGAGATGCAGAGGGAAACCCCATCTCAAATGAGATGGGAGGGCGAAGACTGGCCCGAAATTTGTCTGCTGACCTCCACCCTTGAGCCATGGCACGTGCACACACACACACACATAAGGAATAGAGTAGGAATCAAGGACAATTCTTTAAAGCCAAAGGACCTCGGTTCAATTCCCCAGGGCCCACATAAGCCAGATGCACAGGTGGCGCATGCATCTGGAGTTTGTTTGCAGTGGCTGGAAGCCCTGGTGTGCCCATTCTCTCTCTCTCTCTTTCTGCCTCTTTCCCTCTCTGAAACAATTAAAAAAAAAGGGGGGGGCAGAAGGGCTGGAGAGATAAGCTCAGTGGTTCAAGACACCTGCTTGCAAAGCCTGACAGCTTGGGTTCCATTCTCCAGTGCCCACATAGACTCAGATGCATCTGGAGTTCGTTTGCAATGACAAGAGACCTTGGTGTGCCCACTCCCCCCCCCATTCTCTTTCTTATTTGATATATAAATAAAATATTTTTAATTTTTAAAATTTATTTGCAAGCAGAGAGAGATAGAGAGACAGAGAGCAATAGAGAGAATGTGTGCACCAGGGCCTCCAGCTACTGCAAATGCCCTCCAGATGTATGCATCAAATGTGCATCTGGCTTTAGGTGGGTACTGGGGAATCGAACTCAGTTCGTTGGGCTTTGCATGCAAGAGCCTAAGCCGCTGAGCCATCTCTCCAGCCCTAATTTAATGTTTCCTTTTTATCCTCAAACTCACTAAGTAGCGAAGATGGCCTTGAACTTCTTCTGCCACGTGTACTTTATACAGAGGACTGGAGAGATGGCTCAGCGGTTGAGGCACTTGCCTGCAAAGCCTAATGATCCGGGTTCAGTTTCCTCGCACCCATGTAAAGCCAGATGCACTGAATGGAGCATGCATCTGGAGTTCGTGGGTGGTGGCGGGAGGCCCTGGAGTGCCCATTCTCTCTGTGTGTCTCTCACCCTCCCTCTTTGCAAATAAATAAATAATTTTTAAGAAACGACTCAAGAACCAACCCACTTAGGAGGTTCCCAATTGTCAACAGTGTGTCGGTTTGAGCATCAATATTGGTCATTGTCATAAAACAAAACGCACCAGGTACAGTTGAGCCCAGGAACTGGTTAGGAGCTCACTGCCACCTTACTGCCCTCCCTCTCCTTTACAAACGACGACCGCAGGGCAGCTCAGGAACCAGGGGCAAAGGGTCCCCCCATAGAGACTTCCAGCTATTAGCAAACTCTAAGAAAAGGGACTTGGGCCGTGCGCGCAAGGACACCTCCGGGCGCAGCGGGCCCTCGTGCGCCCGTCGCTGGAAGTGCACCACGCGGCCCCGGGGTTTGTCACAGCAAATCAGTCCTGCGCGTGTTCGTAGCTCCAAACCAAACTCCAGGCTTGCCAGAAGAAGAAGGGCCGGGGGGCGGTGAAACTAGGAGAAAGAGGAGCATATTGAATGACCCCATGAGAAAGCAATCAATGAAACCCTGCGGGTTTCTTCCAAAAATAAGTTGCAAGAAACAAGGAGAGGGGAGCCCCCCCCCCCCCAAACAAACGAGATGTGAGGGGCGTAGTGGCAGAGAGCAACGTGTGCGTCTAGTTTGGGTCCTAATTTCAGTCGCCCAATTAGGAAAGACGCCGTACAAAAGTTTCGGTGCTTCTGGCTCCCTTTGGCTTGTGCGGGGAGCCATCTGGTGGCCACGGTGCTTTTCCGCGTCGCCTTGTATTCAATTGACAGCTTCATATGCGTGGCTAATGTAGTTTGATCATAATCCCTTCCCGTTAGTCTCTTTTGTCCCTCTTCACCCAAACTCCTTCCCACGTAAGCATTTCTTCTTTTCCAACTAGTTCTTCTGGTTTTATGTCTTTTTATTTTTTAGATATTTGCTTGGTTTTGCCTTAGTCATCTACGGCCTTGCTGATGGGCCCAATATTGCGTAGGAAACAGCAGCTGCTTTGATTTGCCGTGACAGCGTGCCAAAGCACTCCTCCCTTTTCTGACTCATATTCTCTGCTGTCGTTTTTGTTTGTTTGTTTGTTCGAGGTAGGGTCTCAGTCTAGCCCAGGCTGACCTGGAATTCACTATGTGGTCTCAGGGTGACCTACCTTATCCTCTGGACTGGGATTAAAGGCGTGTGCCACCATGCCCAGCTCCTGCCAGGCTTGTTATGTGGGCACTGAGGGGCGAACTGAGGTCTTCAAACAGGACTCTCACACCCTGAGCCATCTCCCCAGCTCCGCTGATAACGTTTTGCCATTCTGTTTTCGTGTATACCTCCGTCCAATCTCCATCAGCCTCCCACTGGATTATTTTTTTTTTAATATTTTATTATTTATTTGAGAGAGTGGAGACACAGGGAGAGGAAGAGAGAGAGAGAGATGACACATGTGCCACTTTGTGAATCTGGTTTACGTGGGTCCTGGGGAATCGAACCTGGGTCCTTTGGCTTTTCAGGCAAATGCCTTAACTATTAAGCCATCTCTCTAGTTCCCCCCCCACACACACACACACATACACTGGATTATTTTTAATGGTCCTGATCAAATTGATAAAGTTTAAAAATTGACCCACAGCGGAGTGCACACACTATCAACAAGGCGTCTTGACAGACAGATTCGCTTCTAAGTCACAGCTCTATCAACACGCGGGAGGTTTCCGCCACTCCCAGAAGTGTCCTTTCTCCTCGCAACCTCCCGACCGGGCAGCAGCTGTTCCGATTTTGTCACTGCAGATTAGCTTTGCTCGGCCTACGCCGTCACATAAATGGAATCGCACGGTCCATCCTCTTTTGTGCCTGGTCCTTTCACTCGGGCACAATGTCCCCGAGAGTCTTCCGTACCACGGCGCACACCCGTTATTTCTCTTTCATCGCCGTGTTCATTTCCAGCACCGCAGATGGGTCTTTGGACTGCTTCCAGTGCCGGGGCCGTTGTGAATGAAGCTGAGCATGAGTTGAACTTGATGTTCAAGTCTTTTGTAGACGTCTGTTTACATTGCTCTTGTGTAAATACTCAGGAGTGAGAGTTGCTGATCGAAAAGGATAGAGAGGTGGCTAACTTCATTAGAGCTTGCCGCCCTTCCTCACGTGGCTGTACTCTTCTTCCATCCTGGCCGGCGATCGGGGTTGGGTGAGGTCAGATTTTTAATGTGACTGCTTCTGGTGGGATCTTGCTGTGCTTTCTAAAATTCCTCTTAGGGCTGGAGAGATGGCTTAGTGGTTAAGGTGCTTGCCTGCAAAGGCTGAGGACCCAGGTTCAATTCCCCAGCACCCACATAAGCCAGTTGGTTTGCAGTGGCTAGAGGCCCTGGCATGTCCATTCTCACTGTCTCTCTGTGGGCCTTTCTCTCTCTCTCTCTCTCTCAAATAAACTATTTTTAACATGTAAAATTTTTCTTTTAAATTTATTTTAATATATATTTTTTAATTTTATTTTTTATTTGAGAGAGAGAGAGACAGAGAGAGAGGATGGGCACGCCAGAGCCTTCAGCCACTGCAAATGGACTCCAGATGCATGCGCCCCCTTGTACCTCTGGCTAACGTGGGTCCTGGAGAATCGAACTGGGATCCTTTGGCTTTGCAGGCAAACGCCTTAACCTCTAAGCCATCTCTCTAGACTCTTTTAAATTTGATAGGTGGGGGAGTGCATACGTGCCACACGTGCCTCTCTTTGCATTCGGTTTTATGTGAGTGCTGGGGAATTGAACCCAACTGACAGGCTTTGAAAGCAAGTGCCTTTAACCACTGAGCCGTGTCCCCAATCCCTCTTGCTATGGTTTTAATTTGTGTTTCCCTGGTGGTGAACAATATTGAGCACTTTCTGTGAATTTAGTGGCCATTTCTCTATGTTCCTTTCTAAAAGGATCCATCCAAGTATTTGCAGTATCTTGCTGGGTTTCTCTTATTTTTAACAAATATTTTTGTTTTTATTTATTTATTTGAGAGAGAGAATGGGTGTACCAGGGCCACCAGCCACTACAAACGAATCCCACATGCATACGCCATCTTGTGCATCTGGCTTACATGGGTCCTGGGGAATTGAACCTGGGTTGTTTGGCTTTGCAAGCAAGCACCTTAACTGCTAAGCCATCTCGCCAGTCTGGTTTCTTTCTCTCTCTCTCTCTCTTTTTTTTTTTTTTTTTTTTTTTGAGCTATAGATATCCATACTTAATATGTTCTTAAAGGTGTCTTCTGATAAGGAGCTTTACATCTGGTAAAGTCCAATTTATTACTCTCTTTTTCTCTAATCATTATTTCTTCCTGTGTCTTATCAAAGGACATGTTTGCCTTTCTTTGGTTCAAAAGACATTCTCCTTGCTTACTTCTAGTAGCTTTACATATTTTTACATTTACTTTTTTTTTTTTTTTTTTTTTTTTTTTGAGGTAGGGTCTCACTCCAGCCCAGGCTAACCTGGAATTCACTCTGTAGTCTCAGGATGACCATGAACTCACAGCGCTCCTCTGCCTCCCTAGTGCTGGGATTAAAGGCGTGCACCACCACACCCAACTACATTTACTTTTAAATCTAAGATCCACCTCAGTTTACATATATATGTTTCAATATGTATTACATGAATATATGCACATAGAGCGTAAGGGAGAGACTAACAACAAATTTTTGCTTGTGGATATTGGACTATTTCTGCACCACTGGTTGAAAAGATTTTCCATTTATGCATTGAATTATTTTGGTGCTCTGTATGTGTGTTTGTACACGCATACATATTTGTGTGTATGACTGCATGTTTGTATGTGTGTATTCACGTGTATTTGGAGGCCAGAGAGATCAATGTCAGGCATCTTCTTCGATCACTGATTCTTCAGTTACCTTGGTCTTTGAGATGGGGTCTCTTGCTGAACCTAGCGCTCATCAGTTCGGCTGGATTGGCTGCCCGGTGAGCTCCAGGGATGCTCTTGTCTCCACCTCCCCAGGGCTGGGATTACAGGCGTGCAACACCACGCCCGGCATCTCACCCATGACCTGAGGCTCTGAAACCAGGTCGTCATGCTTGCACAGCTGAGCCATCTCCTCAGCTCTGATTTGGCTTTTTTTAATCAAAAATTGACAGTCTTGGGGGCTGGAGAGATGGCCCAGTGGTTATAAAGTGACCTGAGGTTTGATTCCCCAGTACCCACGTAAAGCCAGATGCACAAAGTGGCATATGCATCTGGAGTTTGGAGTTTGTTTACGGTGGCTGGAGGCCCTGGTGGGCCCATTCTCTCTGTCTCTCTTCCTCTCTGTGCCGCAAATAAACAAATAAAAATATTTTTTGACAGTCTTGATTACTATTATTTAAATTTTAGAGGTGTGAGTATGCCAGCCTTTGTCTTCCCTTCAAGATTCTTTCGACTTTTCTAGAATTTTGACCTCTCTGCCACTTGTCAATTTACTGCACTCATGAAAATTTGACTCAATCAGATCTCTTTGAAGTTAAATTTTCATCGCTAGAGGGCATTAGAGGCACATTGCACTAGCTGGGAGCTGCTCTTCCTGGTTCCTTTTGCTATATTCTGGGTTTTCCTCTCTCCCCCTCCTCCCTCTCCCTCTCCCTCTCCCTCTCTCTCTCTCTCCCTCTCCCTCTCTCTCCCTCTCCCTCTCTCTCTCTCTCTCTCTCTCTCTCTGTGTATGTGTGTGTGTGCATGCGTGTTTACGTGTGTACTGAGTAATTGAACCCGGGCCGTCAGGCTTTGCAAGCAAGCACCTTTAACCGCTGAGCCATCTCTTCAGTCCTTGGGCATGGTTTTTACAAACATCCCTGTGCCCTGCACTTCGTCGGTCAGAAGGAGGATTAAATAAGTCAGGTCTTTAGAACAGTACCTGGAACAATAGATTCCCGGTTTCTGCTAGCTGCTACTGTTATGTTCACACAGGAAGGAAAAGAGGGAGGGAGAGTCTTGTGTTACTTCATGTTGGGCATGCCCCGAGAAATGCACCATTCGCTGGTTTCATCAGCGTTTGAGAATCCCAAACGCAGACGGCGTAGCCTGCTGCTTGGCTGGGCTGCACGGTATAGCCCATTGCTCTGAGGCTGCGCATTCAACAGGTCACCATGCAGAACAGCGCGGTCAGCTGGGACATAATGGTGAGTACTTGTGAACCCAAGCATGCCGAAGCATAGAAAAGGTACGTTATTATACCAGTGAGTGTTGGGGCTAGGGTCAGAGACATCGTATAGAAACAATGTGGGAGAGTGTTAAGAGGAAGACAGCTGATGAGAAGTCTACTACGGCCTTCACAGGATGCACACAAGAGGCACACAACTGCTCGTACATGAGCATACAGTGCACACACACACACACACACACACCACCACTACCACCACCACCACCACACAGATACTGGTGAAAATAAATGGTGGAAATTTCTTTTATATATATGTATATTAATTTTTAAAGAGAGAGAACTGGCACAACAGGGCCTCAGCCACTGTAATCGAACTCCAGATGCTTGCGCCACCTAGTGGGCATGTGCCACCTTGCGCTTGCCTCACCTTTGTGCATCTGGCTTATGTGGGATCTGGAGGGTCCTTAGGCTTTGCAGGCAAGCGCCTTAACTGCTAAGCCATCTCCCCAGCCCTCCCCTTTTTAATATAATTTTTAAAAATTTTTATTTATTTAGTTGTTTGTATGTGAGAGAGAGAGAATGGGTGCACCAGGGCCTATAGCTACCGCAAACAAACTCCAGACGCATGTGCCATCTTGTGCATCTGGCTTCGTGTGGGTATGTACGGGGGGATCGAATGTTGGTCCTTTGGCTTTTCAGACAATCTTCTTAACTGATGAGCCATCTCTCCAGCCTTTTTTTTTTTTTTTTTTAATTCACTTATAAGCAGAGAGAAGAGAGATAGAGAATGGGTGCACTGGAGTCTCTAGCTGCTGCAAACAAACTCCCGATGAATGTGCCACTTCATGCATTTGGCTTTTCGGGGGTGCTGGGGAATTGAACCCAAGTCTTTAGTCTTTGAAGGCAAAGACCTTAACCACTGAGCCACACCTCTCCGGCCCCTCCGTAGGAATTTCTTAGGTCACCATAACCTTGGCTTTCTGTTATTCCAGTGTTTAGCGTCTGGTTGTTTCCACACACTCAGATGCACATAGACCCTGCCGGGAATGAACGAACCCCTGAGATGACGTTCTGTTTGCCCCGTTAGAAAGAAGCGAGGAGGAAGCACATCCGCCTGCACATGGAGGGGACGCTGACGGCCCGGGACAAGGTCGGGGTACAGGACTTTGTACTCCTGGACGCCTACACCAGCGAGTCTGCCTTCGTGGACAATCTCCGCAAGCGCTTCAGCGAGAACCTCATCTATGTAACGGCGTTCTCTGTGTCTGTTTCCCCTCCCTGCTATGCAGCCTTGGTGCATGCGGTGGGCCTCGCCGCCGCCGTGGCCACGCGGGGCCGGTAGAGGGCGCTCTTGCTTCATTCCGCCTGCACCGCAGCCAGGGACAGCCTCAAACGAGCCACACAGGGCTCCCTCCACCGACTTATGTCATGCTAGGGTCCAGGAACAAAGCTGGGGTTTGAGGATGCATTCTGTGCGCTGCTTTCTTTTTATTATTATTATTTTATAAATATTTTACTTTTATTTATTTATTTATTTGACAGAGAAAGGGAGAGAGAGAGAATGGGCACACCAGGGCCTCCAGCCACTGCCAGACACATGCACCCCCTTGTGCATCTGGCTAACGTGGGTCCTGGGGAGTCGAACCAGGGTCCTTTGGCTTTGCAGGCAAACGCCTTAACCGCTAAGCCATCCCTCCAGCCTGCTGCTTTCTTTTGCATTCGTTTCCTCCTGTTGCAGCCTCGCCTTGCTTGGTGGCAAAGTACCCCTCACCACCACCCCCAAGCCCTTTCAGTTTGACATTTTTGTTGTTGGTGGTGGTGGTGTTGGTACTGGGAAGGGGGCAGTGTCCCCACCCCCCCCCAAGAGACAATTCTAGCTCTCACTGGTACAGATTGGTACCTGTCTTTCAACCAGTCCCTGTGGTGAGGAATAGGGGAATATTTGGATTGGCCCCGGCCTGGGTTACTAGGTCTGCCCTGAAGGGACAGAGTTGGAGCATCCTCGGTGGTGTGGGATGAGGAGAGTTCCCTGATAAGAATCTTTCTGGAAGGAGAAATATATGCCAGTCAGGAAATATAAGATGTAGACTATACTGTGTAAGTTTCCAAGGGTCAAGACTTAAACAAACCTTTCCCAGATTGGTCTTCTCCTATCTAGTAGTAGACAGCTGTTTGGAGATATATATACATATCCAATATAATATATATATATATATTTATGAGAAAGAGAGAGAGTATGGACACACCAGAGCATCTTGCCACTGAGAATGAACTCCAGATGCATGCACCCCTTTGTGCATCTGGCTTTTAGGTACTGTGGAATCAAACTGTCCAGGGCTGGAGGGATGGCTGAACAGATAAGGCACTTGCCTGCAAAGCCAAAGGACCCAGGTTCAATTCCCCAGGACCCATGTAAGCCAGATGCACAAGGTGGCACATGCTTCTGGAGTTCGTTAGCTGTGGCTGAATGCCCTGGCATACCCATTCTCTCTCTCTCTCTCTCTCTCGCTCGCTCATAAATAAAATAAAAATTTTTTAAAAAACTGGCCTATTTCGCAAGTGCCTTTAACCACTGAGCAATCTGTCCAGCCCCGTTGGCCAGTTTTTATTAGCTTCATATGCCAACACATCTTGATTTGATCCTTCTGGTTTCCTTTGAATTCCTCTTCTGTAATGCTATAGTATATGTGTTATTGAGCATATTATCAAATTTATTTCATTTAATTTTAAAAATCGCAATAGCTTTTGTTAAGAGTAAACTAAGCAAACAGTAGTAGCTTTTAACAATATTTGCCACGGGCAGGGTACGTAGGTCATTGTAAAGCACTTGCCTGGCACGCACAAGTCCCTGGGTCAGACTTACAGCTAGCTGGTTTGTAAATACATAACATATATAAATTTATGTATTGAAACCAAAGTTGTTGGAATAAATAAGATATTTCTTTAAATGAAGTATTCCATACCCAGGCTTTCATAACTAGCACCCTTAATTGTACAAATAGAAACCAAAAAAAAAATCAAATAAATCTTCACTATTAGCAAAGCCGAGCCAGCATACTGGTGGAGAATAGCCGGGTTAATAGGATCCCCGTGAGTAAGCTGTTTCCAGTTTAAGTGGACACATTCTGGGAACTTTCTTCCGCCGGCAAGACCAGGTTCCCATGGATCAAAGTAATGTAGAATTGTAGTCAGAATGCCCTTCTCTGATCTGATTCCTTTGTTTCTTTGGTTTATTTTTTGTCCTGGAGATTAGAAAGTAGTTGGAACGACTTTAGCATGCTCACAATATAGACTTCAGTGCCTCCAGTATTCGAAATACCAAACTCAGAACGAGAAAATGACACATGAATTGTCAACGGAACCTGAGCATTTATTTAATTTAATTTATTTATTTATTTATTTATTTATTTATTTTTGGGTTTTCGAGGTAGGGTCTCACTCTAGCCCAAGCTGACCTGGAATTCAGTATGTATTCTCAGGGTGGCCTCAAACTCACGGTGATCCTTCTACCTCTGCCTCCCGAGTGCTGGGGTTAAAGGCGTGCGCCACCACGCCTGGCTATGAGCATTTAGTCTTTGTGAGAGTGAAGCGTTAGAGCTCTGTGTTTGTCTGTAATTGTTTTCCAAGAAGTGTTTTGTTAGTGGTTAGGCTATAAGCCTAAATACTTGGAAATCCAGAATAGGAATAGAGTCTGAAGTTGAAATCTAGAGAAATAAGTGCCATTTCTGGGAGTATTGTGTGGGTGTTAGTACACTGTTAGACACACTCCCTGCATGGTCACCCAATGGCTAAAAGACATTTAAAATTATTTTTATTTTATTTATTTATTGCCTGATGTGGTGGTGCATGCCTTTAATCCCAGCACTTGGGAAACAGAGGTAGGAGGATCGCCATGAGTTCAAGGCCACCCTGAGGCTACCGAGTGAATTCCAGGTCAGCTTGGGCTAGAGCTAGACCTTACGTCAGGGGGAAAAAAAATTACTTATCTATTTGCAAGCAGGGAGAGAGAGAGAGAGGAGAGACGAGAGACAGAGAGAGAGAGAGAGAGAGAATATGGACACACCAGGGCCTCCAGCCACTGCAAATGAACTCCAGATGCATGCACCACTTTGTGCATCTGCCTTTAGGTGGCTACTGGGGAATTGAACCTGGGTCGTCAGGCTTTGCAACCAAGCACCTTAACTGCTGAGCCATCTCTCTAGCCCCAGAGAGACATTTCTGAGGCATTATAAATCAGATCCTCCTTCTTAAAGCCACAGTGCAAGAGCCCCCCCTCACACCACCATTGCATTTGGAATAGAACCTCAGTTCCTCATGGCAGCACCCAGGACCCTGTGATGGGAACCTGCTACTTTTTGTCAGCCCCTCCCTCTCTCCCTCTTCCCCTCGCTCCAGGGCTTCAGCTGCCCCTCCTGTAGTGCGGACAGCCAGCTGCTGACTGGACCCTTCATTGTGAAACACCCTTAGCCCTGGCTAAAATTGAATCACGTGAGATATCTTTAAAAAAATTCAGGCAGTATGGCTCAGGGACACAGCACCTGCTTCGTATGCGGAAGGTGCTGGATTCAGTCCACAGTACCAAACAAGCACATGTCTGGACTCTGTGCTCCACAGACATGGGCTTAGTTGGTCTAGGGTGGAAGCTAGACATCAGAACTGTTTTAGCTGCTCCCTTGGGTGGGGGTTGTGGCTCAGTGCAAGAGCACCTGCCTAGCATGCACAAGGGTTTCAATCCTCAACATTGCCAATACACACACACACACACACACACACACACACACACACTGCCCTGCCGAGGTGAGAATTGCTGGTGTACATGTGGCAAACCCCCACCGCATCTCTCTGTCCTCAGTCTACCCTGCTTCATTCTATTTTCAAGCTACTTCTGAGCGCTTTCTCCAGCTTCCAGTCTCCCTCCTTGAAGACTAAATGCTCACACCACCTTGGCAGCCTCGTTACCCTCTTGTAGCAGACACCTTCAGGTTCGCGGAGATGAACGTCCAGACCAGGCTCAGTTATGGAGGAAGGGATGTTTATTGAAGCTTACAGATCCAGGGGAGGTTCCGTAATGGCAGAAGAAGCTGGCCTGCCTTCACAGGACCAAGCAGAGAGAGAGAGAAGCACAAGCCAAAGAGCCACACCGCACAGCACACTTCAGGAACTCCAGCTAGGCACACTTTGCGGATCTTGAGATTGGAATCTCAAACCCACCATCACACCTGAGGGCTGGACCCTAAGATCCACCCAGTGACACTGCCTCCAGCCTGGTGGCTGCAGATCCAAACTACAAGCTAATAAAATGCTGAATTATATTGGGAGGGCCATCTATACAAACTACCACACCTCTGCACACCCCTCTGAGCATGTCCTTGTCTCTTCTAACCTCGCCCCGTGGAAGCTCTGTGGTGGCTGAAAACACACCTGTGCTATTTGAATGAGCCCCTGGGGGAATCACAGTGTGTGTCAGTGTTGGTACCTGAAATTCCTCATCCATCTGTGGTGCTTTCCTCACAGACGTACATTGGGACGCTCCTTGTGTCCGTGAACCCCTACCAGGAGCTGGGAATCTACACTGTGAGCCAGATGGAACTTTACCAAGGGGTCAATTTCTTCGAACTGCCACCCCATGTGTAAGTAACTTCCCCGAGGACATCACTAGGAGTGTTTTGCTATTTTTCTCATTCTCTTTTCATTCCCCTCCACCCCCCCGCACCCCCACCCTCTCGTTGTTCAAGGTAAGAGTCTCGCTCTAGCCCGGGCTGACCTGGAATTCACTATGGAGTCTCAGGCTGGTCTCAAACTCATGGCGATCCTCCTACCTCAGCCTCCGGAGTCCTGGGATTAAAGGCGTGCGCCACGCCACGGCCAGCATCTTTCCTTCCATCCAAATCCTTGGTGCGTGGTATTAGGTTCTGCCTCCCTCTTGCAAGTTTATTAACGTGGGACGCACGTCTCCTTGTGAAATAAGTCAAAGCAATGGACAGGGTCAGCAGGTCGTCTTAGAGTTTAGCCTTCAGCAGAGGAGGGGTGGAATCTTCCCAGGAATTACCTGCCCAGTGTGCCTAGAAAGGTGTCTTCTGTGGGTTGCTCTACTGCCATCTACTGGTGCCTGAGCATCACTGCAGCTAAGGAGAATGCCCATTGGTTTAGAACCTTCCTGGGGCTGCAGAACCTTCCCCACTGAGCAGTTTCTTGCCTAGTGTATACGCTTCAAGCTTTGCTGAATTTCCCGCTTTTTCCTCATTGTTGACGTCCAGGCTGATAATTAGATTCTCCCCTCATTTGTCTTGGAGACTCAGCTGTTGTTCTTCCTGTGGCATTTATAGATCTTTCTACCCCTTCCACCAAGTCCTGAACAATACCAGCTCGCAGGGAAGCTTCATGCTTTGGTTTCTGGTCTTGAGTCATTATAACAGTTTTACCTCTTGTCCTAAAGGTATCTATCATAGGCTCATTGTTTTTTTTTTTTGCATACACAGTTTTTAATCACTGTTTTTTCTGCCTCTACATTCTTCTTTTAAAAAATATTTTTATTTGGTGGGCTGGAGAGATGGCTTAGAGGTTCAGGTGCTTGCCTACAAAGCCAAAGGACCTAGGTTCAAATTCCCTAGGACCCATGTAAGCCAAATGCACAAGGCATGC
Organism: Dipus sagitta; assembly: GCA_036346955.1. Classification (NCBI taxonomy): domain Eukaryota; kingdom Metazoa; phylum Chordata; class Mammalia; order Rodentia; family Dipodidae; genus Dipus; species Dipus sagitta. The sequence goes on from CM070782.1 coordinate 12,506,943, forward strand.
ATCTGGAGTTCATTTGCAGTGGCTGGAGGCCCTGGTGTGCCTATTTTCTCTCTCTCTCTCATTCTCTCCCCCCTCCGTCTATTTCTCTCTCAAATAAATAAATAAATAAATTTTATTTGGGCTGGAAAGATGGCTTAGCGGGTAAGGCACTTGCCTGCAAAGACAAAGGACCTAGGTTCAATTCTTCAGGACCCATATCAGCTAGATGCACAAGGTGGTGCATGTATCTGGAGTTCATTTGCAGTGGCTAGAGGCCCTGGCATGCCCACTCTTTCTCTCTCTCTCTATCTGCCTCTCTCTCTCTTAAACAAACAAATAAATAAAATATTTTTAAAAAATAAATAAATTTGGTGGGGCTGGGCATATACTTGGCGGTAGAGCATCTAGAGTTCATTTATAGTGGCTGAAGGCCCAGGTGTGCCCATTCTGTCCCTCTCCATATGCCTCTATCTCTCTCTCTCAAAATAAAATAAAAAAAATTAAAAAGATTTAAAACAACAACAACCATGTGCTTTGTCCACCTCTTCTCCAGCTATGCCATCGCTGACAACGCTTACCGGATGATGTGCTCCGAGCTAAATAACCACTTTATCTTCATTTCTGGAGAGAGCGGGGCAGGGAAAACGGAGGCCTCCAAGAAGATCCTCCAGTATTTCGCAGTGACCTGCCCAATGACCGAGTCGCTCCAAATAGCCCGCGACCGGCTGTTGCTCTCCAACCCAGTGCTGGAGGTAAGAGGCCCCTGAGGACCCCTGGAGGGGAGTTCTCAGAGACCACTAAAGAAGGGGACTTCGTTCATCTGGGTAAATCAAAGTAGTTGGTCACCACTGAGAAAAAGGGGCCTCACAGATAGTGTCACAGTTAAGGACGTGACCTTGAAGTAAGACTTCCAGGCTTGGATTCTAACCCAGCATGGCCAACAAGCTTCAGCAAGTCCGAACCCCAGAGCCTGTCTCCCCCAACTGCGGAACGGGTCTGCTCTGAGCTCCTGTCTCCAGAAAGGTTTTGAGGTTTCAGTGGAATAAATGCACCAAAAAAGCACCCAGCAGAATTAGTGGGCGCTAAAGTTACACGTCACTATTGTTTTCTTTGTAATTTAAATAATTTTATTTATCATGTCCACTATGACGATGCACCGCCAACTTGCTGGCTGATCTTGAACAAGTCATTTTCCCCCATGTTTTTTTTTTTTTTTGTTTTTCATTGCCCTTTCTGTAAAAGATGTTTATAGTTGAAGGACTTTCCAGTTGGCCCTTTGGTAGGAGAAGGGGTGTGGTGGCAGGTATGTTAGCCGTACCTGCTAAGGCCACAGATTCTCTCCTTCAGTCATTTAGTGTCTGTTCTTTTTTCTTCTTGTTTTTCAAAGTAGGGTCTCCCTCTAGCCCAAGCTGTCCTGGAATTCACTATGTAGTTCCAGGCTGGCCTTGAACTCACAGTGATCCTCCTACCTCGACCTCCTGAGTGCTGGGATTAAAGTCGTGCACCGCCACACCTGGCATCCTTTGGCCATTTGTAACATATCCCTGGACCAGATTCCAGGGGATCTTTTCCCTGTATACCCTGAGTGTAGCACTAGCATTGACCCCTCTGTAGTATGGCTGCCCTCCCCACACCTCACGTCCTCCTACCTCTGTTTCCATTACAAGCATGTTGTCTGAGGGCAGGGTTTTGCCAAGCATGATGGCCTCAAGTGACAGTGATTGACGCTTCGTATTTCCAGGCTTTTGGAAATGCCAAAACACTCCGGAACGACAACTCCAGCAGATTTGGAAAATACATGGACATCCAGTTTGACTTTCAGGTATGCTGAAATTCATATTTGGGGCTCACGGGGACCCTTACCTGGCCAAGGCAACCAAAGGAGAAAATGCATTCTTAGCTCAAATGCTTGAAAAATCCACTTTTTAAAGAATTTTAAGAAATGCATGGACTAGAGAGATGGCTTAGCAGTTAAGGCGTTTGCCTGTGAAGGCTAAGGACCCAGAGTCAATTCACCAGAACCCACGTAAGCCAGATGCACAAGGTGGCGAATGTGTCTGGAGCTCATTTGCAGCGGCTAAAGGCCCTGGCATGCCCATTGTCTCTCTCTCTCTCTCTCTCTCTCAAATAAATAAATAAATATATATATATTTTAAAAAGAAATGCAAATAAAGATCTTATTTTTTTTTAATGAATGGGGAATCAAACCCAGGTTGTTAGCCTTTGCAGGTAGGTGCCTTAACCACTGAGCAATCTCTCCTGCCCCAGCTCCAATTAATCAATTTCTTTTGTTGCTAACTTTTTTTGGGGGGAGAGAATCAAGGTAGGGTCTCACTCTAGCCCCAAGCTGACCTGGAGCTCTATAGTTCTAGGCTAGCTTTGAACTTACCACGCTCCTCCTACCTGTGCCTCACAAGTGGTGGGATTAAAGGCGTGTGCCTCTATGCCTGGCTTGTTGCTAACTTTTAACGGGGTTGTCCTAGAGTAAAAGTAGTAATTAAGACACTCTAGACAACACAAGATAGATAGAAGCCAGTGGCCCAGCACATATCCAGAGGACCTCATGTGTCCTTGTGACAAAATCACCACTGGGATTCAGTAGCAGTAAGATTGTCATTCTAGGAGACATGGCTTAGTGGTTAAGGCACTTGCCTGAAAAGCCAAAGGACCCAAGTTCAATTCCCCAGGACCCAAGTAAGCCAGATGCATAAGGTGGCGCATGTGTCTGGAGCTCGTTTGCAGTGGCTGGAGGCCCTGGTGCACCCATTCCCCCTCTCTATGTGCCTTTCTCTCTCTCTCTCTCTTAAATAAATAAATATTTTAAAAAGATTGTCATTATCATAAATGGGTATTAATATGGATTTAAAAAGACTTTTGGCTCCTGCCTCGTGCCATAAACAAAAATTAGCATGATGGATCATAGTGCTAAACCATACACATTAAGACTAATCATGCTTCTAGACGAAAATGGAGGGAAAAAGTGATGGCATTGTAATAGGTGAACAGAAGAAGGGATTCATTAGAGGAGAATTGTCAAAGTCAGCTTCACGTTACTGGGATGAACTTCCAAACCAGACACGGTCTATGGGAGGGAGAAGGGATTTATTGAAGCTTACAGATCCAGGGGAAGTCCCACAATGGCGGGACCCTTCACAGGTCCACACAGAGAAAAGATAACCCCAGCGGCAGCACCACAAGCACGCACGCCCGCCCTGCGAACCCAGGCAGAACTCAAGCTCTCTGTACCTTGGGCTGGAATTCAGATCCACCCCAGTAACACCTTAGGGCTGGACCCCAGGATCTGCCTGCAGTGACACCTCCTCCAGCCAGGCGGCTGGAATGCTAATAAGTCACAAGCTTTAATAAACTTCTGAATCTATTGAGGGACATCTATTCAAGCCACCACAGGGAGGTTGGGAGGGGAAAAAGAGAAGATGGTGAGAGGGGATTTTATTTTCCTTTTATTTATTTATTTGACAGAGAGAAAGAGGGAGAAAGAGAGGGAGAGAAAGAGCGAGAATGGGCGTGCCAGGGCTCCAGCCACTGCAAATGAACTCCAGACACGTGTGTGCCTTTGTGCATTTGGCTTACGTGGGTCCTGGGGAATTGAACCTGGGTCCTTTGGCTTTGCAGACAAACGCCTTAACTGCCAAGCCATCCCTCCAGCCCAAGAGGGGATTTTGATCATAGTATATTGTCTATATATGGAAGTTGTCAATAAATTGTTTTTTTTTTTTTTTTTTTTTTTTTTTTGGAGGTGGGGTCTCCCTCTAGCCCAGGCTGACCTGGAATTCACTATGTAGTCTCAGGCTGACCTCAAACTCACAGCGATCCTCCTACCTCAGTCTCCTGAGTTCTGGGATTAAAGGCGTGCACCACCACACCCGGCTCAATAAATAGTTTTTTAAAACATAAAGAAAATTCCTTCTTGACATAGGAGTAAGCAAAAAAAAAAAAAAAAAAAATCTCTTTCTCAACAGAACCCAAGAAACATCAGTCACAGAGCTGATAGGTTGTTTTTCATGCAAATTCAATAACATCTGAGCTGGGTGTTGTGGTACTCCTAGCACTTGGGAGACTGCGGCAAGAGCATCACGAGTTCAGGGCCAGCCTCGTAATGGAACCCTGTCGACAAAGCCACAAACAGAACCGCCTTCCATTCATCAGCAGGCACCAGCAGGAGAGTGGTTTGGTTCTGATGGTTGCTGTCCAACTTTTGTTCTGTTTTGAAGGGCGTCCCAGTCGGTGGGCACATCATCAGTTACTTAATAGAAAAGTCTCGAGTCGTCTATCAAAACCATGGGGAGCGGAATTTCCACATCTTCTACCAGCTGCTGGCGGGTGGTGACGCGGAACACCTCGCTTCCCTGGGCCTTGAGCAGGACCCCCAGCTGTATAAATACCTCTCACAGGTTGGCAGGACCAGGGCCTGGCTTTGATGGCACTTTGGACAAGGAGGTTCTCATGGGTGTTTGTACTCTCCTGGCTGATTTCCTGACAGTTACCACAAACAACCTAACCCATCTCCCTTCATGCGATCCAATGTCTAGTTCCCAGCCCTGGCTAAAATTGAATCACTTGAGGAATTTTTTTTTAATTAGGAAGCAAATGATTTTTTTTTTTTTTCGAGGTAGGGTCTCACTCAAGCTCAGGCTGACCTGGAATTCACTATGTAGTCTCAGGGTGGCCTTGAACTCACGGCGATCCTCCTACCTCTGCCTCCCAAATGCTGGGATTAAAGGCATGCGCCACCATGCCCAGCGATTATGTTATTTTTAATTTAATATTTTTATTTATTTGAAAGAGGAAGAGGCAAAAAGAGAGAGAGCAAGCATGGGTGAGCCAGGGCCTTCAGCCACTGCAAAAGAATTCCAGACACATGTGCCTCCTTATGCATCTGGCTTACATAGGTCCTGGGGAATCAAACCTGGATCTTTTGGCTTTGCAGGTAAATGCCTTAACCACTAAGCCATCTCTCCAGCCCTGGTTATGTAATTTTTTAAAAATATTTTATTTATTAATTTGAGAGGGAGAGAGAGAGAATGGGCATGCCAGGTCCTCTAGCCACTGCAAACGAACTCCAGATGCATGCGCTACCTTGTGCATCTGGCTTTACACAGGTATTGGGTCCTTAGGCTTTGCAGGCAAGCGCCTTAACTGCTGAGTCATCTCTCCAGCCCCGAACCCCCCCCCCCTACCACCACTTGAGGAATCTTTTAAAAATACAGACAGAGCCAAAGAGATGGCTTAGCAGTTGAGGCACTTGCCTGTGAAGCTTAAGACCCCAGGTTCAAGTCCCCAGTACGTAAGTAAGCCAGATGCACATGGTGGTGCATGCATCTGGAGCTCATTTGCAGTGGCCTAAAGGCCCTGGCACGCCCATTCTCTCCCTCTCCCTCTCTCTCATAAATAAATAAAAATAAAAATAAATATTGAAAAACTAACAATACAGGCAGCTATAGCTCAGGGACAGATCGCCTACGTTATATGTGGAAGGTGCTGGATTCAGTCCACAAGTACCAAACAAGCACATGTCTGGGCCCTATGTTCCAGAGACGTGGACTTAGTTGGTCTAGGGTGAAGACTAGACATCAGGACTCTTTTAGCTGCTCCCTTGGATGGGGGTGTGGCCCAGGGCAAGAGCACCTGCCTAGCATGCACAAGGGTTTCAATCCTCAACGTCACACACACACACACACACACACACACACACACACACACACACACTGCACTGCCGGGGTGAGAACTGCGGGTACAGATGTGATAAACCCTCACCGCACCTCTCTGTCCACAGTCTACCCTGCTCTGTTCTTCCTTCAAGCTACTTTTGAGAACTTTCTCCATCTTCCAGTCTTCCACCTTGAGAACTCTTAGCTGCAAAATGCCCACACTACCTTGACAGCATTCACTTTTCTTTTCTTTTCTTTTCTTTTCTTTTTTTTTTTTTTCTTTTCTTTTTCCTGGTTTTCTGAGGTAGGGTCTCACTCTAGCTCAGGCTGACCTAGAATTCACTATGTAGTCTCAGGGTGGCCTCAAACTCTCGGTGATCCTCCTACCCCTGCCTCCCGAGTGCTGGGATTAAAGGCGTGCGCCACCACGCCCGGCTGACAGCATTTGCTTTTCGGCAACCTGCACTAGGATTGCAGATCACCCCAGTTGTGTGAGGAGTATTTGATGTCAGGAGTACCTTTGGGGATTTTTTTTTTTTTTTGCCTCAAGATTTTTATTTATTTATTTATTTTTCTCACACTGGACCTGGCTTTGAGCTGTCACCATGCAGAGTGTAGGTTGGGATCATCTGAGAGAGAGGGACAAGGCTTCATCAAGGGACTCTCATAAAAGGATCACCAGTATTTCCCAGAACTCTTAACAGAAAAGAAGACGTGGCCAGAGTTTACCTTTAAAAAAAAAAATAATGAAGCTAGGGCTGGAGAGATGGCTTAGAGGTTAAGCGCTTGCCTGTGAAGCCTAACGACCCTGGTTCAAGGCTCGATTCCCCAGGACCCACGTTAGCCAGATGCACAAGGGGGCAAGTTCGTTTGCAGTGGCTGGAGGCCCTGGCCCTCCCATTCTCTCTATATCTGCCTCTTTCTCTCTCTCTTTGTCTGTTGTTCTCAGATAAATAAATAAAAATGAAGCTAAGCCAGGCATGGTGGCACACACCTTTAATCCCAACACTCGGGAGGCAGAGGTAGGAGGGTCGCCATGAATTCGAGGCCACCCTGAGACTACATAGTGAATTCCAGGTTAGCCTGGGTTAGAGCAAAACCCTACCTCAAAAAAAAAAAAAAAAGAGGAAAAGAAATGTTTTGGGCTGGGGAAATTGCTTAGCAGTTAAGGTGTTTGCCTGCAAAGCCTAAGGACCCCAGTTTGACTCCCTAGGACCCACATAAGCCAGATGCACAAGGGGGCGCATGTGTCTGGAGTTCGTTTGCAGTGGCTGGAGGCCCTGGCGTGCCCATATTCTCCCTCTCCCCCCCCGCCTCTGTCTAATAAATAGATTAAAAATAAAATATTTAAAAAATACAAGCCAGTAAGATGCAACTTCAAAAGTGTCTCAGAACAGAGATTTAAAAATAAAATTTCAAATAAATTTGAAACAAAGTAGCTATTGGCAAATTAGCATAAACTGGGTAGATGAAAACTTAACTGTTTAGCGAGAAAACCATTTTCGTGTAAGAAGCAGTATATGCATGCTTAACTGTCCTTTAAAAGCCTCTGACTGACCCAATTGTGTCACAGGGGCATTGTGCCAAAGAGTCATCTATCAACGACAAGAATGACTGGAAGACTGTTTCCAATGCCTTTTCTGTCATTGATTTCACCAGAGCTGACCTCGAGGTATGGGTTCTGTCTGGGTGGCCAGACACAGTAAATCAACGTCGGGACACCATGTTACACAGACATTTGAGACAAAGAATAAATATATCCCAAATCTTGCACGTGAGCACAAACACTAACAGACCAGCCACTGCTTATTTGAAATTCAAATATTCAGTGGGCGTTTTGCCACTTCCTTGACAACCTGAAGTTTTTCTACTGCTAAGCACAGGGGGTGATGAGTTTCTTCCCCCAAGTTAAAAGTTCAGTTCTGGGCTGGAGAGATGGCTTAGCGGTTAAGCGCTTGCCTGTGAAGCCTAAGGACCCCGGTTTGAGGCTCAATTCCCCAGGACCCACATTAGCCAGATGCACAACGGGGTGCACGTGTCTGGAGTTCACTTGCAGTGGCTGGAAGCCCTGGCATGACCATTCTCTCTCTCGCTCTCTGCCTCTTTCTCTCTCTGTCACTCTCAAATAAATAAAAATAAACAAAAAAAAATTAAAAAAAAAAAGTTCAGTTCCGACAGCTCAGAGCCCATAGAATTGCAGGCCTATTGTTTATCTACACCTTTATGTTTTGAAAGAAATATCAGCCAACTGTAGCATCAATACGTATTGTTCATTTATCATTTCAGCTTTTCTATTGTTAAACTGCTAATCTTTGGACTAGAATGTAGGGTTTTTTTTTTTTAATTGTATTTTATTTATTTGCAAGAAGAGAGAGAGAGAGAGAGAGAGAAAGGGCCTCTAGCCAGATACACAAAGTGGCACATGCATCTGGAGTCTGGAGGCCCTGGTGCACCCATTCTCTCTCTCTCTCTCCTTGCATATATATAATTTATTTATTTGAGATGGAGAGGCAGAGAGAGAGAGAGAGAGAAAATGGGCATGTCAGGGCCTCTAGCCACTGCAAATGAACTCCAGACACATGGACTACCTTGTGCATCTGGCTTATGTGAGTACTGGGGAATTAAACCTGGGTCCTTAGGCTTCGCAGGCAAGTGCCTTAACAGCTAAGCCATCACTCCAGCCGCAGGAAAAAAAAATTGTTTTGGGGGCTGGAGAGATGGCTTAGCAGTTAAGTGCTTGCCTGTGATGCCTAAGGACCCCAGTTCAAGGCTCAATTCCCCAGGACCCATGTTAGCCAGATGCACAAGGGGGCGCACCCGTCTGGAGTTTGTTTGCAGTGGCTGGTGGCCCTGGCGCATCCGTTCTCCCTCCCTCTCTCTCTCTCTCTCTCTCTCTCTCTCTCTCTCTCTCTCTCTCTGTCTGTGGCTTTCAAATAAATAAATAAAAATGGACAAAAAATGTTTTTGGTTTTTCGAGGTAGAGTTTCCCTCTGGTCCAAGCTGAGCTGGAATTCACTATGTAGTCGCAGGATGACCTCGAACTCACCGTGATCCTCCTACCTCTGCTCCCAGAATGCTGGGATTAAAAGTGTGCGTCTCGGGCTGGAGAGATGGCTTAGCGGTTAAGCGCTTGCCTGTGAAGCCTAAGGATCCGGGTCCGAGGCTCGATTCCCCAGGACCCACTTAGCCAGATGCACAAGGGGGCACACGCATCTGGAGTTTGTTTGCAGTGGCTGGAAGCCCTGGCGCCCCCATTCTCTCTCTCTCTCTCTTTCTCTCTCTCTCTCTCTCTGTCGCTCTCAAATAAACAAATAAATAAATAATAAACAAAAATTTTTTTTAAAAGTGTGCTTCTCCACACCCTGCTTTAAAAAAAAAAAATAGAAGCCAGGCGTGGTGGTAAGAGGATTTCTGTGACTTCAAGGTCAGCCTGAGACTACGTAGTAAATTTTAGGTCAGCCTGGGCTAGAGTGAGACCCTACTTCAGAACAAAACAAGCAGAAACATTCTGCATGGAAGGCTGAGCGAGACGCACTCCCATCCCGACCTTTTTAAGAGGACGCATGCCGGAAGTGGAGGCAGCAGCTGGGTTTGGGAGCTGTGCTGGGGTCTGAGGGCATCTTTTCCCCTTGGGTGTCTTATTGATGCCATTTGTCAATGAGGTGCTATCATCTTCTCTCCATCTGCATCCCCACCCCCTCCCCGCCCGCCCGCTCCCCACTGGCTCCCCACCGTCCTAGAACCTCTTTGGAATCGTCGCCAGTGTCCTGCACCTGGGGAACATTTGTTTCACGGAGGACAAACAAGGCGGTGCCACCGTGCCAGACACCCACGAGATCAAGTGGATTGCCAAGGTGACATTCCTCCCTTTGAGACGCAGAGGGCTAGAGGGGGCGCCAGTACCCCCCCCCCCAAATGTCCACAGTATCCCAAGGGATCAACTGCTTTCACTACTGCCTTAATTAGAAGGGCTAAAGACAACTGGAGATCAGTGAGGACAATTTCTGTTTTATTTTGGTTTCTAAGACAGCTTCCGAACTGGGCGTGGTGGCGCATGCCTTTAATCCCAGAACTCGGGAGGCAGAGGTAGGAGGATCGCTGTGAGTTCAAGGCCACCCTGAGACTACAGAGTGAATTCCAGGTCAGCCTGAGCTAGAGTGAGACCCTACCTCAAAAAAAAAAAAAAAAAAATAGACAGCTTCTGGCTCTGTGCCCTGGCTGGTCTTGAACTCCTCCTGCCTTGGCCTCCTGAGTGCTGGGGTTACAGGTGTGTGCCACCACATCTGGCCCAGTGAGGTCTCACTCGCCTTAAAACATGATAATTAGTAAGAGCAGATGACTCTCGCTATAAATGAGCAAGTAAAATCGGTCACTGAATGACAACGGGCTTCCTTTGTTTAGCTCCTGGGGGTCTGCCCATCGGTTCTGCTGGAAGCTCTCACCCACAGAAAGATTGAAGCCAAAACAGAGGAGGTAAAAATAAGTAAATAAATAAAATAAAGGACTCTGGATGAATACACACCTGCCCTCCCCACTGTGGCTGCCTGCCGCACATGACAGATAGCATGCTGGTGGTCTTTGGGGGATGCCAAACCCTCAAACCCAGTCTGCTAGGTCCAAAATGGTCTAGCTCTTGCCAGGGTCTCCTGCCTCATGCCTCCCCATGCCCCCCTATCGTACCAGCTCACGCCCTGTTCTTGCTACGTCCACTTTCCACAGAGTCTCTGCACATGTTGTTCCTCCTGCTGAATCGCTGGTCCCTTTCGATCCAGTGAACTGCTCTGCCCTTCAGCCCTCAGCCTCCGGAGCCCTGAACCAAGGAGCCATCCCTGGTCATCCGACCTTGACCTTTTGTCCCTCCTCACAGCGCTGTCACCCTCAGTCTGCACAAGGATGCTCCTTTTATTGATCTATTGATTTGAGAGAGGGAGGGGGGGAGAGAATAGGGGCCCCAGGGCCTCCAGCCACTGCAGATGAACTCGGGACGCACGCGCCACCTTGTGCATCTGGCTTACGTGGGGACTGGGGAACTGAATCTGGGTCCTCAGCCTTCGCAGGTGAGCGCCTTAACTGATAGGCCATCTCTCCAGCCCAGTACCATTTTTCTTGGATTAAGTTACTGCTTAGATTTTCCAGTTAACTGGGTATCCTTTGCTGTATCTATTGATCTGATATTGTATATCTTCTATGTAGGAGATTAAGATGTTAGGTGTGACTCTTACCACTCTCAGAGTATCTAGACACGTGGTCCTAGGGGTTAAGTTTGCCTGCTATGGGAGTATTCAAATAGGTTGAGTGGAATAAAATACAGGTATATTCTAAAATTTAACTAAACCCTATACACATTCAGTCAAGAACAGCACCGAGCATTTATGCAAGATTAGGTATTATAAAAACCAGATCCTCTATCAACAAAGAAGTTAAGATTTCTGGTCTTTTGAGGGATCCAAGTCAGCTTGTGACCAGGTGAGACCCTTCCCTGGTTCAATCCCAGTTACCTCTTTGGATGCTTTTGGTCTCAGTCAAGTTGCTGGCTGGGATGTTGGGCCACTGTTCTGCTTTCTGGAACTGGGTCCAGTACCATTTTTCAATTGTCTTGCCAGTCCTTCCCACCTCTGCCCACTCCCCGACCCCCAAATCTGCTGCACTGTTAGCCCATGAAGGCCAGGGTGGTGTGCCTCAGTCGTGATCCCCCAACATTTACCATGCTTAGTCCCCACTCGAGACTGGTTCGGAAGTGCAGGGGACTTTTTTTTTTTTTTCCTTCTATACCAAAGTACCTCCTCCTTCTTTCCAGGTGATCTGCCCGCTCACAGTGGAACTCTCTGTCTACGCCAGGGACGCCATGGCCAAGGCTGTTTACGGACGGACGTTTACTTGGTTGGTGAGCAAGATCAATTCCTCCTTAGTCAACAAGGTGGGTCACCACGTTGTGAAGGACTTACCCCCCACTAAAGTGGTCATGTCTTCTGCTGCAATTAGTTTAAAGTAGTTGTGCAGATGGGCTGTAAGCGCCTCCCAGGTAGGAGTTGTCTTGTCCTGACCACCTTCCAGAAGTTGCATACGCTAGGCCCACGGGAATGCGTGTCAGATGACATACAGCAAGTCCCCGGGTATACTATGAACAGCACCAGTGGTATACCAAAGGGCTTTGGGCGGTGTACACAGAAACTCTCAGCAGTGGTATATTTATCCTGTCTACTAAAAATTATAACTAGCTTTCAAATTCATCTACAGGCTATGTTTTCTTTTTTCTATTTTATTTATTTATAATTTTTTTTTGTAAGAGAAAGAGAAAGAAGGGCAGATAGAGATAGAAAGAGAATGGGCATGCTAGGGTCTCCAGCCACTGCAAACAAACTCCAAACACATACGCCACCTGTGCATCTAGCTTATGTGGGTACTGGGGAATTGAACCGGGGTCCCCAGGCTTTGCAGGCAAGTGCCTTAACTGCTAACCCATCACTCCAGCCCAGGTTTTCTTTTCAAGTGGAATGACTTAAATTAAGTAAGATGGGAGCTCATCCAAAGCTAGAAATGAAGGACTGACCCCAGGGCCTAGGGTGCAGGACACAGTCTGGGGCGGCAGCAGCCCAGTATGCTCCTACAAGGATTAAGCTATGTCCCTTCAAAAAATGATAAGCCTGGAGAGATGGATTAGCAGTTAAGGCACTTGCCTGCGAAGCCTAAGGACCCAGGTTCGATTCCCCAGTACCCACATAAGCCAGATGCACAAGGTGGCAAGTGCATCTGGAGTTCATTTGCAATGGCTAGATGCCCTGGTGCACCCATTCTCTCTCTCTCTCTCTTTCTCTCTCTCATAAATAAATAAGTAATTTTAAATATTTAAAAATTAATAAGCCTAGGGGCTGGGAGTTGGCTCTGTGGGGAGTGTGCTCATTGCACAAGCATGAGGGCCTGAGTGTGGATCCCCGGCACCTGTGTAAAAGCGGGGCATGGTTGTGTGTGCTTGTAACTCCATCTCTGGGGAGGTGGGGGCAGGAGGGTCTCTGGAGCTCACTGGCTAGCTTGTGCAGCTGAATCGGTGAGGCCAGGTTCAATGAAAGACCCTGTCTCAAAATACAAAATAAGGTAGTGGGGCGTGGCGGCGCACATCTTGAATCCCAGCACTTGGGAGGCAGAGGTAGGAGGATCGCTGTGAGTTTGAGGCCATCTTCAGGGTACATAGTGAATTTCAGGTCAGCTCTAGGCTGGAGCAAGACTCTACCCAATTGAGGAAGACAGCTAACATTGGCCTGTGGCCACATACACGTATGTCCACACACATAGACACACCATATATGTTCCATACACACCCCCTAAAACATAACAGTGATGACAATACGGTGAGTGATTTTAGTTCACATTCTGTTGCTCTAAGACTGGGTGCTTTACAGAGTAGAAGTTAGCGTGGCTCAGGGCTGTGGAGGCTGGGCATAGAGACTGTGGGGAGGCCTTCTTATTGCCTCCTGACATGGCGGCCTGCGGCCCACAGAGAGACTGCACAAATGTGCTTCCTGAAGTCTCTCTTTAAAAAAGAAACAAAACTTTATTTTTATTTATTTATTTGAGAGAGAGAAAAAAAAGAGGCAGAGAGGGGAAGAGAGGGAATGGGTGCGCCAGGGCCTCCAGCCACTGCAAACAAACTCCAGACGCATGCGCCCCCTTGTGCATCTGGCTTACGTGGGTCCTGGAGAGTCAAACCAGGATCCCTTGGCTTTGCAGGCAAACGCCTTAACCACTAAGCCATCTCTCCAGCTCTCTCTTCTTTTTTAAAAAAAAGATATTTTGGGGGGCAAGCCCAACAGATTGGACTTTTTATGAGAGAGAGAGAGAGAATTGGTGCACCAGGGCCTCCAGCCACTGAAAACGAACTCCAGACACGTGTGCCACCTAGTGTGCATGTGCGACCTTGCATGCTTGCATCACCTTGTGCATCTGGCTCACATGGGACCTGGAGAGTCGAACATGAGTCTTTAGGCTTGACAGGCAAGCGCCTTAACCGCTAAGCCATCTCTCCAGCCCTGGAGTCTCTCTTCTTAATGTCAACATGGTTGGTGGCCCTTCCTCATGACCTCATCTGACCCTAACTGCCTTCTGAAGGCTCCACCTCCAAACACCAGTGGCATGAGCTTGGGGGGCTGTGTTCTTGATGCACGGTTGGGAGGCACATCGAGATCACAACATTATCGCTCAGCCTCCACCCTTGCCTTATGGCCCTTGGTGCTGTACAGCATGGTACCCATGCCACCTGTCCTCTCATGTGAACAACCACCCCCTTCACAGTCCATAGACGGCCTTCTTTCTGTGTGTGTATATGTGTGTTTGGTGTGCATGCATGTATACATGTGCAAGTGTATATACATGTTGATGTGTGTTTGTCTGTTCATGTGTGTATGGACACATGTGTGTATAGGTGCGTGTGCTCATGTGTGTACGTGTGTGTGGAGGCCAATGCTGGTGTTCATAGATTTTATTTATTTATTTACAAGCACAGAGAGAGATAGAGAGAATGGGCACACCAGGGCCTCCAGCCGCTGCAAACAAACTCCAGATGAGTGCACCATTTTGTGTATCTGGCCTTACGTGGGTACTGGGGAATCGAACCCAGATGGTTATGCTTTGCAGGCAAGCACCTTAACCTCTGAGCCATCTCCCCAGCCCAAGGTTGGGTATCTTTTTCAGTCACTTCTATACCTTATTTATTGAGACAGGGTCTGTCACTGAGCCCAGAGCTCCCTGACTTGGCTAGACTGGCTAACCAGTAAGCCTTAGGGATCCTCCAGTCTCTGCCTCCTGAACACTGGGCTGATGCCACCACGCCTGGCACTTATGGGGGTCTCATAGTTAAGCAGCAAGCGCCTTACCCTCTGAGCCATCTCCCCAGCCCTACTTTCTTCTCTCGCTTTGGAGTGAACGTGAACTTTGAAGGCTGGAAGAGACATGGAACCAAGAAGTAAGTTAGAAGGAAAGGTGTCTGTTTCCCAGGGCATAGACGTGGAGGCCATGGGAGGATCTAGCAAGCTACAGAGTGGCCGGCCCTCAAGGGTCACTTCAGGAGTGACTGCTGAAGAAGAAGACATGAGCTTCAAAGTCAAGTACCAGCTGTGGGGACAGCTCGTGGTTTGGGGTGTCAAAATTTAAAATCTACTGCTGGGCATGGTGGCGCACGCCTTTAATTCCAGCACTCGGGAGGCAGAGGTAGGACCATCAATGTGATTTCGAGGCCATCCTGAGACTCCATAGTGAGTTCCAGGTCAGCCTGGGCTAGAGTGAGACCCTACCTCAAAAAAACAAAATCATCATCATCGTCATCATCATCATCTAACTAAATTAGTCAACTTGCAATCACCATAATGACATACCCAAAGCTGGATAATTTTATAAGGAAAGGAGGTTTACTTAGCTCACGGGCTCTTTGGTGATGGCCTTCTTGATGGCAATGTCCTGGGGTGGCATAAGGTATCACCTGGCAAAAGAAAGGGAGCCTACACTGCATGTCTCCTCTGACCTCTTTCTGTTCTTAGAAAGCCATTGACATTTCATCATGGGGGCTCCACTCTGATGATCTCATCAAAGCTAATCACCTCCCCAAGGTCTTACCTCCAAACTCCATAGTCAAATTTAGTTTCCCTCCTCCTGAAAACCTCATGGCAGAGGGGCTGGAGAGATGGCTCAGTGGTTAAGGCGCTTGCCTGCAAAGCCTAATAATTGGGTTCGATTCCCCAGTACCCACGTAAAAGCCAGGTGCACAGTGGCACATGCGTCTGGAATTGGCAGTGGCTGGAGGCACCCGTTCTCATTCTCTCTACCTCTCTGCTTGCAAATAAATAAAACCACACGGCGGGAATTAAATTTCAGCACAAGAGCCTTCTGGAGATACGCAGTTTATCCAAACCATGGCACTAACCATTAATAGTATGTGTTATTTGACTAGGATATCACCCAAAAAACCGTGATTGGATTGCTTGATATCTATGGGTTCGAAGTCTTTGACAAGAACGGGTGAGTTTGTCTTTTCCTCCCTGCTTGGCCTGCGCCCCTCCTTGTGCTTTAGTCACCTTTAGTGACAATGGAATCGATTCCTAGAATTCCTAGATTCTCTCCATTGACCCAGTCCTTTCTTCAGATGGTTCCATACAGCGTGCTACCACTGAGCTGCATCCCCAGAACCCCACGGACTGTTCTAGAAGCGACATATAAACATATTTCGCTTGGTTCTTAAAATTTCTTTTTTTTTAAATTTTATTTATTTAAAAGAGAAAGAGATAGACAGACAGAGAGAGAGAGAACAGGTGTTCCAGGGCCTCTAACCACTCACTGCAAATGAACTCCAGACACATGTGCCACCATGTGCAACTGGCTTACATGGGTCCTGGGGAATCAGACCTGGGTTCTTTGGTTTTGCAGGCAGGTGCCTTAACCGCTAAGCCATCTCTCCAGCCCTCTTACCATTTCTTTAGTAAACCACTATATTAGTAAGGACCTTGAGAGGGCCTTGAGAGCCGGGCATGGTGGTGCATGCCTTTAATCCCAGCACTCAGGAGTAGGAGTAGGAGGATTGACGTGAGTTCAAGGCCACCCTGAGACTACATAGTTAATTCCAGCTCAGCCTGGGCCAGAGTGAGACTCTCCCTCAAAAAACCAAAAAATAAATAAATAAGGATCTTGAGTAGTGAAAAAGAACTGTGGTTTTTTTTTGTTGTTGTTGTTTGTTTGTTTGTTTGTTTTTCGAGGTAGGGTCTTACTCTAGCTCACCTGGAATTCACTATGGAGTCTCAGGGTGGCCTTGAACTCATGTCAATCCTCCTACCTCTGCCTCCCAAATGCTGAGATTAAAGGCGTGCGCCACCACGCCCGGCTAGAACTATGTTGTTTTTTTTTTTTTTAAGTTGGTCTGTTTGTATAACTTGAGTTTTTCAAACCCCTTGCACCTCTAGTTTTGAACAGTTCTGTATCAATTACTGCAACGAGAAGCTCCAACAACTGTTGATAGAGAGGACTCTGAAAGCAGAGCAGGCCGAGTATGAGGTGGAAGGTATTGAGGTAAACATCGGCATGTTTCTCCTCATTTGGGGTGTGTGTGTGTGTGTGTTCGGAACCACAGCTTTGAGCGTGCTAACAAAGTGTGTTGTTCTACCACTCAGCTGTACACAAGCCCCTGCTCATTTTATTTCTTTAAAAAAAAATTTTATGAAAAAGAGAGAGAGAGAGAGAGAATGGCTGTGACGGGGCCTTTTGCTACTGCAAACAAACTCTAGATGCACGCGCCACCTTGTGCATCTGACTTTACGTGGGTCCTGGGGAATTAAACCTGCGTACTTAGGCTTTGCAGGCAGGCACCTCAACTGTTAAGCCATCTCTCCAGCCCCTCATTTGACTTCTTAATCTAGCTAAAGACTTTAACTTGAGAAATATTTCGTTGGAGATTTTTATGATCAAGATTAAGGATTTTTGTTTTCAGTTCTTATTTCCCTAGGAAAATATTTTGTTACTGACAAAGTATCATTTTTAAGGTTGGATTTAAAAACTGGATTTTGAGCTGGGCATGGTGGCACGTGCCTTTAATCCCAGCACTCGGGAGGCAGAGGTAGGAGGATTGCTATGAGTTCGAGGCCACCCTGCAACTGCATAGTGAATTCCAGGTCAGCTTGATCCATAGGGAGACATTACCTCAAAAAAAAAAAAAAAAAAAAAAAAAAAAAAAAACAGGGCTGGAGGCATGGCTTAGCTGTTAAGGCATTTGCCTGCAAAGCCAAAGGACCCAGGTTCAATTTCCCAGGACCCATGTTAGCCAGATACACAAGGGGGCACATGTATCTGGAGTTCGTTTGCAATGGCTAGAAGCCCTGGAGTACCCATTTCCCCTCTCTCTCTCTCTTTCTCCCTCTCCCTCTTTTTCTGACAAATAAACTAATTAATTTAAAAAAACAGATTTTGAAAATTTATTTGCAAAATTGTTGTGAACCCAATATGCTTTATGCTTATCAAAATGCTTCCTGGAGATTCTTTTCTCTTTGTTGTTTCAGTGGGAGCCCATTCAGTACCTCAACAACAAGATCATCTGTGATTTGGTAGAAGAAAGGCACAAAGGAATTATCTCCATTCTGGTGAGAAAATGGACCATGACATCTTCACTGGGTCATTTGGTGTTGGCAACCTGTGGAAGAATGCTGTCCGCAGGCTTCCAGAGGATTGGGAAGGCTGAGCGTGGTGCCACACACCTATGATCCCAGCACTCAGGATGCCCAGGCAGGCTGATTGCCATGAGGTCAAGACCAGCCTGGGACCCTGTCTCAAAAACAAAAACAAAAAACAAGGGCTGGAGGGCTCCACCTCTTAAACATTTCACCACCTCCCAGCGTCGCCACACTGGGGACCAAGCTCCCCACGTGTGGTCCCTCGGGGACACATTCAAGTCATTATTGAATTGCTGCAGGCCCCAAACACCTGCCTGAGTTCCCGTTCTGCGTCTGTGGAAGACAGATATGTATGTATGCTTTTGTTGAAAAGGATTGTCCCTTGCTATCCAACAAGAAGCTCTCATTTTGGGCTGAAAATGCAATGGAAAAGGGCAACAGCCTAAGGCTCCAAAACAGGCTCTGTCAGAAGCTGGTGTTGCACCCTGGATGTTCTGGTAGATTCATTCTCAACCCTTCTTTGCTTTTGGTTTGTTTGTTTTGTTTCCTTTTTTTTTTTTTTTAAGATATTCTTGTTGTAGCCCAGGCTGGCCTAGAATTCACAATGTAGTCTTAGGTTGGCCTTGAACTCACAGTGATCCTCCTACCTCTGCTTCCCTGAGTGCTGGATTAAAGGCGTACACCACCATGCCCCACTTTGTTTTTGGTCTTTTTTTTTTATTATTTGTTTATTTGAGAGAGAGAGAAAGGGGATGGGGGAGAGAATGGGCACACCAGGGCCTCTAGCCCCTACAAACGAACTCCAGATGCATATGCTACCAGGTAAGTGGTATCAATGCTGAGGAAGTAGACAGAGCTTGTGTTTCAGGTTAGTCTCCACTGGTTGTATATTTCCCGTCCATCGAAGGCTTTGTTCCCAGGGCAGAGGTCTGAGCACAGGCTGTCTTTGGTCCTGGATGGCTGGTTAAGAGAAAATGGGGTTGAGTGTTTAAGCAAACTCATGGCAACTGTAGGGTGTCCTTGCGGAGAATGCAAACATGAGGGTGAGAGCTGGGCATGGCGCTCGTACCTGTCACCACAGCACCCGGGAAGCAGAGGCAGGAGGATTGTGTTGAGCACAATGTGAGCTATCCAGCAAGTCCCTAACTTCAAAGAGAGGGAAGGATAAGGAAGGAAGGAAGGAGGAAGGGAGAGAGGGATGAAAGGAGAGAGAGGGATGAAGAGAGAGAGGGAAGAAGGAAGGAAAAGAAGAAAGGAAGTTAGGAATGGAGGAAGGGAGGGAGAAAAGAAAGAGAAGGGCTGGAGAGATGGCTTAGTGATTAAGGCACTATGAAGACTAAGGACCCAGGTTTGATTCCCTAGTGCTCACGGAAGCCAGATGCACAAGGTGGCGCATGCATCTGGAGTCCCTTTGCAATAGCTAGAGGCCCTGGCATGCCCATTCTCTCTTTCTCTATCTGTCTCTCTCAAATAAATAAATAAATAAAATATTTTAAAAAAGAAAAGGAAGGGAAGAAAGAAGAGAGGGAGGGAGAAGGGGGTGGGAAGGAGGAAGGAAGGAAGGAAAAGAGGGAGGGAGGAACAGGAAAAGAAAAGGAAAAATGGGTTAGAGCCAGGCATGGTGAGACACACTTATAATCAAGAATTCAAGGCCAACTTAGGCTACATGTCACTCTTTCAGAAAGAGAAAAGAAAACAAAAACAAAAAACTTGGGTCAGATATCACAGAGGTGACTCTACCTGGAATGTCCAGGCTCTCTGGGTTCCCTCGACCAATCTGAGAAGCTGAGCACATGTGATGTGCTTTCTTCCTAAAAGCTTCATCTAGTCTCATGTGAGAAGACACTACTTTAGTCCAGAACATTCTACCACTGCTGGTAAAAAGCATTTTTTTTTTTTTTTTTTTTTTTTTTGAGGAAGGGTCTCGCTCTAGCCCAGGCTGACCTGGAATTCACTATGTAGTCTCAGGCTGGTCTCAAAGACATGACAATCCTCCTGCCTCTGCCTCCGAGTACTGGGATTAAAGGTGTGTGTCACCATGCTTGGCACAAACAGCTGTTAAACTTGGTTTTGATAGAATGTGTACTGGGGGGATCAAGGTGTCTCCTTTTTTTTTTTCTTTTAAAGGATGAAGAATGTATCCGTCCTGGTCCCGCCACAGACTTGAGTTTCCTGGAGAAACTGGAGGAGAAAGTGGGCAGGCATGCACACTTCCAAACGTACGTACGTGCTTTATCTTATGGGCTCCTGTGTGGGGAAGGTCATTGTCTCTGTCAAGCATACACCTACTAGCCAGGGGTGGTGGCGCGCACCTTTAATCCCAGAACTCAGGAGGCGGAGGTAGGAGGATCACCATGAGTTCGAGGCCGACCTGAGACTACATAGTGAATTCCAGGTCAGCCTGGGCTTGAGCGAGACCCTACCTCAAAACAAACAGACAGAAAAAAAACACAACTATACACAAAAATGTTATCATGACAACCAGCTCCCACATGCGCATGGCAATTCTCAGCGGAGTGTCTTTATAAGATGCTCTATTCAGAGCCTGTTACATTTTGGATATGTGCACCCACACACGAAATAGTCCCTTTGAAATGTGTAAGTGTAGCCAGGTGTGGTGACACGGGGCTGTCATCAGAGAGAGAGAGAGAGAATGAGGGAATGAGCCTTGGGTTGTTAGGCTTTGCCAGCAATCGCCTTTCCCCCAGGCATCTCTCCAGCCCCACAAATATCATTTTACTCCTCAGGTCTTAGGAGAAGGAAGGCTCTAATTAACAAAGACCTTGACCAATATCAGAGGACAGGGAGCAGGGCATGCTGGGAGCTCCTGCACGTGGTCCGCTGTCCGCGCTGAGTGTAGTGACCCTAAGCAGCAGGCCCAGGGCCCCCCCCCCCAAGATCCTCTCTGCTCCACATCTTGGGGTCACAGAGAAGGGCTCAGAGTGTGTCTTGTCTATGTCTTGCAGCCGGAAGCTGGCCGGTTCCCAGGGCCGGAAGAGGATCGGCTGGCTGGAGTTCCGCCTCCTCCACTATGCCGGGGAGGTGACCTACTGCACCAAGGGTGAGTGGCCACGGCTGGCCACCCCGGCCCTGTGCTGAGCTCACCAAGGAAATGCCACCCCAGCGCTCCCGAGCCTCGCATCCAAGCATGCCATCTGTAGGGCCTTTCTCGTTTTATTTATTTAGTGATTTCATATATAACTGCCGTATGGAAATACAGTTCACAGTTTGCCAAAGCTTTGAAAACTAAATATTCGTAGACCCTGTATTTCATCTAGTGAAGCATATGCTTGAATGGTCTTGACTGTGTTCAGAGTTATGTAACCATGCACGGTCAATTTTAGAACATTTTAGAACCCACAAAAAAAAAAAAAAAAAAAAACATTAGTGACATTTCCTTATCCCTCTGCCCCTCCCCCATAAGTAATAAACCAACCTACTTTTTTTTTTTTTTTCAGGAGAGGGGGTTTGAGGTAGGGTCTTGCTCTAGCCCAGGTTGACCTGGAATTCACCCTGTAGTCTCAGGCTGGCCTCGAACTTACAGCAATCCTCCTACCTCTGCCTCCTGAGTGCTGGGATTAAAGGCATGCGCCACCATGCCAGGCCAATCTACTTCCTACCTCCAAGTCTTCCTCCTGTGGATGTGTTCCGTCAGCAGAATCATACGATATGTGTCCTTCATGGTCTAACCTCTTGCACTTGCCATGGTTTTTTAAAATATATTTTTATTGTTTTTATTTATTTAAGTGAGAGAGAGGGAGGCAGATAGATCAAATGGACACACCAGGGCCTCTAGCCACTGCAAAAGAACTCCAGACTCATATGCCACCTTGTGCATAGCATGCACCACCTTGTGCATCTGGCTTACGTGGGTATTGGGGAATCGAACCTGGGTCCTTAGGCTTCACAGGCCTTAACCGCTAAACCATCTCTCTAGCCTTTGCCATTTTAAAAAATAATTTGTATTTTATCTGAGAGATAAAAAGAGACAGATTGTAACAGGGTGCTAGAGGTTCAGAAAAGTCCTTGAAACCTAAACCCTAGGTCCATGTCTACTTTTAATCAAAGCATTGAATAACATAAGACTGAGAAGGATAATTATTAGATTATTATATTTATTGAGGGAAGTCCAGTTAGGGAAGGACAAAACTAAAGAAAGACATCCACGTGGCTTGAGAGCCCATGTGGAGGGACTGGAAAAACCGTGGAGAGGACTGAAAAGAAAGTTCAAAGAGGCCTGGAGGGATGGCTTAGCGCTTAAGGCATTTGCCTGCAAAGCCAAAGGACCCAGGTTCAGTTCCCCAGGACCCACGTTAGCCAGATGCACAAGGGGGCGCACGCATCTAGAGTTCATTTGCAGTGGCTGGAGGCCCTGGTGCGCCCGTTCTCTCTCTCTCTCTCTCTCTCTCTCTCTCTCTCTCTCTCTCTCTCTTTCTCTGTCAAAATAAATAAATAAATAAAACTAAAAATATATTTAAAAAAAAAAGAAAGTTCAAAGAGCTCCTGTCACGTGGGGAGTTGGAGAGAGTAAAGAGCCCATGTGGAGAGTAAGGGCTAGGGGGGGGCCTCTCCCCTCACCTTGGCCCAGCTGGGCCTGGACCCAGCCGAGGAGAAACTCACGAGCAGCTGGAAGCTCAGGAGTGGTCAGGCAGCACGGAGAGCTTGCCCTCCCCTTGCAAACATATGTATAACCACATGGGGGTGGACCCTACCTTCTGGCTCAGGTGAGCCGGAGGGACAGCTGGTTGGTTAGGGCTAGCGGCTGGCTCAAGAAGAGGCTAGCCATGACACCAAGTTCTGGGGGCTGAACTTTGACCCACCGCAATGTTAGGGCTAGATTTAAATCCTAGGAGAGACCTCCCTCCCAGGAGGGGCCCGGGCTGTTTGTGAAAATAAAGGTCTAGGGAACCAGGCAAGAGATACGAAGTCAGATCATCTGTTGATTTCTAACAAGTACAAACCCATTCTGCCTTCTTACTTTCGGGGGTCACCCTAACTGCCTAAAAGAGCTACCTGACCCCCTCTCAAGATAGAGAGAGAATGGGTGCACCGGGCCCTCTAGCCACTGCAAGTGAACTACGTGCCACCTTGTGCATCTGACTTACGTGGGTCCTGGGGAATCAAACCTACGTCCTTTGGCTTTGCAGGCAAATGTCTTAACCACTAAGCCATCTCTCTAGCCCGGGAAACATTTTTCATGCATTTACTGACCATTTGTATATATTCTTATGTACATGTGTGTATACATGTTTGTGTGTGTGTGTGTAGACCAGAAGTCAATGTCAGGTGTCTTCCACATTATTTCTTGAGACAAAGTCTCTCATTGAAACCCAGAACTCTGATTCGGCAAATCGAGCTATCCATCATACCCTGGGATTTTCCCGTGTCCACTTACTAAACACTGGGATTATAGGCAGGCCGCCACACCCGACCAGCACTTACATGGATGCTGGGGATTTGAACTCAGGTCCTCATGCTTGCCATGATCTGTAGGGGTGACTCAAGGATTACAAAGAAAGACAGACATGGAAGCCTGTCAGGGTTTGGAACAGGGTAGCGTGTCTGTCAGAGAAAGTCACTTCTGAGGACCTGGTTCGCAGCCAGGGAGGGTGTCTGGGACGTCTGACACTGTCTAGAGACATGCTAGGTTGTCCCCAGTCGAAAGAGCACTGCTGGCCTGTGGCTGGACTATGGCCGCAGCAAACAGCGTGGACAGTGCCACAAACCGGACCCAACCCCAGTGTCACTACTGTCCATCCAACCCTATGAGATCATCTGAGGATGTCTATTTTTAAGTTATTTTTATTTAGTTAGTTAGTAAGTTAAGAGAGGCACAAAGAGAGAGTGAGGGAGAGAATGGATGCACCAGGGCCTCCAGCCACTGCAAGAGAACTTCAGACACATGTGCCACCATGTGCATCTGGCTTGTGTGGGTACTGGGGAATCGAACCTCTGGGTCCTTAGGCTTCATAGGCAAGTGCCTTAACTGCTAAGCCATCTCTCCAGCCCAGGATGTCTCTTTTGCCACCAGTTGGGATGGAGTTGCGTTTGTTTGTTTGTTTGTTTGTTTTTCAAGGTAGGGTCTCACTCTAGCTCAGGCTGACCTGGAATTCACTATGGAGTCTCAGGGTGGCCTTGAACTCATGGCAATCCTCCTACCTCTGCCTCCCGAGTGCTGGGATTAAAGGCATGCGCCACCACACCCGGTTCTAGAGTTGCATTTTTAAAGGCAAAATGATTGATTTAGTGTTTTTTTTTTTAACAGGATTTTTGGAAAAAAACAATGATCTGCTTTACAGACACCTGAAAGAAGTGAGTAAGAAACTTACCCTGATATTTTAGGACATGTGCCGACAGAATTAAGGGTGGCTTTGTGGCTTTTCTGAATGTTCCTCATCTGTCCAACATGGAGGTCAGCCGTGTGAACCCCTCACTCAGCAAGGCGGCTCAGACATGTGAGGTGCCTCTCTGGGCGCCAGCTTGGAGTTCAGCGGTGAGCGACAGGGGGAGAGTTATCTGCCAGTGGCAAGTGCCAGGCAGAAGGTAGAAAAGTAGGGCCAAGTGGCCAGCATGCCACATCTTTGAAGGTAAAGTAGTAGGATTTCAGTGTGACTGAGGCTAGCCTATGTGACATAGAAAATTCCAGATTAGCTCGAGTTACCGAGAAACCCTGTGTCAAAGATCAATAAAGAGAGCTGGGGAGATGGCTCAGCAATGAAAGGTGCTTGCTTGTAAAGCCTGACAACCCGGGTTACGTTCCCCAGGACCCACGTAAAGCCAGATACACAAAAAGTGGTGCATGCACCTGGAGTTCGTTTGCAGTGGCAGGAAGCCCTGATGCCCCATTCTCTCTCTTTCTCCCATCTATCCATTTTTCTATCTCTCAAATAAATAAATAAATATTTTTTTAAAAAAATCAATAAATAAAAAATAGCTGGGCATGGTGGTGCATGCCTTTAATCCCAGCACTTGGGAGGCCAAGGTAGGAGGATCACTGTGAGTTCAAGGTCAGCATGAGACTACATAGTGAATTCCAGGTCAGCCTGGGCTACAGTGAGACCCTACCTTGAAAAAAAAAAAAAAAACCTACAAATAAAAGCCGGGTGTGGTGACACACACCTTTAATCCCAGCACTCAGGAGGCAGAGGTAGGAGGGTTACTGTGAGTTCAAGGCTACCCTGAGACTCCATAGTGAATTCCAGGTCAGCCTGGGCTTGAGCGAGAGTCTTAGAGAGGGATATGTGATGCCTCCTCATGTGTGTGCAGTTATCTGTACATATACCATACACACCACACACACACACACACATACATACACATATACACATGCATACACGCACACATACCCCCACACACATGTACACATACACACACACACCACACATACACACACACACACACACACACACACACACACACACACATACCACACCACACCCCAGTGGAGATGGCTCTGACTCTGAGCTGAAACCCAAATGAGAATGACCCAGAAAGATCAGAGGTTATTCGCGCTAGTAGGACCAGCGTACGCAGGGGCCCTGTGACCCACATGAGCTCAGAGTGTGCGCAGTGAAGGGGGTAATGCTACTAGGGGGCTGAGAGCTCAACTGCTTGAGGTCCAGGGAGGAGAAACTTCTGGAGCAGTGGGCATCTAACAGTTGACTGCATCTCCAGGTTTGGGCACTGTAACTAGAGGAGCCACATCGTGCTGCAGGTCATATGGAGAGGCGGGGCTGGGACGAGGATTAGCCCCAGAACTGCCTGTGACATTCCCATGTATGTTGACAGAGAAAGATAGGCTTTTCTTTATTTTTTAAATATATTTTATTTATTTATTTATTTAAGAAAGTGAGAAAGAGGTAGAGAGAGAGAGAATGAGCACATCAGGGCCTCCGGCTGCAGCAGCAAACAAACTCCAGATGCATGCGTCACCTTATGCATCTGGCTTATGTGGATGCTGGGAAATCAAACCTGGGTCCTTAGGCTTCGCAGGCAAGCGCCTTAACCGCTAAGCCATCTCTCCAGCCCAAGATAGGCTTTTAAAGCCTTTGTGTGAAATGGCTGTTTTGTACAAATGTGGATTTTTTTTTTTTTGTCTTAACTTGGATTTTTAAAAGTTTAAATTGGGCTGGAGAGATGGCTTAGTGGTTAAGCGCTTGCCTGTGAAGCCTAAGGACCCTGGTTTGAGGCTCGATTCCCCAGGACCCACGTTAGCCAGATGCACAAGGGGGCGCACGCATCTGGAGTTCGTTTGCAGTGGCTGGAGGCCCTGGCGTGCCCATTCTCTCTCTTGCTCTTTGCCTGCCTCCCTCCCTCTCTCCCTCTCTCTCTCTGTCACTCTCAAATAAATAAATAAATAAATAATAAACAAAAAAATTTTTTTAAAGTTTAAATTAAGGCAATATGTTCAGGATGAGGAGCAAGTGGCCCAGGAGCAGTTAGGGACCTTCTTCGAGTTTTCTTTGCTTCCCCAAGGATGGTTTGTCCTGACTGCTTTGGGTTCAGAGTTAGTTAAGTGATTTTTAGCTTTTGCTGGGGTTTTTGCTTTTTGTTTTTTCAATGCTGGGGATGGAACCCAGGCTCCGCTCACGCAAGGCCGGTGCTCTACACTGAGCTGCAGCTTGGCCTGATTCCTGACTTTGGATCTCAGCACCAGCTGCTCGGGCTGTGGGTCAGACTCTTCCTGATCACCTCGTAGCGGGATCCCCATGGGTGACGCAGTGATGGTGCCCACCCTGCTCTGGGGAATCGCCACGAAGAAGACACGGGACTGGGAGAACTTGAGCATCACGGTGCCCCCCTCTCTCCAGCCCAAACCTTCCTTCTTAAGTCGTTTCCATCAGGTGCTTAGTCATAGCTAGGAATGTCTTCTAGTGCTTTGTTGTCTCAGTACTCTTGGAGTTCCCTGAAGGCATCGGAGCGATGTCCAAAGCAGTGACTCCAATACTCACGGCTCTTCACTTGCAGGTGCTGTGCCGCTCCAAGAACAGCATCCTGAGGGAATGCTTCCTGGTGGCTGAGCTGGAGAACCGGAGGAGACAGCCCACGGTGAGCAGGGGAAACACTTGTGTAGATTTGGAAAGTGACAAAAGTCACACCAGCCGGGTGTGGCGGAGCATGCCTTTAATCCCAGCATTCGGGAGGCAGAGGTAGGAGGATCGCCATGAGTTCGAGGCCACCCTGAGACTACATAGTGAATTCCAAGTCAGCCTGGGCTAGAGTAAGACCCTACCTCAAAAAAAAAAAAAAAAAAAAAAAAAGACAAGAAAGAAAGTAAAAAAACAAAAGGTCACACCAAGGTGCTTTTAAAGCCTCCCTCCCCCCTTTCTGGATTATTCTCTAACAGATTACATTTTGCTAATTATATACTTTCCAGTTCAGTCATTTGCAGGGCAGTCACTGAACCCCTGCTACCCAGGCACTCAGGTGCTTAGCAGTAACAAGCCAGCCAGGGAGCCTGCCCTCAAGGGGCTTGCAGTCTAGATGGAGAAAGTATAGGCAAACATTATCAAACAGATTCGTGTCATGAGGAAGCAAGGTGCTATGGGGAGGGGGCTCCCGGGGGAGGAGCAGAGGGGGCTGGGCTCCTGTGAGGTGCCCCCCGTGTGTGGGTCAGCTTTCCATCACTGTGACGAAATCCCCAAGACAATCAACCTCAAGGAGGAAAGGTTGACTTCGGTTCATGGTTTCCGCGGTCACGTGGCACCATTGCTATGGGCCTGTAGAGGCCCAGTGCATCATGGTGAGAGGGAGAGGGCATTGGTGGAACAAAGCGGCTCAGCTCATGGTGCAGGAGCAGGGGAGCCATGCACAAAGGCAAGGTGACCCTCCTGTGACCTACTTCCTCCAACCAGTCCCTGCAGACTTCCTTAAAAAAAAAGTCCGCCCCCCCCCCGCCCCCCTGAATCTCCATTCACGAAATCTATCATGAAGTCGGTGTTTTCATTGGCACACCCCTGCACTGGGGAGCAAGCCTTCAGCCCGTGAGCCTTTAGGGGTCCCTGTAGACCCAAATCATAACCCTGTGCCTCTGCTGGTGGAGCGGCGCATCCTGGTCTAGCTCGGGCTGCTCTGGTCAGTATGGGCAAAGGCAACCTCGGTGGGTAAAACAAACTGATCACAGAGTCTGGAGTCTCCAGAGCCTCACACCCTCGCTCCATCTCCCGAGGCCGGCTGGAAGCAGCTACGTCTACTTAGAAGGTTCTCTCACTCCCCCACGCCCCAGGTGGGGACTCAGTTCAAGAATAGTCTGAGCAGCCTCTTGGAAATTCTCATCTCCAAGGAGCCTTCGTACATCCGCTGCATCAAGCCCAACGAGAGCAAAGAACCCAGTGAGTGGTCCGTGGCTCGAGGGAAGAGGCTGGGGGCAAAGATGGATGCGTGGGCTAAGAGTCTCAGACACGCCGGGCGTGGTGGCGCATGCCTTTAATCCCAGCACTTGGGAGGCAGGGGTAGGAGGATCGCCGTGAGTTCGAGGCCAGCCTGAGACTACGTAGTGAATTCTAGGTCAGCCTGGGCTAGAGTGAGACCCTACCTCAAAAAGCCAAAAATATATATATACAGCTGATGCTTAAAACCACATTCCTGTGACAGGTTCAGCCCACGAGCATGGCTTTCAGCCTCCTGTGGAGACACAGCGTCCTTCACAGTCATTCTCTCTTCTGTTTCTTCCAAGGCAAGTTCGACGACTTCCTCATAAGACATCAGATCAAGTACCTGGGGCTCATGGAGCATCTGCGGGTGAGGCGGGCTGGCTTTGCCTACCGCCGGAAGTACGAGCATTTCCTGCAGCGGTAAGCTTTGCCCTGCTGCTCTGCAGTGGCTCAAGCTGGTCACCTAGGATGCACCAGAACAAGGTGATAAATAAAATGGCATTTCCAGGTTGGAGAGATGGATCAGCCATCTCTCCAGCCCCACCTTTATTTTTTTAAAAATATTTCTATTTATTATTTGCAAGTAGAGAGAGAGACAGACAGAGAGAGAATGAGCACACCATGGCCTCCAGCCTCTGCAAATGAATACCAGTTGCATGCGCCACTTTGTGCATCTGGCTTTACGTGGGTACTGGGGAATCAAACACTGGTCATTAGGATTTTCAGGCAAGTTCATTAACTGCTAAGCCATCTCTCCAGCCCAGTTTTGTTATCTTTAAAACCAGGGACTGGGCTGGAGAGATGGCTTAGTGGTTAAGGCATTTGCCTGCGAAGCCTAAGGACCCCGGTTCAATTCCCCAGGTCCCACGTAAGCCAGATGCACAAGGTGGCACGTGCATCTGGTATCCGTTTGCAGTGGCTGGAGGCCCTGCTGTGCCCAGTCTCTCTATCTGACTCTTCCTCTCTCTCTCAAATAAATAAATAAGTAAATAAAATACTTTTTAAATGGCATTCCCTAGGGAATTCAGCCAAGTTTGTAACTGCAGGATCTGTGAGAACAAAAATGACAGCAACAAAAACATTTGGGCACATGCCAAGAGTCAACTCAGTCTCCCACCGTCCAGTCATTTCACTAAGCCCTAACTTAACTTCCTGCCATCCAGAAAGGGTGAAGCCGGGTGCATCAAACTGCCGTCAGGGTAAAAGTGAGCAGTGTCGACTTTCCACCTGGACCCTAAGTGGCCGCTTAGTGACTTGGCCCTGGGCTGTTAAGAACAGTTGGAATCGTGGTGTTTAAGGAGCACAGTCTTTGAAACCAGCCACACTTGGGTTGAACTCTATGTCTTACAGTTGTGACTTCGTCCTTACCCATAATGGGAATGTTAAATTGTCAGGTTGTTTATAAAGATATATGCCCATCCCCAATTACATGTATGTACACCAGTTTCTTTGGTGAATGGGCTATGTGTGACTGTGTAGATTGCAATGTACTCTCAGGGTAAGCTTATAAAATGGCCACGTCTTGGGGGGCTAGGGAGATGGCTTAGCAGTCAAAGGCACTTGCTTGCCAAGCCTGCTGGCCTAGGTTCAAGTGCCCATTACACACAGATCCAGATGCACAAAGTGGCACGTAAGTCTAGATTTGTTTGCAGCAGCAAGAGGCCCTAGCATGCCCCCCACCCACACACAAATAAATAAATTAATTTAATTTTTTAAATGTTTTTAATATTTTTATTTATCTATTTGAGAGAGAGAATGGGTACAACAGGGCCTCCAGCCACTGCAAATGAACTCCAGATGCATGCGCTACCATGTGCATCTGGCTTACATGGGTACTAGGCAATTGAACCTGGGTCCTTAGGATTCGCAGGCAAGCGCCTTATCTGCTAAACCATCTCTCCAGCTCCTTAAATTAAAATATTTTTAATGGCCTTTTCTGTAGGTAAGACGCTTGCAACTTTAGCTGTTTCATGCTGTTCAATCTATTACTGGGTTTCTCTTGAGTGTAAGCATTCCAGGAACTTTCAGATAACCCCCCATGCTTTTTCCTTTTCAAGTTAAGAGTCTTCTTAAATATTTTTATTTGAGAGACAGAGGGGAAGAGGAAAAGAGAGAGTGAGACAGAGGGAACGCCAGGGTCTTCAGCTGCTGCATACGAACTCCAGACACATGCACCCCCTTGTGCATCTGGCTTACATGGGTCCTGGGGAATCGAACCTGGGTCCTTGGGCTTCACAGGCAAGTGCCTTCACCGCTAAGCTGTCTCTCCAGCCCCACTTTTTCCTTTTCTATTTTGGCTGTATCCCTCTGCTCCCCATCAACTTGTCATTGATTTGCCCAAACCCATCTATTTTGCTAAAGTTGGCATCTGTTAAAGAAGGTGGCAGCCACTGCCCACTGTATCCCCACAACACACACCCGCATCCCACAGCTCTGAACTTCCTACGTCTTTGTTCAGCCTACATCTGCATGGCTAAAGAGCTGCCTCGGAGGCACTTCTATTTCCCATTGATAAATACTTATGAGCGACTCCTGAGCCAGCGCTATCCTGGGGGTTGGGAGAGGCCCCCCCTTGCCCTTCACTTCTCACTGGAGGAGGCCAGGTGGAGACACAGCGGAAGAGAAACGGACTTTGGTGAGGGGAAAGAGCTCCAGGGCATCATGAGCAAGTTTGCACTTCTCTGGGGTCTATCCCCAGGAGTGGGGCTGAGTTGCGTGGCTATGTCCAGCCACAGCCCTGTCCTGTGAACACAGAACAAGCCTCCCATTCTTTTCTTCTTTTAAGGCAAAATTGTTTTTTCCCTTATTTTTTTTTTCATTTTAAACTATAGCACATATATAGTAAAGTTTACAAATGTGCATTTCATATTTTATTTGTTTATATGTTTCCAAGAAGAGATAGAGAGAGAGAATATGGGCATGTCAGGGACTCTAGCTGCTGCAAATGAACTCCAGATGCATGCAACACTTTGTGCAATTGGCTTTATGTGGATACTGGGTGTGGTGGTTTGATTCAGGTGTCCCCCATAAAGTTAGGTGTTCTGAATGCTAGGTTCCCAGCTGATGGATATTTGGGAATTAATGCCTCCTGGAGGTGGTGTATTATTGGAGGCGGGCTTATGGGTGTTATAGCCAGTTTCCCCTTGCCAGTGTCTGGCACACTCTCCTGTTGCTGTTGTCCACCTTATGTTGGCCAGGGGGTGATGTCCACCCTCTGCTCATGCCATCATTTTCCCTGCCACTGTGGAGTTTCCCCTCAAATTTGTAAGCCAAAATAAGTCCTCTTTTTCCCATGAGCTGTTCTTGGTTGGGTGATTTCTACCAGCAGTGTGAACCTGACTGCAACAGTAAAGTGGTACCGAGGAGTGGGATTGCTGCTGGACACCGGACTGTGTGGCTTTTGCCTTTTTGAGCTGATTGTCAAGAGGAGTGTGGGAGGATATGAAACCTTGGCCTAAGAGATGCCTTCCAGTGCTGTAAGTACAGCTTGATGGACTAGTCTGGTCTGAGCTGCAAGACCTGAATGCAGTAAGAACTATGGACTGTGAGGTTTGGCTTATGAGGGTGAGAAAGAGCTTTGCTTGGACTGGGCTAGCAGTTTGTGTGAGAAGCTTGGTCTTATGCCCATGTCCTGAGTTGTGCAGGGTTGCTTTGTGTAGAAATGAACTGGTGTGAGCAGAGGGATATGGCATAGAAAGAAAAATCTTTGGGTGAACTGCTGCCCATTCAGCTGCAGTTGAGAGATTACAACCTTTGAGATTGGGCCAGCTGACCTGCACTGGGGCAACAAAAGAATGTACTCAGCCGGGTGTGGTGGCACACACCTTTAATCCCAGCACTTGGGAGACAGAGACAGGTGGATCGCCGTGAGTTCGAGGCCACCCTGAGACTACATAGTGAGTTTCAGGTCAGCCTGGACTAGTGTGAGACTCTACCTCGAAAAACAAAAAAAGAAAAAAGAAGAAAAAAAAAGAGCGTAGACTCTTTTGAAGGGGCCTGAGTGCTCAAGGAGTGTCCTGTTCTTCAAAGTCTGCTTTATTCCCCCCTGGATTAACAAATTGGCACCCTACCTGATATTGTGGAGTATAAGAAATGCAGAAAAGAGAGGGTCATTGAGTTTGCAACACAGTCTTGTGTTTTGGAAATGGCCATGGGCAGTGTGAAGCAGGTCTGCTAGTTGCCTGCATGGAGACCCCATGGGGCCATGAGGATGAACTGTGGATTGCAGTGGAGACCCAGTGGAGATGCCGGGACCACAAGATGGCTGCCAAGGAGAGCTGCCGGCCCCAATGAAGTTTTCCAGGACTGTGAGTAGCGTAGCTGGAGGGGTGGAATTGGAATGCCAGAGGCTTGTTGTTGGTTAGAATTATCGGAGTTGGTGATTTGTCACTGGCTAGAGTTGTTGGACTTGAAGCTACAGTTTGATGTTTGCCCTGGTTGTTTTACATCTTGTGTTGGTTGAATGTTTTTTGCTATGCCCAATGTCATCTTTTGCAGTGTGAATATTTATTCTGTGTCATTATGTTTTTTTTTTTTGAGGTTATTTTTTTGGTATTATGGCTCAGTTAAAAGATCTTAGACTATGGGGATGTTTGAACATCATTAGGATTGATTAAAAACTATGGGGATGCCGGGCGTGGTGGCGCACTGCCTTTAATCCAGCACTTGGGAGGCAGGGGTAGGAGGATCGCCGTGAGTTCGAGGCCAGCCTGAGACTACGTAGTGAATTCTAGGTCAGCCTGGGCTAGAGTGAGACCCTACCTCAAAAAGCCAAAAATATATATATACAGCTGATGCTTTAAAACCACATTCCTGTGACAGGTTCAGCCCACGAGCATGGCTTTCAGCCTCCTGTGGAGACACAGCGTCCTTCACAGTCATTCTCTCTTCTGTTTCTTCCAAGGCAAGTTCGACGACTTCCTCATAAGACATCAGATCAAGTACCTGGGGCTCATGGAGCATCTGCGGGTGAGGCGGGCTGGCTTTGCCTACCGCCGGAAGTACGAGCATTTCCTGCAGCGGTAAGCTTTGCCCTGCTGCTCTGCAGTGGCTCAAGCTGGTCACCTAGGACGCACCAGAACAAGGTGATAAATAAAATGGCATTTCCAGGTTGGAGAGATGGATCAGCCATCTCTCCAGCCCCACCTTTATTTTTTTAAAAATATTTCTATTTATTATTTGCAAGTAGAGAGAGAGACAGACAGAGAGAGAATGAGCACACCATGGCCTCCAGCCTCTGCAAATGAATACCAGTTGCATGCGCCACTTTGTGCATCTGGCTTTACGTGGGTACTGGGGAATCAAACACTGGTCATTAGGATTTTCAGGCAAGTTCATTAACTGCTAAGCCATCTCTCCAGCCCAGTTTTGTTATCTTTAAAACCAGGGACTGGGCTGGAGAGATGGCTTAGTGGTTAAGGCATTTGCCTGCGAAGCCTAAGGACCCCGGTTCAATTCCCCAGGTCCCACGTAAGCCAGATGCACAAGGTGGCACGTGCATCTGGTATCCGTTTGCAGTGGCTGGAGGCCCTGCTGTGCCCAGTCTCTCTATCTGACTCTTCCTCTCTCTCTCAAATAAATAAATAAGTAAATAAAATACTTTTTAAATGGCATTCCCTAGGGAATTCAGCCAAGTTTGTAACTGCAGGATCTGTGAGAACAAAAATGACAGCAACAAAAACATTTGGGCACATGCCAAGAGTCAACTCAGTCTCCCACCGTCCAGTCATTTCACTAAGCCCTAACTTAACTTCCTGCCATCCAGAAAGGGTGAAGCCGGGTGCATCAAACTGCCGTCAGGGTAAAAGTGAGCAGTGTCGACTTTCCACCTGGACCCTAAGTGGCCGCTTAGTGACTTGGCCCTGGGCTGTTAAGAACAGTTGGAATCGTGGTGTTTAAGGAGCACAGTCTTTGAAACCAGCCACACTTGGGTTGAACTCTATGTCTTACAGTTGTGACTTCGTCCTTACCCATAATGGGAATGTTAAATTGTCAGGTTGTTTATAAAGATATATGCCCATCCCCAATTACATGTATGTACACCAGTTTCTTTGGTGAATGGGCTATGTGTGACTGTGTAGATTGCAATGTACTCTCAGGGTAAGCTTATAAAATGGCCACGTCTTGGGGGGCTAGGGAGATGGCTTAGCAGTCAAAGGCACTTGCTTGCCAAGCCTGCTGGCCTAGGTTCAAGTGCCCATTACACACAGATCCAGATGCACAAAGTGGCACGTAAGTCTAGATTTGTTTGCAGCAGCAAGAGGCCCTAGCATGCCCCCCACCCACACACAAATAAATAAATTAATTTAATTTTTTAAATGTTTTTAATATTTTTATTTATCTATTTGAGAGAGAGAATGGGTACAACAGGGCCTCCAGCCACTGCAAATGAACTCCAGATGCATGCGCTACCATGTGCATCTGGCTTACATGGGTACTAGGCAATTGAACCTGGGTCCTTAGGATTCGCAGGCAAGCGCCTTATCTGCTAAACCATCTCTCCAGCTCCTTAAATTAAAATATTTTTAATGGCCTTTTCTGTAGGTAAGACGCTTGCAACTTTAGCTGTTTCATGCTGTTCAATCTATTACTGGGTTTCTCTTGAGTGTAAGCATTCCAGGAACTTTCAGATAACCCCCCATGCTTTTTCCTTTTCAAGTTAAGAGTCTTCTTAAATATTTTTATTTGAGAGACAGAGGGGAA
This sequence comes from Dipus sagitta, assembly GCA_036346955.1. Taxonomy (NCBI): domain Eukaryota; kingdom Metazoa; phylum Chordata; class Mammalia; order Rodentia; family Dipodidae; genus Dipus; species Dipus sagitta. The sequence continues at coordinate 12,541,806 of CM070782.1, forward strand.
GAGGAAAAGAGAGAGTGAGACAGAGGGAACGCCAGGGTCTTCAGCTGCTGCATACGAACTCCAGACACATGCACCCCCTTGTGCATCTGGCTTACATGGGTCCTGGGGAATCGAACCTGGGTCCTTGGGCTTCACAGGCAAGTGCCTTCACCGCTAAGCTGTCTCTCCAGCCCCACTTTTTCCTTTTCTATTTTGGCTGTATCCCTCTGCTCCCCATCAACTTGTCATTGATTTGCCCAAACCCATCTATTTTGCTAAAGTTGGCATCTGTTAAAGAAGGTAGCAGCCACTGCCCACTGTATCCCCACAACACACACCCACATCCCACAGCTCTGAACTTCCTACGTCTTTGTTCAGTCTACATCTGCATGGCTAAAGAGCTGCCTCGGAGGCACTTCTATTTCCCGTTCATAAATATTTATGAGCGACTCCTGAGCCAGCCCTATCCTGGGGGTTGGGAGAGGCCCCCCCCTTGCCCTTCACGTCTCAATGGAGGAGGCCTCTGCCTACAACAGACGTAGGAGGCCAGGTAGAGACACAGCGGAAGAGAAACGGACGTTGGTGAGGGGAAAGAGCTCCAGGGCATCATGAGCAAGTTTGCACTTCTCTGGGGTCTATCCCCAGGAGTGGGGCTGAGCTGCGTGGCTATGTCCAGCCATGGCCCTGTCCTGTGAACACAGAACAAGCCTCCCATTCTTTTCTTCTTTTTAGGCAAAATTGTTTTTTCCCTTATTTTTTTTCATTTTAAACTATAGCACATATATAGTAAAGTTTACAAATGTGCATTTCATATTTTATTTGTTTATATGTTTCCAAGAAGAGATAGAGAGAGAGAATATGGGCATGTCAGGGCCTCTAGCTGCTGCAAATGAACTCCAGATGCATGCACCACTTTGTGCATCTGGCTTTATGTGGATACTGGGTGTGGTGGTTTGATTCAGGTGTCCCCCATAAAGTTAGGTGTTCTGAATGCTAGGTTCCCAGCTGATGGATATTTGGGAATTAATGCCTCCTGGAGGCGGTGTATTATTGGAGGCGGGCTTATGGGTGTTATAGCCAGTTTCCCCATGCCAGTGTCTGGCACACTCTCCTGTTGCTGTTGTCCACCTTATGTTGGCCAGGGGGTGATGTCCACCCTCTGCTCATGCCATCATTTTCCCTGCCACTGTGGAGTTTCCCCTCAAATTTGTAAGCCAAAATAAGTCCTCTTTTTCCCATGAGCTGTTCTTGGTTGGGTGATTTCTACCAGCAGTGTGAACCTGACTGCAACAGTAAAGTGGTACCGAGGAGTGGGATTGCTGCTGGACACCGGACTGTGTGGCTTTTGCCTTTTTGAGCTGATTGTCAAGAGGAGTGTGGGAGGATATGAAACCTTGGCCTAAGAGATGCCTTCCAGTGCTGTAAGTACAGCTTGATGGACTAGTCTGGTCTGAGCTGCAAGACCTGAATGCAGTAAGAACTATGGACTGTGAGGTTTGGCTTATGAGGGTGAGAAAGAGCTTTGCTTGGACTGGGCTAGCAGTTTGTGTGAGAAGCTTGGTCTTATGCCCATGTCCTGAGTTGTGCAGGGTTGCTTTGTGTAGAAATGAACTGGTGTGAGCAGAGGGATGTGGCATAGAAAGAAAAATCTTTGGGTGAACTGCTGCCCATTCAGCTGCAGTTGAGAGATTACAACCTTTGAGATTGGGCCAGCTGACCTGCACTGGGGCAACAAAAGAATGTACTCAGCCGGGTGTGGTGGCACACACCTTTAATCCCAGCACTTGGGAGACAGAGACAGGTGGATCGCCGTGAGTTCGAGGCCACCCTGAGACTACATAGTGAGTTTCAGGTCAGCCTGGACTAGTGTGAGACTCTACCTCGAAAAACAAAAAAGAAAAAAGAAGAAAAAAAAAGAGCGTAGACTCTTTTGAAGGGGCCTGAGTGCTCAAGGAGTGTCCTGTTCTTCAAAGTCTGCTTTATTCCCCCCTGGATTAACAAATTGGCACCCTACCTGATATTGTGGAGTATAAGAAATGCAGAAAAGAGAGGGTCATTGAGTTTGCAACACAGTCTTGTGTTTTGGAAATGGCCATGGGCAGTGTGAAGCAGGTCTGCTAGTTGCCTGCATGGAGACCCCATGGGGCCATGAGGATGAACTGTGGATTGCAGTGGAGACCCAGTGGAGATGCCGGGACCACAAGATGGCTGCCAAGGAGAGCTGCCGGCCCCAATGAAGTTTTCCAGGACTGTGAGTAGCGTAGCTGGAGGGGTGGAATTGGAATGCCAGAGGCTTGTTGTTGGTTAGAATTATCGGAGTTGGTGATTTGTCACTGGCTAGAGTTGTTGGACTTGAAGCTACAGTTTGATGTTTGCCCTGGTTGTTTTACATCTTGTGTTGGTTGAATGTTTTTTGCTATGCCCAATGTCATCTTTTGCAGTGTGAATATTTATTCTGTGTCATTATGTTTTTTTTTTTTTGAGGTTATTTTTTTGGTATTATGGCTCAGTTAAAAGATCTTAGACTATGGGGATGTTTGAACATCATTAGGATTGATTAAAAACTATGGGGATGCCGGGCGTGGTGGCGCACGCCTTTAATCCCAGCACTTGGGAGGCAGAGGTAGGTGGATCGCTGTGAGTTCGAGGCCACCCTGAGACTACATAGTGAATTCCAGGTCAGCCTGGACCAGAGTGAGACCCTACCTTGAAAAACCAAAAAACAAAAAAAACTATGGGGACAGCTGGGCATGGTGGCATATGCCTTTAATCCCAGCACTTGGGAGGCAAAGGTAGGAGGATTGCCATGAGTTCGAGGCCACCCTGAGACTTCATAGTGAATTCCAGGTCAGCCTGGGCTAGAGTGAGACCCTACCTCAAAAAACTAAAAAAAAAAAAAAAAAAAAAAAAAAAACTAACTAACTAACTATGGGGACTTTTAAAGTCATACTGAATGCACTGTGTTTTATATCATGTATGGATATCAGCTTATGGGGGCCAGGGCTGGAATGTGGTGGTTTGATTCAGGTGTCCCCCATAAAGTTAGGTGTTCTGAATGCTAGGTTCCCAGCTGATGGATATTTGGGAATTAATGCCTCCTGAAGGGAGTGTGCTGTTGAGGGCGGGCTTATGGGTATTATAGCCAGTTTCCCATGCCAGTGTTTGGCACACTCTCCTGTTGCTATTGTCCACCTTATGTTGGCCAGGGGGTGATGTCCACCCTCTGCTCATGCCATCATTTTCCCTGCCACCATGGAGTTTCCCCTCGAACCTGTAAGCCAAAATAGATCCTCTTTTTCCCATGAGCTGCTCTTGGTTGGGTGATTTCTACCAGTAATGTGAACCAGACTGCAACACTGGGGAATTGAACCTGGGTCCTTAGACTTTGCAGGCAAGCACCTTAACTGCTGAGCTATCTCTCCAGCCCCAAATGTGCATTTTAGTATATTTTATTTATTTGAGAGACAGAAAGAGGCACAGAGGGGGAGAGAGGATGGGAGCGCCAGGGCCTCCAGCCATTGCAAACAAACTCCAGATGCATGCTCCCCCTTGTGCATTTGGCTTACATGGGTCCTAGAGAATTGAACCGGGATCCTTTGGCTTTGTAGGCAAATGCCTTAACTGCTAAGCCATCTCTCCAGCCCTGTAATGTGGCGCATTGAGCCAGGTGTGGTGGTGCACGCCTGGAAGCAGAGGTAGGAGGATCGCATGAGTTCCAGGCCACCCTGAGACTACATTGTGAATTCCAGGTCAGCCTGAGCTAAAGTGAGACACTACCCTGAAAAAAAAAAAAAAAGGATTAAATGTACAGCTTGGTGAACTCAGATACTAACCACTCAGACCAAGATATAGAATATTTCTAGGGCTGGAGAGATGGCTTAGCGGTTAAGCGCTTGCCTGTGAAGCCGAAGAATCCCGGTTCGAGGCTCGACTCCCCAGGACCCACGTTAGCCAGATGCACAAGGGGGCGCACGCATCTGGAGTTCGTTTGCAGTGGCTGGAGGCCCTGGCGCGCCCGTTCTCGATCTATCTCTATCTGCCTCGTTCTCTCTCTGTCACTCTCAAATAAATAAAAATAAATAATTTAAAAAAAATAAAAAAGATATAGAATATTTCTAATAAAAACACACAAAAAATTATATTTCTTCAGAAGGCTCCCTGTTCTCTTAAAAGTCCATACTAACTCTAGGGCAGGGAAGTAACTTTTCTTAACTTCTGTCATTATATTTTTGTTCTTGAATTTTACATAAATCAAATCATATAGTATGATTTCTTTTGTGTCTTTCACATAACACAATGCCTGTGAGAATCTTCCATGTTAGTTATTGTGGGTAGCAGTTTGTTTTTAATGCTAGGTGAAATTCATATATATTTGTGTGTGTGTGTACTTCATTTCATTTGAAGCTATTAAGAATCAAACTGCTTAGCCGGGCATGGTGGCGCACGCCTTTAATCCCAACACTTGGGAGGCAGAGGTAGGAGGATCGCAGAGAGTTCGAGGCCGCCCTGAGACTACATAGTGAATTCCAGGTCAGCCTGAGCCAGAGTGAGACCCTACCTGGAAAAACTGAAAAAAAAAAAAAATCAAACTGTTATGACATTGTTTTTTTTTTAAAAAAAAATATTTTTATTTATTTGAGAGAAAGAGGAGAACGAATTGGGTGCACCAGGGGCGCTAGCCGCTGCAAACAAACTCCAGACACATGTTCCACTTTGTGCATCTGGTTTTTCATGGGTACTGTGTAATTGAACCCAGGCCGTCGGGCTTTCAGGCTTTACAAGCAAGTGCCTTAACCACTGAGCCATCTCTCCCGCCCTGGGTTATATACTCTTATATCTCCTTCTTCCCCACCCCCCTTCCACTGAGGCGCCTCCTCAGCGGGGTTATTGGTATTCACTGCAGGGTCAGGAAGGTGGAGGTCAGTCTCTGGGGGAGTGGGGGCCATGCCTTAGGAGACTCCTTCCCACCACGTCTTTCCGCCTCTTTTTCTGCAACGTGTTCCTCGCCTCCCACTCACTGGAATCAATTCCTCACTCATCTCTTCCTCACCCCGTGTGTAAGATAAGACCACTGCGCTAGAGTGGCTGAGATACCGCAGGGGAGCCCTGTGCGTGGTGGAGGAGGGCAGTGCAGGGCACTCTGATGGTTTCTACATAGCCTTCTCCTCTCCCGGCAGGTACAAGTCCTTGTGCCCAGACACCTGGCCACACTGGCACGGGCCCCCTGGGGAAGGCGTGAAATGCCTGATCAAGTACATTGGCTACAAACCCGATGAGTACAAGTTAGGAAAGTAAGTGGCCGGGAGACCACCCAAGAGTCTCTCCCCCGTTCTCAAAATACCTCGCATCCAGATCTGCAGAACGGCATCGTTCAGAGACGTGTGCAAATTCCAGTCGGTTTAAATGCAGCCCTGGGTGGTGAGAATGGAGGGCCAGGGAAGCTTGTGGTCTCCACCTGGATCAGAGGGGTGAACCTCTGCCAAATGACAAGGGAGCTGGGGTGGGCACCTGTCCAACTGACCTCCCAGAGGTGACCTCAGGAACTATGTGATGTGACATCGTCTTTAGCGTCGGAGAAAGTGGAGTCTCGGAATGTCGGGTGCCATGGCTAGAGAGAATTTCCCTAATGTGTCGTGAGCTTTCAGGCGGACATTCCTGGATAAAGTCGGGATGACTGAAACCTGTGCTGCAGGTCGTTCTGGTCGAGGTTCAAAGTGTCCAAGCCTCAAGAAGACGCATTCCCCACAGCAGAGCTTCCCCTTTAAGTCCACCAATGAGCTATCCCTGCCAGCTACCTATGGTGGCCTCCATGGCGCAGCCCTCACTCCTTCTAGGTCCTGGAGGGAAGCCAGGTTCCTCTTTTCTTGAGGCAGGTCAGTCAAGGAGGCAGTCCCCCATTCTACTTATCAGCTGTACTCTTAGATGGGTAGATCTTCCGGCGCACGCCTTTAATCCCAACACTGGGGAGGCAGAGGTAGGAGGATCACCATGAGTTCGAGGCCACCCTGAGAATACACAGTGAATACCAGGTCAGCCTGGGCTAGAGTGAGACCCTACCTCGAAAAACCAAAAAAAGCAAAACAAAACAAAAAGATATCCAACTGAGTGATATGACTGGCCCAGTTCTCTTAATGGTGGGAAGGGAAGCATTATCACAGAGCATGGCACACTGCTGCCCTCTGGTGGCTACTATGAGAAGTTTCCTGCATACAGCAGCTTGCATGTATAGTATGTGATGTGTGCTGTGTATCTTAACATGTAAATGCTCTCACAGTTACATGGAAGCTAGAGAACGTCGGGTGTCCTCCATCAGTCATCTACATATCTTGAGACGGAGTCTCTCTGAACACAACAGTGGTTGTTATAAGCCCCAGCAAGTCTCTGGTCTCTGCTGCCCACATGACTGTGGTTACAGGCCATGCCCAGCTGCTTATATGGGTGCTGGGGATTTGAACTCAGATGATCTCAAGCCCTTTCAAGCTCTCTTGCTTGAAGCAAGCGCTCTGCCCCACTGAGCCATCTGTCCAGTCTGTGAATGGGATCTTTTTAACACTGTTTAAAGACAGGTGCATAACTTGAAGAAACTTCACGTTAGCGTGGCGGATCCATTTCCTGGGGGCCATATGCACAAGTTCCCACACTGAAGAAATGTACTCTCACAGTTTGGGAGGTCACAAGTCCAAGGTCAAGGTGTCGGCAGAGCCAGGCTCCTCCGTTGCCTCTGCCAGCAAGCGCCTGGTGTTTCTTAGCTGCCAATATTGCAGAACTTTTCTGAGATCACTCCAACGTCAGCATGTGTGAAAGTAGAGGCGTTTATTTCCCGGGGAGCGAAGTTGGGATCACTCCCCAAAGTGACTTCTGGGTTAACCTGAGGTTTTATTTTCATTTTATAGTGTTCATAGTTGAGGGGAGGGGTGAGTGAGCAGGCGGGCAGCTGGTTTACAGAAGCAGACGTGGCAGTTAGCTTGTGCAGTCTATATGGCTCAGAACAATTTTTCAAAACATACCTGTGAATCACCATGCGTATGGATCATGTAGCCGGGTCTCTCTAACCATGAGCTCTGTTTTACTCTATTTCAGTCTAAACTGTCCTTCTCTCTTATCATCCCTCTGGCTCCCCCCTAGCCAGTTCTCTTTGGGATTCCTTCAGCTACTGACAGAGATAAGTTGAGCTCCTCAGCAGTTAACTCTTACAGTGACAGCGCACCAGTCCAGCCTGCGCTTCTTTCCCACAATACTGGCATTGCTCTGAGTAGCTTTTTCCACCTGGCTTGGTTCCCTGTGTCTCCCGGTGTCCTTTTCTGTCCCTTATAAGGCCACCTTCACTGGACTTGGGGCCCACCCTAATCCAGTGTCTCCCCTCCACCTTAATCACATCTCTGGTCCCCCGTTTCCAAAGAGACTATTCTGAGGTTCCAAGTGACATGAACTGGGGACAGGGCACTATTCAACCATTCCAGGTGGTAACCAAATAATAAACATTTCTTTTCATTTCCAGAACCAAAATATTCATTCGTTTCCCCAGAACTCTGTTTGCTACTGAAGATGCCTTTGAATTTAGTAAACATCAACTAGGTATGAATTTATCTTTCTTTTTTTTAAAAAGAAATTTTTTATTTGAGAAAGAGAAAGAGGCTGACATATAGAGAGAATGGGTACTCCAGGGCCTCCAGCCACTGCAAATGAACTCCAGACGCATGCCTCACCTTGTGCAGCTGGCTTATGTGGGGCCTGGGGAATTGAACCTGGGTCCTTAGGTTTCCTAGGCAAGTGCCTTAAACCCTAAGCCATGTCTCCAGCCCTAGGTATGAATTTTTCTTTTGCCTAGATTTCAAGAGAATGTGAAATGAATCAATAAGTATAGCTAGCAAGGGGAAAAAAATAGTCTCAAACATGGGTGTCTGAGGTAATGATAGAAACACTCACTTTGGAAACCAGAAATATAGGATTATGGTAAGGTGCCTGTGAATTTATATATCTCAACAAATGCTCAGAGGACTGGTTTGGCTGCAGGCAGTGTATATGCCCAGGGTCCTCTCGTTCTCTGGTTCGCACACCATTGTGTACATCAGGGCCTAAAGCCGTGGGGACCCAGGCCCCCCTGGGTTCAGGCTTGGCAACAACAAATGGGTGGGTACTGCTTCCTGGAACTCTTAAGGTGACCTGAGCAGCCAGAATACTTGCTGTGTGCCAGGTGCACACGACCTCATTCTCAGAAAAACCTGTGGAGTGGGTACTGCCACCCACTTCAGGAAAACCGAGGTCAGCTGGCCAAAAACTAGCAAGTGGCAGAGCCTGGGTTTGAACTTGGGCCTGGGTGGGAGTGCCACCAATGCATCATAGCCTTTCCTTTGTGGTGCTGGAACGGAACCCGGGGTCTCACACGTGCTGGGATGGGGGCTCCCTACCTCTGAGCCACGCCTGTAACCCCACGGTCTCATGGGTGGCCTCTCAGGAGCACCGACACCGCTGACCTGGCTACGACACACAGGCCGGAGTCAGCGCCTCTGCCTAAGCTCCTGGGGTTACGTCTCTGTTCATCTGTGCAACCCTACGTGAACTTGACCTCTGATGTCTCCGTGTGCCGGGGATGAGGGAGGGAGGCCGGAGAAGCTGTAAGCAAGGATGCACACTGCTCTCTAGCTATGGTGCCCAGAGCCCAACATGCAACTCTATCTGAACCTGGGCACCTGGTTTTAGGTTTTGTTTGGTTTGTTTTTGAGGTAGGGTCTTGCTCTAGCCCAGGCTGACATGGAGTTCACTAAGTAGTCTCAGGTGGCCTTGAACTCACGGCGATCCTCCTACCTCTACCTCCCAAGTGCTGGGATTAAAGGCGTGCGCCACCACGCCCAGCCTGGGTACGCGTTTTTTGTTGTTGTTGTTGTTTATTTTTATTTATTTGAGAGTGACAGAGAGAGAAAGAGAGAGAGAGAGAGAAAATGGGCGCGCCAGAGCCTCCAGCCACTGCAAACGAATTCCAGACACGTGCGCCCCCTTGTGCATCTGGCTAACGTGGGTCCTGGGGAATCCAGCCTTGAACCAGGGTCCTTAGGCTTCACAGGCAAGCGCTTAACCCCTAAACCATCTCTCCAGCCCCTGGGTACCCGTTTTTAAGAAGTCCTCGTGATGCCTGCCTTTCCTTCAGGGTGGGGTGGGAGGATGAACTGTAATGCCTGCTACAGAACTAGGGTCTTCCCAAGTCACAGAGACACTACAGGCCCTTGAGGGCCACACTGAGGTCTCAACCACAAAGACACGAATGAGCCGGGCATGGTGGCGCACACCTTTAATCCCAGCACTCGGGAGTCAGAAGTGGGAGGATTGCCGTGGGTTCGAGGCCACCCTGAGACTGCATAGTGAATTCCATATCAGCCTGAGCTAGAATGAGACCCTACCTCGAAAACAAAACAACATTTAAAAAAGAGACATGAATGAAAGCAAATTCGCCAAAACTTCTGTTTTATTTGAAGTTGCGAGAATCCAAGCGACATACAAAGGCTGCCTAGCACGGAGAGAATATGTGAGAAAGAGACAAGCAGGTAAGGTCTGAACGGAAACTTGCCATTTTCTGACTGACCCTTTCCCTCGCTCCACTCCCCTGAGGTCAAAGTTCCTCTCAGCCCTCCCTCTCCTGCCAATCCTTGAACCCTGGTGGGGGGCTGCTATGGGCCCAGTTCTGGGGCCTCTTCTCATTTTTACCTCACTGACCAGTGACTTGTTCCACAGATGTGTTTTATTTGTCCACATGTGACAAATAATACTTCTAAAAAAGTTTCCCACAGGAACCTTAAAGTCCTTGAGAATCTCACTTTTGTTTTTTAAAATGGTTTATTTATTTATTTTTCAATTATTTTTTCAATTTTACTTATTTATTTGAGAAAGAAACAGATTATATATATATATATATATGAGAGAGAGAGAGAATGAGCGCACCAGGGCCTTCAGTCACTGCAAATGAACTCCAGATGCATGCACCACCTTGTGTATCTGTCTTACGTGGGTCCTGGGGAATCGAACCTGGGTCCTTTGGATTTGCAGGCGAGTGCCTTAACCTGCTAAGCCATCTCTCCAGCCCTATTTATTTATCTGACACAGAGACAGACAGAAAGTGGTAGATGGAGAGAGAGAGAAATGGGTGTGCCAGAGCCTCCTACTACTGCAAACTCCAGACACATGCGCCACTTTGTACATTCAGGCTTTACATGGGTAGTGAGGAATAGAAACCCAGGCAGTTAGGCTTTGCAAGCAAGTGCCCTTTAACCACTAAGCTGTCTCTCCAGCCCCAGAATCTCACTCTTTTTTTTTTTTTCGAGGTAGGGTCTTGCTCTAGCTCAGACTGACCAGAAAGTCACTATGTAGTCTCAGGGTAGCCTTGAACTCACTGGCAGTCCTCCTACCTCTGCCTCCCAAGTGCTGGGATTAAAGGCGTGCGCCACCACGGCTCAGTGTCATTTTTTGAGGCACTTTTGGCCAAAGCCAGAATATATTCTACTGCTGTGGAGAGTGGAAACAAAGTCCCTACGTGTTAGCCAGCAAAGCAGGGCAACTGTGGGTTTAACTGCCTATCCCAAAGGCAGTCCCGGGGTTAGCTTCTTCTTTTTTTTTTTTTTTGAGGTAGGGTCTCACTCTCTAGCCCAGGCTGACCTGGAATTCACTATGTAATCTCAGGGTGGCCTTGAACTCACGGCGATCCTCCTACCTCTACCTCCCAAGTGCTGGGATTAAAGGCGTGCGCCACCACGCCCGGCTCAGTGTCATTTTTTGAGGCACTTTTGGCCAAAGCCAGAATATATTCTACTGCTGTGGAGAGTGGAAACAAAGTCCCTACGTGTTAGCCAGCAAAGCAGGGCAACTGTGGGTTTAACTGCCTATCCCAAAGGCAGTCCCGGGGTTAGCTTCTTCTTTTTTTTTTTTTTTTGAGGTAGGGTCTCACTCTCTAGCCCAGGCTGACCTGGAATTCACTATGTAATCTCAGGGTGGCCTTGAACTCACGGCGATCCTCCTACCTCTACCTCCCAAGTGCTGGGATTAAAGGCGTGCGCCACCACGCCCGGCTCAGTGTCATTTTTTGAGGCACTTTTGGCCAAAGCCAGAATATATTCTACTGCTGTGGAGAGTGGAAACAAAGTCCCTACGTGTAGCCAGCAAAGCAGGGCAACTGTGGGTTTAACTGCCTATCCCAAAGGCAGTCCCGGGGTTAGCTTCTTCTTTTTTTTTTTTTTTGAGGTAGGGTCTCACTCTCTAGCCCAGGCTGACCTGGAATTCACTATGTAATCTCAGGGTGGCCTTGAACTCACGGCGATCCTCCTACCTCTACCTCCCAAGTGCTGGGATTAAAGGCGTGCGCCACCACGCCCGGCTCAGTGTCATTTTTTGAGGCACTTTTGGCCAAAGCCAGAATATATTCTACTGCTGTGGAGAGTGGAAACAAAGTCCCTACGTGTTAGCCAGCAAAGCAGGGCAACTGTGGGTTTAACTGCCTATCCCAAAGGCAGTCCCGGGGTTAGCTTCTTCTTTTTTTTTTTTTTTGAGGTAGGGTCTCACTCTCTAGCCCAGGCTGACCTGGAATTCACTATGTAATCTCAGGGTGGCCTTGAACTCACGGCGATCCTCCTACCTCTACCTCCCAAGTGCTGGGATTAAAGGCGTGCGCCACCACGCCCGGCTCAGTGTCATTTTTTGAGGCACTTTTGGCCAAAGCCAGAATATATTCTACTGCTGTGGAGAGTGGAAACAAAGTCCCTACGTGTTAGCCAGCAAAGCAGGGCAACTGTGGGTTTAACTGCCTATCCCAAAGGCAGTCCCGGGGTTAGCTTCTTCTTTTTTTTTTTTTTTGAGGTAGGGTCTTGCTCTAGCCCAGGCTGACCTGGAATTCACTATGTAATCTCAGGGTGGCCTTGAACTCACGGCGATCCTCCTACCTCTACCTCCCAAGTGCTGGGATTAAAGGCGTGCGCCACCACGCCCGGCTCAGTGTCATTTTTTGAGGCACTTTTGGCCAAAGCCAGAATATATTCTACTGCTGTGGAGAGTGGAAACAAAGTCCCTACGTGTTAGCCAGCAAAGCAGGGCAACTGTGGGTTTAACTGCCTATCCCAAAGGCAGTCCCGGGGTTAGCTTCTTCTTTTTTTTTTTTTTTGAGGTAGGGTCTCACTCTCTAGCCCAGGCTGACCTGGAATTCACTATGTAATCTCAGGGTGGCCTTGAACTCACGGCGATCCTCCTACCTCTACCTCCCAAGTGCTGGGATTAAAGGCGTGCGCCACCACGCCCGGCTCAGTGTCATTTTTTGAGGCACTTTTGGCCAAAGCCAGAATATATTCTACTGCTGTGGAGAGTGGAAACAAAGTCCCTACGTGTTAGCCAGCAAAGCAGGGCAACTGTGGGTTTAACTGCCTATCCCAAAGGCAGTCCCGGGGTTAGCTTCTTCTTTTTTTTTTTTTTTGAGGTAGGGTCTCACTCTCTAGCCCAGGCTGACCTGGAATTCACTATGTAATCTCAGGGTGGCCTTGAACTCACGGCGATCCTCCTACCTCTACCTCCCAAGTGCTGGGATTAAAGGCGTGCGCCACCACGCCCAGCCTGGGTACGCGTTTTTTTTTTTGTTTTTTTTTTTTTTTGAGGTAGGGTCTCACTCTCTAGCCCAGGCTGACCTGGAATTCACTATGTAATCTCAGGGTGGCCTTGAACTCACGGCGATCCTCCTACCTCTACCTCCCAAGTGCTGGGATTAAAGGCGTGCGCCACCACGCCCGGCTCAGTGTCATTTTTTGAGGCACTTTTGGCCAAAGCCAGAATATATTCTACTGCTGTGGAGAGTGGAAACAAAGTCCCTACGTGTTAGCCAGCAAAGCAGGGCAACTGTGGGTTTAACTGCCTATCCCAAAGGCAGTCCCGGGGTTAGCTTCTTCTTTTTTTTTTTTTTCCTTTTGGTTTCTCTAGTCCACCTGACCTGGAATTCACTATGTAATCTCAGGGTGGCCTTGAACTCACGGCGATCCTCCTACCTCTACCTCCCAAGTGCTGGGATTAAAGGCGTGCGCCACCACGCCCAGCCTGGGTACGCGTTTTTTTTTTTGTTTTTTTTTTTTTTGAGGTAGGGTCTCACTCTCTAGCCCAGGCTGACCTGGAATTCACTATGTAATCTCAGGGTGGCCTTGAACTCACGGCGATCCTCCTACCTCTACCTCCCAAGTGCTGGGATTAAAGGCGTGCGCCACCACGCCCGGCTCAGTGTCATTTTTTGAGGCACTTTTGGCCAAAGCCAGAATATATTCTACTGCTGTGGAGAGTGGAAACAAAGTCCCTACGTGTTAGCCAGCAAAGCAGGGCAACTGTGGGTTTAACTGCCTATCCCAAAGGCAGTCCCGGGGTTAGCTTCTTCTTTTTTTTTTTTTTTTTTTTTTTTTTTTTGAGGTAGGGTCTCACTCTCTAGCCCAGGCTGACCTGGAATTCACTATGTAATCTCAGGGTGGCCTTGAACTCACGGCGATCCTCCTACCTCTGCTCCCGAGTGCTGGATAAAATAAATTAAAGGCGTGCGCCACCACGCCCGGCTCAGTGTCATTTTTTGAGGCACTTTTGGCCAAAGCCAGAATATATTCTACTGCTGTGGAGAGTGGAAACAAAGTCCCTACGTGTTTAAGCCAGCAAAGCAGGGCAACTGTGGGTTTAACTGCCTATCCCAAAGGCAGTCCCGGGGTTAGCTTCTTCTTTTTTTTTTTTTTTTTCCTTTTGGTTTCTCTAGTCCACCTGACCTGGAATTCACTATGTAATCTCAGGTGGCCTTGAACTCACGGCGATCCTCCTGCCTCTGCCTCCCGAGTGCTGGGATTAAAGGCGTGCGCCACCACGCCCGGCTCAGTGTCATTTTTTGAGGCACTTTTGGCCAAAGCCAGAATATATTCTACTGCTGTGGAGAGTGGAAACAATAGTCCTACGTTGCTGTTAGCAGCAAAGCAGGGCAACTGTGGGTTTAACTGCCTATCCCAAAGGCAGTCCCGGGGTTAGCTTCTTCTTTTTTTTTTTTTTTTCCTTTTGGTTTCTCTAGTCCACCTGACCTGGAATTCACTATGTAATCTCAGGGTGGTTGGCGGGGGAAGTGCAAAACATATTCCTCACGGCGATCCTCCTACTCTGCCTCCCGAGTGCTGGGATTAAAGGTGCGCGTCACCAGCCTGGCTATAGGGTTAGCATTTTTGTACTTTCTTTATTATATTTTTTTTATTTTTTGATTTTTCGAGGTAGGGTCTCACTCTCTAGCCCAGGCTGACCTGGAATTCACTATGTAATCTCAGGGTGGCCTTGAACTCACGGCGATCCTCCTACCTCTACCTCCCAAGTGCTGGGATTAAAGGCGTGCGCCACCACGCCCAGCAGCTTTTCGGTACTTTTTAATTCTGTATTCCCAGATGCAACAAAAGGTGGTAACGAGCGACATATTCCGAGGAAAGAAAGACGGCTATGCAGAGAGTTTAAACCAACCCTTTGCCCACAGCCGGCTAGGTAAGCGCATGTTCCCATCTACATACGGCTCGGTTTCCCCAGTTCCACATGGACGCTGGAGTCTGCTAGCTCCCCAGCCAGGCCTCAGCTGGGCTCTCCCCACACAGGGCTGGCACTGAGGGATGACTCGCTGTTCTGGTTCCCTCCCCAGATGAAGGAGACATCAATCCCAAAGTGCTTCAACTAATTGGCAATGAGAAGATTCAGGTAAAGAGATGGGTGTCTGCACCAGGAACCCCTATTATGTGCGTCTGAGAGCATGGTGTATTTCTTCCACGAGTGTCTGGAAGCACTACTTAAATGCAAGACTGTAGCTGGGTGGGCTGGGCTCCCCACTGGACCACTCTGGGAAAATTATCTTACCACCAAAATGGTGAGGTGAAACATGCCAGTTAGATGATGCCTGCTGCCATGGCCACATTCTTCTGTCATCCTAAATACTAGTTTTTTTATTTTAATTAATTTATTTGACAGAGAAAAAGGGAGGGAGTGAGAGAGAGAGAATGGCGCACCAGGGCCTCCAGCCACTGCAAAAACGAACTCCAGACCCGTGCACCCCCTTGTGCATCTGGCTAACGTGGGTCCTGGGGAATCGAACCTGGGTCATTTGGCTTTGCAGGCAAGCACTTAACTGCTAAGCCATACCTCCAGCCACTCGTTTTGGTTTTTTGATGAAACTGAGAGATGTATCCAGGACTGTGCCAGAAGACACCCCTCGGTTAGTGAGGGGCAGTGGACACATAGGTGGCCCAGCTGACAATGGCTTCTCAACACAGTGGCCAGGAGATTCTAGGCAGGTGACTTAAGCTGGGAGATGGCTGAGGGGACAAGCGAAGTCTGGACACTCTGGGCCATTGCTCGTGTGCTCGGTGGCTCACTCCCGCCCTTCTGGTCTCTCTAGACGGGGAGCAAGTGAGGTCGGAGCGCTTCCCCTCTGGTTGAGGGTGTGCGACAGGCCAGGTGCAACTCTCCTCTCCCTTTTCATAGCAGAGCTGTGAGGCTGGTATCACAGCTTCAGAGGGGGACAAAGCTGCGAAAGAGAGCCGAGAACCAAGATCCCCCACAGAGAACTTTATATACATAGAACAGGTGTAGGGGCGCAACGCCTTTAATCATCCCAGCACTAGGGAGGCAGAGGTATGAGGAAGGCCATAAGTTCGAGGCCAGCCTGAGACTACTTAGTGAATTCCAGGTCAGCCTGGATTATTGGGAAACCCTACCTCGGAAAATAAAAAAAAACAAAAAACCCAAATATAAACACACAAAGTCTGTCTGACTGCCAACGGATTCCCAGCAGTAGCAACTCCACACCCTCTCCTGAGCAGCCTTCCCCTCCTTGCAGTATGGCGTCCCCGTCATCAAGTATGACAGGAAAGGCTTCAAGGCGCGCCAGCGACAACTCTTCCTCACTCAGAGAGCGGCTTACGTGGTGGAACTTGCCAAAATCAAGCAGAAAGTAGAATTCTCGGCGCTCAGAGGTAAGTAGTGGGGCAGGTTAAAGATCACCCAGGGGTTGACTCATCCCTGGGCACAGCAGGCAGGAAGAAGGCCCCAACATGGAGATACCTCTCTTCGGCTCTTGTTTTCTCATGCGTGTGTGTGTGTGTGTGTGTGCATGCACGTACGCATGCGTGGAGGCCAGAGGTTGATGTCAAGTGTTGTCTTCAATCTCTCTTCACATTATTATTATTGTCTTGTTGAAGTAGGGTTTTCATTCCAGCTCAGGCTGACTGGAACTCTCTCTGTAGACCCAGGCTGGCTTTGAACTCACAGCGATCTTCCTACCTCTTCCACCTTATTTTTGAGATAGATCTGTCACAGAACCCAGAGCTCATGGATTTGGCTAGACTTAGCTAGCCAGCGAGCCTTAGGCAATCTCCTAGGTCTAGCTCCCCAGCCCTGGGATTACAGACTCATGCCACCTACGCCCAGGTTTTGTGTGAGTGCTGGGGATCTGAGACCCCTGCACTGTGCCCATGAGCCATCTCCCCTCTCCCGCTTTCTCTGTATTGACGTGGCGCTGCCTACTTCCTGGCCCCTAACTCTGGATCTGTCTTAAGGTGTCTCCACCAGCAGTCTGAGTGACGGATTCCTGGTCATTCACGTTTCACCGGAGGACAAGCAGCAAAAAGGTAACGACAGCTATAAGAGGGAAGTGATACGCGGCTGAAAGTTCGTTGGGTTTTCCTCCTAAGCCACTACTGAACCTGCCTGTCACCTCATCTCCGCAGGGGGACGTCATCTTACAGTGTGAGCATATCTTTGAAGTGGTTACTAAACTCGCCATGTGGCTAAGAAGGAGTGCATGGTCAATGTTGTCAAGGAAGGTAGGTGCCTCCAGCATCGGAACTAAACTCCAGGTTAACATGCTGCCACATTATCACTGTGCCTGCCTCCTCTCCCCAAAGCAAGAGAGTCCTCCAGCAGGGCTGTGGAGGCTCCAGAGGTCTTTCCTGCCTCTCTATAAAAGGAAAAAGAAAAACAAACAAAACTTACCTTGACCTGGGCCTAGGAGCAGAAGAAGAGTCATGAGTGTTCAATGAATTCAGGAAGCTATGGTCTTCCCCAGTTTTTATTTATTTCATTTTTTAGAGAGAAGAGAGAAGAGAGAGAGAGAGACAGACAGGGTGAGAGAAATGGTGCACCAGGGCCTCAGCCACTGCAGTCCAACTCCAGGAGGCTTGCGCCACCTAGTGGGCATGTGTGACCTTGTGCTTGCCTCACCTTTGTGCATCTTGCTAGAGTGGGATCTGGAGAGTCAAACATGGGTCCTCAGGTTGCAGGCAAGAGCCTTCACCACTAAGCCATCCCTCCAGCCTGTCTTCCCCAGTTTTTAAAGGAGGTGCTGATGTTCTTGAGAGATCTGCCCAGGAAAAGCGGATGATTGTGCTTGAGCAGGGCTGGAGATGCATGGTGGGATGGTTACTTACAAGCTTTCTGAAGTCCTGAAAGCCCCATTTTCAAGAAGCCAGTGCACGTAAGGGACCTAGCACCAGTGTCAGCCCAGTCTCTGCCAGTGTCTTTTTTTTTTTTTTTTTTTTTTTTTTTTGAGGTAGGGTCTCACTCTCTAGCCCAGGCTGACCTGGAATTCACTATGGAGTCTCAGGGTGGCCTTGAACTCACGGCGACCCTCCTGCCTCTGCCTCCCGAGTGCTGGGATTAAAGGCGTGCGCCACCACGCCCGGCTCAGTGTCATTTTTTGAGGCACTTTTGGCCAAAGCCAGAATATATTCTACTGCTGTGGAGAGTGGAAACAAAGTCCCTACGTGTTAGCCAGCAAAGCAGGGCAACTGTGGGTTTAACTGCCTATCCCAAAGGCAGTCCCGGGGTTAGCTTCTTCTTTTTTTTTTTTTTTTTCCTTTTGGTTTCTCTAGTCCAGCCTGACCTGGAATTCACTATGTAATCTCAGGGTGGCCTTGAACTCACGGCGATCCTCCTGCCTCTGCCTCCCGAGTGCTGGGATTAAAGGTGCGCGTCACCACGCCCGGCTATAGGGTTAGCATTTTTGTACTTTCTTTATTATTATTTTTTTTATTTTTTGATTTTTCGAGGTAGGGTCTCACTCTCTAGCCCAGGCTGACCTGGAATTCACTATGTAATCTCAGGGTGGCCTTGAACTCATGGCGATCCTCCTACCTCTGCCTCCCGAGTGCTGGGATTAAAGGCGTGCGCCACCACGCCCAGCAGCATTTTCGGTACTTTTAATTCTGTATTCCCAGATGCAACAAAAGGTGGTAACGAGCGACATATTCCGAGGAAAGAAAGACGGCTATGCAGAGAGTTTAAACCAACCCTTTGCCCACAGCCGGCTAGGTAAGCGCATGTTCCCATCTACATACGGCTCGGTTTCCCAGTTCCACATGGACGCTGGAGTCTGCTAGCTCCCCAGCCAGGCCTCAGCTGGGCTCTCCCCACACAGGGCTGGCACTGAGGGATGACTCGCTGTTCTGGTTCCCTCCCCAGATGAAGGAGACATCAATCCCAAAGTGCTTCAACTAATTGGCAATGAGAAGATTCAGGTAAAGAGATGGGTGTCTGCACCAGGAACCCCTATTATGTGCGTCTGAGAGCATGGTGTATTTCTTCCACGAGTGTCTGGAAGCACTACTTAAATGCAAGACTGTAGCTGGGTGGGCTGGGGCTCCCCACTGGACCACTCTGGGAAAATTATCTTACCACCAAAATGGTGAGGTGAAACATGCCAGTTAGATGATGCCTGCTGCCATGGCCACATTCTTTCTGTCATCCTAAATACTAGTTTTTTTATTTTAATTAATTTATTTGACAGAGAAAAAGGGAGGGAGTGAGAGAGAGAGAATGGGCGCACCAGGGCCTCCAGCCACTGCAAACGAACTCCAGACGCGTGCACCCCCTTGTGCATCTGGCTAACGTGGGTCCTGGGGAATCGAACCTGGGTCATTTGGCTTTGCAGGCAAGCACCTTAACTGCTAAGCCATCCCTCCAGCCCTAGTTTGGTTTTTTGATGAAACTGAGAGATGTATCCAGGGACTGTGCCAGAAGACACCCCTCGGTTAGTGAGGGGCAGTGGACACATAGGTGGCCCAGGCTGACAATGGCTTCTCAACACAGTGGCCAGGAGATTCTAGGCAGGTGACTTAAGCTGGGAGATGGCTGAGGGGACAAGCGAAGTCTGGACACTGGCCTTGCTCGTGTGCTCGGTGGCTCACTCCCGCCCTTCTGGGTCTCTCTAGAACGGGAGCATGTGAGGTCGGAGCGCTTCCCCTCTGGTTGAGGGTGTGCGACAGGCCAGGTGCAACTCTCCTCTCCCTTTTCATAGCAGAGCTGTGAGGCTGGTATCACAGCTTCAGAGGGGGACAAAGCTGCGAAAGAGAGCCGAGAACCAAGATCCCCCACAGAGAACTTTATATACATAGAACAGGTGTAGGGGCGCAACGCCTTTAATCATCCCAGCACTAGGGAGGCAGAGGTATGAGGAAGGCCATAAGTTCGAGGCCAGCCTGAGACTACTTAGTGAATTCCAGGTCAGCCTGGATTATTGGGAAACCCTACCTCGGAAAATAAAAAAAAACAAAAAACCCAAATATAAACACACAAAGTCTGTCTGACTGCCAACGGATTCCCAGCAGTAGCAACTCCACACCCTCTCCTGAGGCAGCCTTCCCCTCCTTGCAGTATGGCGTCCCCGTCATCAAGTATGACAGGAAAGGCTTCAAGGCGCGCCAGCGACAACTCTTCCTCACTCAGAGAGCGGCTTACGTGGTGGAACTTGCCAAAATCAAGCAGAAAGTAGACTTCTCGGCGCTCAGAGGTAAGTAGTGGGGCAGGTTAAAGATCACCCAGGGGTTGACTCATCCCTGGGCACAGCAGGCAGGAAGAAGGCCCCAACATGGAGATACCTCTCTTCGGCTCTTGTTTTCTCATGCGTGTGTGTGTGTGTGTGTGCATGCACGTACGCATGCGTGGAGGCCAGAGGTTGATGTCAAGTGTTGTCTTCAATCTCTCTTCACATTATTATTATTGTCTTGTTGAAGTAGGGTTTCATTCCAGCTCAGGCTGACCTGGAACTCTCTCTGTAGACCCAGGCTGGCCTTGAACTCACAGCGATCTTCCTACCTCTTCCACCTTATTTTTGAGATAGATCTGTCACAGAACCCAGAGCTCATGGATTTGGCTAGACTTAGCTAGCCAGCGAGCCTTAGGCAATCTCCTAGGTCTAGCTCCCCAGCCCTGGGATTACAGACTCATGCCACCACGCCCAGGTTTTGTGTGAGTGCTGGGGATCTGAGACCCCTGCACTGTGCCCACTGAGCCATCTCCCCTCTCCCGCTTTCTCTGTATTGACGTGGCGCTGCCTACTTCCTGGCCCCTAACTCTGGATCTGTCTTAAGGTGTCTCCACCAGCAGTCTGAGTGACGGATTCCTGGTCATTCACGTTTCACCGGAGGACAAGCAGCAAAAGGTAACCGACAGCTATAAGAGGGAAGTGATACGCGGCTGAAACGTTCGTTGGGTTTTCCTCCTAAGCCACTACTGAACCTGCCTGTCACCTCATCTCCGCAGGGGGACGTCATCTTACAGTGTGAGCATATCTTTGAAGTGGTTACTAAACTCGCCATGCTGGCTAAGAAGGAGTGCATGGTCAATGTTGTCCAAGGAAGGTAGGTGCCTCCAGCATCGGAACTAAACTCCAGGTTAACATGCTGCCACATTATCACTGTGCCTGCCTCCTCTCCCCAAAGCAAGAGAGTCCTCCAGCAGGGCTGTGGAGGCTCCAGAGGTCTTTCCTGCCTCTCTATAAAAGGAAAAAGAAAAACAAACAAAACTTACCTTGACCTGGGCCTAGGAGCAGAGAAGAGTCATTGAGTGTTCAATGAATTCAGGAAGCTATGGTCTTCCCCAGTTTTTATTTATTTCATTTTTAGAGAGAAGAGAGAAGAGAGAGAGAGAGAGACAGACAGGGTGAGAGAAATGGTGCACCAGGGCCTCAGCCACTGCAGTCCAACTCCAGATGCTTGCGCCACCTAGTGGGCATGTGTGACCTTGTGCTTGCCTCACCTTTGTGCATCTTGCTAGAGTGGGATCTGGAGAGTCAAACATGGGTCCTCAGGTTTTGCAGGCAAGAGCCTTCACCACTAAGCCATCCCTCCAGCCTGTCTTCCCCAGTTTTTAAAGGAGGTGCTGATGTTCTTGAGAGATCTGCCCAGGAAAAGCGGATGATTGTGCTTGAGCAGGGCTGGAGATGCATGGTGGGATGGTTACTTACAAGCCTGAGTTACAGCTTTACAGGCTGCCTGTGCCTTGGCTGGGAAAGGGGGTGCTTTCTTTAGGGTATGAGAGAAAAACGTGTAGCATGAAGAATATAAAACTGCTTAATTCTCTCTGTCTCTAAAGCAGCTACACAACCTGTGCTATTTTTTTTTTGTTTGTTTGTTTTTCAAGGTAGGGTCTCACTCTGGTCCAGGCTGACCTGGAATTCACTATGTAGTCTCAGGGTGGCCTCAAACTCACGGCGATCCTCCTACCTCTGCCTCCCTAGTGCTGGGATTAAAGGCGCATGCGCCACCACACCTGGCTTAACCTGTGCTATTTTGCAGGCACGGCAAGCAGAGCTCAGGTCAGCCAGGGTCCAGAAGGTGCAGGGTTGGCAGTTAGGACGTGTAGACTAAGGTCCACCTGGATTGCGGCTCTGAGACCTGACTGTGGCACAGCACTCTCCGTGTCCCCATAAAAGCAGGTTGCTCCTGGACAGAGAGGGCTGTTTCTCTTCTCTGCTCCCAGTTTTCACAACCTGACTGGCACATTCATAGGTGGGGAATAGAAAGAGTACTTTTAGGAACACGGGCTGGGCTGAGAAAGTAGCTCAGGTGGCAGAGTGCTTGCTCAGCAAGCATAAGGCCCCGAGTTCAATCCCCAACACCCCACAAAATAGGGCATGATGGTGAACACCTGTAATGCAGCAATCAGGGGGTGGAAGCAGAAAGGGAAGTTCATGGTTATCCTCAGCTACACAGGGAGTTGAGTTCAAGGCCAGCCTGGGGAGCATAAAACCCTGTCTCAAAAAAAAAAAAAAAAAAGTGTTGTCAGGCTGGAGAGATGGCTTAGCAGTTAAGATGCTTGCCTGCGAAGCCTAAGACTCATGTTTGACTCTCCAGGTCCCACATAAGCTAGATGCACAAAGCAACGCAAGCATGCAAGGTCGCACATGGGCACAAGGGGGCGCACATGTCTGGAGTTCAATTGCAGTGGCTGGACACCCTGGCGTGCCAACTCTCTCTCACACTCTCTTGCTCTCTCACATACAAAAAAAGCATTGTCTTGTTTGCTGAAACTCGGAGGGACTTCTTAGAGCATTATAAGAGTTTTAGTTTAAGTATGTATAAATTGTTCTTCAGACATGAGATTGGCCCTTTGAAGAACTGAATGAACGGACTGATTTGAGAATACTTACAGACCTATGTAAGTGTCTACTTGTGAGAGCTCAGATATGCAATAGAACAGGAATTCAGTGTAATACTCAAAACATTTCACAAGTGAATTTCTTTTGCAGACCAAAAGCAGAGGGACAAAAATAGGATATGTCAGTAACTTGTCACTTTGTGCATTTTAAGTTTACAGTTTTATGTCAGTCCTGGGAAGGAAGGGACAATAGTTTTTGACACTGGACCCGAAGAACAAGTCTATAAAGATAAAAATGGACAGTTAACAGTGGTGAGTGGCTACATTTGGTGGTGGTGGTGGTGAAACTTAAATGAGAATACACGTTTAAAAAAATAAGTTCATGTCTCCCCTTTATTCCTGATTTTTACATCTAAAAGAGGAAGAAATTGATACCCAAACAGATTTTTTGTTTTGTTTTGTTTATTTTTATTTATTTGAGAGTGGCAGAGAAAGAGGCAGATAGAGAGAATGGGCGCACCAGGGCCTCTAGCCACAGCAAACGAACTCCAGATGTGTGTGGCCCCTTGTGCATCTGGCTAACGTGGGTCCAGGGGAATCGAGCCTCGAACCAGGGTCTTTAGGCTTCACAGGCAAGTGCTTAACCACTAAGCCATCTCTCCAGCCCCAGAAGTACAGATTTAAATACTGAATGAGAAGGAGTTTAGTTGCCAGTGAACCAAAAGTCAGAATCCATGTGCTGAAGCCCAGCCTTCACACACTGTGGTTCAGGTGGCAGGTGGTGTGGTCTAGGCTTTGGGATGTGAGAGATCTCAAGTCTAATGGGCTGAGTTCCAGTGTACTGGCCCCACAGGGTCCCAACAAGTCCCTTTCTCAGTACTTCACAAAGCATATTTTGAGCCCATGTTGCTAGGACGTGACATGTTCACAGGAGAAAATGTGTTTTCTGATTACACCAAGAATCATTAGTTGAATAGAGTGCTGGGCCAGGGCAGTGGCGTCCAGCTCTAACCCCAGCTACTCGGCAGACTGAGACAGGCAGATGGAAAGTCGAAGGCCAACAGAGAGACACCCATCTCAGAAGAAAAAAATGTCTCAAATATAGATTTTTACTTGTATATAAAAATTTTTTGTGGGTGTAACTAGTATACAAGAGTGTCTTATTATTTTATTATTTATTTTATTTATTTATTATTATTTTATTATTTTTATTATGGCACTTTTTAGGGACAAGTAAAAGTGAGTCACTTTGAATGTAAAGCAAATACTTTTCACCGTGTGTGTCATGCTGCCT
The DNA here is from genome assembly GCA_036346955.1 of Dipus sagitta. NCBI lineage: Eukaryota > Metazoa > Chordata > Mammalia > Rodentia > Dipodidae > Dipus > Dipus sagitta. The sequence goes on from CM070782.1 coordinate 12,565,462, forward strand.
GCAAGCTTCCACACGAGGACTGTCCTTGGCAGCCACACAGCCCACCCTCCCCATAACCACCTCAGGCCAAGGAGCCTGACAAGCCTCTGCCTGTGTCATTGGTCAGGAGACAGAGCTGGCTCCTCAGCCCACCCATACCCATTGTGATAACCCAGTGGTAACTACTCCCTTCCACAAGTTTCTAAAGTCAGATGTGACTTTCCAGGTGTCGGTCCGGAGGAAGTCCTGATAGAGGATGACATCTGACCTCTACATTCGCTATCTCTGCTCCAAGTGAGGCAAGCGGGAATTTGATGCAGTTCGCCACATCTTCAAGTACAAGGGCAGCAGCTCTGGGCAAAGGATCTCATCAGAAAAACCTGAGTGCTGGGCCGTGCCAGACCTCAGCTTCTCCAGGGACACAATATTAAACTATTTTCTGGGAGTCAACCTTCAGCCATGCAAAGGGCGGTTTTGAATGTCCCCAACAGAAACATCAAGATGCCATTACGGTGTAGGCAGCAGATTCTCTACCTGTGTCAAGTTGCCCAAGGCAACATGAAATATGGTCTAAGAAGAAGAAAACGAAACTTCATAAAGCTGCAAAATTTAAATTTTGCTTTAAGAGGAACTTACATGTTTCTAGGAACTTGGTTCAAGTTTCTGACAGGCTCTTTAGGTCCCAGATCGTGTGTGGGGTCCCCTGCCCTCGATCAGTGGTTAGCACCTGCAGATTTATTCTGCTTTCCACAAGCCAGGCAGCAGGGCGCCCCGAGACTTTCTTTTAGTATTTAAATTCAAACACTACAGAAACTGAGTCAATTCCCTCTACTGTGAGCACTTGAGGTGAAGGAGGAAGCCTTGTTCTTTGTCATGAGCTGCCCCTTAGTCCCTCAGCCGAGGTGGGCATTTCTGAAAAGACCCAGAAGACAGGAAAATAGAAGCATCATGTAAGTTTATTTGACATACGTCCACAAAGGCTTGTACAAGACAGACATAGTGACCATTTCTAAAACTTACAGTATTTTTTCATAGTGCAGAGATACAAGAAGGCTGATGACATGCTTACAGTGTGACGGTGACTCTGGTGGAGTCCTAAAGACAGCACTCACAGGCGAGGAGGCAGACCAGTGCTGTTCGCACTGGTGCTGAATAGCAGCTGTGAGGACCAGGTGCGGGAGGGTACCCCTAACTGAGCCCAGGACCTGCGCAGAGGTCAACCAGCCCGTCCGTCCGCCACAGGAAGGCAGTGGGAGAGAGACGCTATGCCAGGAGCTGTGACAGCCTTGGCCCACACTCGCCACAATCAGAAAGGGCTGATTCAAAATATTGAATTTGGTTACCATGGACCAAAAGCTGTTCTAAACTTTTGTTTCCAATGTTAGCTATTTACAGTGTAATAAAAGCTTACTCTGTACCAACCCCACGAATAGTGTTTTACTTGGATTATTCACGACTATAAATACTATCGCCCCTTGTGAAAAGTCAGTTCCTGGTAGAGTGTGTTAGGTACCAGAGCTTTGGAACAGTTAACGCTGTCAGCTCCTGGCTGGAGGTGGCTGGGAACACCCTTCACCAAGGAACGTCTTAGAACCTGCTCCTGTCCAAACTCCGGGAAGGGGGAGGGGAAGAGAGAGAGCTGCCAGCAGCCATAGGTCACGAGGCGCAGAAACCAAAACAAGTCAGGCTGTTCTACAAACTTACTCTGCACACAAACAAGATTTACAAAACAGAATTTATACAATGGCTTTTCCATTCCTACAGAAAACATAAGAACTGACATTCCCTTTAACTTCCTAAAAAAGCTCAACCCAAATGGCAGGGTTGGCGTTTAAGACAAACAATATAAAACACTTATGGGACATTTTGTAAGCTCCCTTTTTCTTAGCACTTAATAAAATCCAAATAGCCTAATACAAAAGTTTTTCAGACAATCGTTTAAAAAGCATCTACCCAGTACATGGTTCTTAGGTTCAGTCATGATTGTTTGCAAGGTTTTTTGTAGGCTTTGCTGCCGGATACAAAAGAAAGGCATACAACTGTCATGGGTAGGGCAGTATGTACAAAGTCTGAGCTGTAAAAACCGTCACAAAATAGACACTCATTTTGGGGGGAATGCGTGTGTCAGAGGCTGCCCATATTAACACCTTTGGTCTAAAACATTAACAATTCCTTTGCCAAGCAGACAAAAATCCATCCACTACTCATCACACATCTGCATCTTTGTAACTACCTAGTCTACTCTCAACCACCCACGTCAGTCACAACTCGCTTCTGTTCCTGCGCAGAGGAACCTGGGAGGTAGGTAACCGAGAACATCGTCCTACACGAGCACTGTGCGCCCAGCACGGCTCCGGCCAGGGCCACCTGTGCCCCACAATCACACGTGCCCACCAACAGTCACACACATCCCTTAAACAGACATAGCGCAAAGACGACCCAAAGGTATCTGCACACCTCACCCTGCTCGCCAATACCCCTCTATTCTGTGTAGAATCAAAGACATGAAGGGGTTTCCAGCAAGGAAACTGCCCTCAGTCAGTAGGCAGGCTCCCTGCAACTTGGGGTATAGCGGTGTCCCTGCCTGGAGTCAGGCTAGGACTGTGTCTGGGGCCACAGAATTTCTAAGCAAAGGACAGTCACCCAGTCGCTGCAGCAAGCCCCGCTTAGAGGAAGTGGGTCCCCTTAGAGCGGCACTTTGAGAGCTGCGGCCCACAGGGTGGCAGAGACGACCTTCCTGAACGGAGAGGTCAGCAAGCAGCACCTGCAAGGGCCAAGAAGGAAGCAGAGCCCACTGCCCGGGCAGTGGCAGCCACGGTGGACCCAGCAAGCACCAGACCACAGCTGTGCCGCTTGGAGGCAGGAGTCACTTCCACCGCTGCAAGCTGGAACTGTTTATCCGTAAGCGTGAGGCACAGAAGCCCCATGACTACACTGCAGAGCAGACTTCCTGCAAAGCCGCGGGGACTGCCCAGTCAGAACACGCAGGAGCCGGCCTGCCAAGGTTGGAAGGTATAGGGTAGGAAGCAGACACCCTGGTGGCCCCAAGACCGTCAAACTGAACCCTTAAGGGAGTGTCACCCAAGAAGCCCTAATAGGTAGTCAACACCCACAAAAATAAATACTGCAAACAAAACTTCTCACATACACTTCAAACACATTCATACTTTTCCTCCGAGAACCAAGAAAGCCTGGCTCCAGGAATTCTCGGAGTGTCACGAAAAGTAGAGACCTTAGACACAGCTTTCTCAACAACAGGGGTGCAGACACCTGGGTCAAGATATCAATCCGCCTTGTCGAAAAATATCAAAATAATCCTCTGGCTTGTTACAAAAGTGTTTCCAGACTCAGGGGAAGTGGAAGGGGTCTGGAACCTGCATAGGATGGGGGGGGCAGCGCAGGGAGGGAGGAAGGAGGAGGAGGGCAGCTCACGGGCGCGCCTGCTCACTGGTGCAGGTGGGCTCGGTCGTCTGGGCGCTTGATGTGGATCCGCCGACGCGCTCGATCCTCTCCCGCTCCTCGTCCTCGTCCAGGTGATGCGAGCGTCCGGCCGCCCCGCCTGTGGCCTCGAGGAGTGCGTTGTCAGGTCCCCGGCCATCCTGGGCCTCATACAGCAAGATATTCAGGGTCTCCTCATAGATCCGGGCCTCAGGGAACTCAACCTGTGTTCCCACAAAATATAGAGCAAGTTCGTTAGCACGACCCAACACAGCCCACCATCCTGGCCTGTACCTCCTAACAGGGCCACCAAGCTACATGGCAGAGCTGCAGAGCTATTACGACACGGCAGCTGTTATTTTCAGAGGTTACAGTTGGGCACACTGTTGACTTCACTCCTCAGCTTCCTGCCAGGTGGCCTCAGACATAGGCCCAGGAAAGGGAGGCTGTGTGGAATGACTTTCTGGCCAGACACTCGAGGTCCTGAAGAGACTGTGCAGGAAGGGGAGCTTCAGACATTGTGTGTGAGAACCTAGCGTCACCCCAGCCAAAGGATCTGTTCCCACACCTCACACGTACACCAGAAAACCAGAACAACGGGACACTCCCTGTTCAGACTAACAGTCCACAACTGAAAGTTATGAAAACCCTACTGTCACTAGACCCCCTACCCCACAGAAGCCTAGCCGGAATTCACGGCCTGAATTCAACTATATCAACTGCTGGCAAAACCGCAAAACACAACGTTCTCCCTGGGAACTGAACAAACCCAGAGCCAACAAGTTCAGGACATAACTCAAACTTCCTCAGTGTATGAAGAACCAGGAAAAAAGCTCAATTCCTGTGGGAAAAGACGGTCAAGAGATGCCAGTGCCAAGATGATACAGGATGCTGGAATGATCTGAGATCTGAAAGCAGCTACCAAAAACCATGCCAGTAAGTGCAGCAAATGCTCATGGAGCAGAGGGAACGCGGGATGGTCTTAGCAAGGAGACAAGAGATGTAAAGAACCCAACACACACTTGACAACTGAACAATAACCGGGCTGGAGGGAAGGCTTAGTGGTTAAGGCATTTGCCTGCAAAGCCAAAGGACCCAGGTTCGATTCCCCAGGACCCACGTTAGCCAGATGCACAAGGGGGCGCACGCGTCTGGAGTTCATTTGCAGTGGCTGTAGGCCATGGAGTGCCCATTCTCTCTCTCTCACTCTTTCTGTCAAATAAATAAATTAACTAAATATTAAAAAAAAGAAAACAATAACCAAAGCCAATGCAAAAGCAATGTATCTACTGACTGGCAGGATCAATGGCGGAGTGGCAGCAACAGAGAAAGAGTCCATGGAGAGTTCCCTTCTGAACAACAACAAAAACACCCAACATAGAAATCTGTGCTGTTATCCTCTAGTGAGAATTAAAACCCAGACAACGTATGTATTAGACGTCTGCTTCAACTTGCAATTTCAGCAAGCCACACCCTCTCCAAATTAACCAAAGGACAGTTAAACAATGAAAAGAATCAGTATTGCATTGCGAGTGCTGCAACATGCAAGCCATCCAGCATACAAAGCTCCCCAATGGAACACATGTACGGTTAGCTGAGACAAGACAGCAGGACGGGAGTGTAAGCCCCAGAAACTCGGGGTAGATGGGAGGAGCCTGTTGTTGCAGCAACTGCCCCTACCACCACCAAGTCCTGGAAGGCCAAAGCCATGGGCTCCTGTGGAAAAGGAAGACGCTCTTGAGGGAGCAGCACAGGTGAAGAAGCACGCTGCCCCCCAGCCCCCCGATCCCTGGCTTCAACGCACGCCAGGCTCGCTCAGAGCCTTCTGCTCCCTCCTCTAGCAGTGGTGGCGCAAGCACACACTCGCTCAACCCCCCAGCTCCTTCCTGTGCTCGAAGATGAGAATCTACATGTTTAAAAGTTAATATAATGATCATCCTTTTTATATCCAGGGGCAGAAGCAAGTCAGGTATATTTAAAACACCCAAGACATGACAGAACGGGCTTTAATTATAGGAGGAACTCATGCCCAGTCCTCCTGCCATGTCTGAAGCAAAAAAGAGCCTCAGTATTTCTCTCTTCTAGCTACCTTCACATCAGTTTATATTCTTTTTTGTTTTTTGTTTTTTTTTTTCATTTTTATTTATTTATTTGAGAGCGACAGAGAAAGAGGCGGATAGAGAGAGAGAGAGAGAGAGAATGGGCGCACCAGGGCCTCTAGCCACTGCAGACAAACTCCAGATGCGTGCGCCCCCTTGTGCATCTGGCTAACGTGGGTCCTGGGGAATCAAGCCTCGAACCGGGGTCCTTAGGCTTCACACTTAACTGCTAAGCCATCTCTCCAGCCCTAGTTTATATTCTTAAGGATATACTCGGAATACTTAGGTGTAAAACAGGTTGTCAAATAAGTCCTGTGTTGAAGAGGGAGCGTAATGAGTGGTAGGTTTTGACGAGAAAGGCAGAGTCAAGCTCTTCCGGGCGGCACTGTGGCTCTCATGAGCAGGCCATGGTGGGGCCTGATGGCAGGAGACGATGTCGCAGGCAGGATGTTCTCGTAAGTGTTCGCATAAGTGGAGGCCGAGATCAGCGATGCCGGACAGGAAAATCATGGGCAGTTCAGTGCACACATGTCCAAGGGCAAATCTGAAGCCCTCTGTACCACACAGGAACTAGGGTGTAGCTGGCTGTGTCTACTTGCTAAGCACCACAAGGGAAAACCATTCTGTTTCTCCAAGACCTACATTCAGATCTTTATGGGCCCCAAAGATCACTAGTTTCCCAATGGGCAACTATAGACAAGGAAAGCATTGTCAAAGACTTCCCCCTTTGAGATCACTTTGCTCAAGTGGAAAAGAAAAAGGCACTCAAAGCCGTCTTTGTGAGGCTCCTACCTTGGTCTGTTTCTTCTCAGTGGCATACACGATGGATGTGCAACAGACTTCGGCAATCTTGCGCCCCTGGCCGTAAAAGGACCAGCAGCAGATTTCGTCCCCAATGACATCTTTTATGAACAGGACCCGTCCGTTAAAGCGCAGAGAAAGCTTATCAAAGAGTTCGATGTTTTTCAACATATTGTCATCAGAATTGCTGCAAAACAGCGTCCAACAGGGTGATCACAAGCTAGTAATATTTGCCAATGTAGCTGAATTCTTCTACACACAGGCCTATTATTGTCTTCTCTATCTCATTTCACCTTACGACAATCCCGTAAGAAAGGCACTAGTCCCCATTGCTCAATGAAATCAGCGTCATTGTCTTAAGTCCAAAAACTCCTAAATGGTAGAGCTGGGTTTCAAGAGACAGCTGTGGGGCTGGACAAATGGCTCAGTGGTTAAGGCACTTGCCTGTAAAGCCACAGGGTGGCGCATGCACCTGGAGGTTTGTTTTGTTTTGTTTTGTTTTGTTTTGCAGTGGCTAGAGACCCAGGTGCACCCATTCTCTCTATCTGCCTCTCTCTCTCAAATAAAAAAATAAAATAAAATAAAAATATATTAAAAAAAAAAGACAGCTGAGGTCCCTAAGGCTGTGCCTCAAACTAGCATACTTAAGTAGCTGCCCTGCACAGGCGGACACAGGATGCTGAAGATATGGGGGCCCAGGGCACAAGCACCACTACAGGGGCACCCCACCAAGCCCAAGAAAGACTTTATTTATTTATTTATTTATTTGAGGCAGAGAGAGAGAAAGAGTGAGAATGGATGCACCAGGGCCTCTAGCCACTAGCAAACAAACTCCAGACGCAAGTGCCACCATATGCATCTGGCTTATGTGGGACCTGGAGAATCGAACCTGGGTCTTTAGGCTTCACAGGCAAGCGCCTTAACTGCTAAGCCATCTCTCCAGCCCCAAGAAAGACTTTTGATCCTATGTTAGTTTATGGGTCCTGAATATTCTCCCCTACATTCCTCAAGTTCTTATTTCACAATCACATGTTTACAAGAGAACCAAAAGGCACTCTAGAAACTTCCATATACTGCTGGTGGGATTGTACAACATTGCAGTGACTCTGGATGGAAAACAGATTACAGGTCTCCAGTGACTGACCCTGGAGTTACATATGACCCAGCAATCCCACTCCTTGGCATATACCCAGGAGAAAGGAGACCATGTCCACCGAAAACGAGTACGTGAATGTTCAAGGCAGCATTATAGCCAGACAGTGGAAACAACCCAATGTCCACAATGATGACTGGAAAACTAAAATGAGTCCACACAATGGAAGACAATTCTACCATAAAAAGGAATGGTATACTCACATGTTAGAGCACGTATGACCTTAAAAACAAGCTAAGTGGGGCTGGAGAGATGGTTTAGCGGTTAAGCCGCTTGCCTGTGAAGCCTAAGGACTCAGGTTTGCTTCCCCAGGTACCATGTCAGCCAGGTGCACATCGTGGCGCATGAGTCTGGAGTTCAGTTGCAGTGGCTAGAGGCTCTGGCATGCCCATTCTCTCTCTCTCTCAAATAAAAATTAAAAAATTTAAAAATTATTTTTTTAAAAACCATGCTAAGTGAAGGAAAACAGTCATAAAACACAACATGCTGCAATCCACGTACATGGAATGTCCCAAACTGGCAGATCTAGAGATTAATGGTGGCGTGAGCACCAGGGGTGACGACTGAGGGAAGCCAGGAGTAACTGCTACTGAGGTGATGAAATATCCTCAACTGGAAAGCACTGGCCGTGCACAGCACAGTAAGTACACTGACAACCGCCCGGCTGCACCTCCGAAGGCGACTTTAGGGCCTGTGCGAATTCCACCTCAAAGCGCTCTAGTCTAGCAGCTCGGCTAGCAAGTCGGGACGTGCAGAGGAGTCTTCCTCACGTGAAGGGACAGGCAGAGCTGCGCCTCGCTGTGTGCGTGGAGGTTTGCCGAGCACCTGAGGCGTCTCTTCTGGCTGGCGTCTTACCTGGTGTAGGAGTATTTGTTGTTACTTCTGTTATACAGCAACTTCACGGCTGGCTGGCAAAGATGACGACGAAGAAGAAAGAGAAAGTTATTCGGCTGTGCAGGTGCAACAAGCCACAGACTTCCCAAGGGACTGAGGCCATGTCTCAAGGCAGAAGAGGCAAACAGGGGAGGGGAGACCGCCTGAGTCAAGGGCAACTTAGGGGAAGCAGTAGCTTCCTGGGGGCCTAGCCTCTATGTCAAAACTTAGGCAGAAGAGTCCCCTTCATGTCTGGAAGCCAAAGAAATCCCCAAGGGTACCTGCAACGTACCTTATTTGAAGTTGCTATAAGTTTCTGTTCTTCTTTGGAGGAGGTGATGACAGGGACCTTGCAGAAGGGCTCGTAAGTATCTTTGTTCTGCTGGAACAAAATGAGCTTTCAGCCTGGGAGACCTGCCTAGCACTGGGCTTATTAAAGCTGCGGTGAGGGGAGATGGAGCAGGCATGCCAGGAGGACAGGAATATGAACAAGGATGTCTGTTGTCACTTTTCCCAGCCCAGGAAGTCACTCAAAACTAAGCCTTGAACATGACTGATGAGACATGACTTCATCAAAAGCCCGACAGCCCCGTCACAGTGACCACAGAGGAAGAAAAAAGGAAAATGAGAGAAGTGAGGTCAACAGATAAAAGACGTCAAAATGCTGACCTGGAACATGGACCACAGATGATGACCAAGGAGATGGAGACAATGAAACCCATGTGAGAGGGTGGAGAGGAGTCCAGAGTCCAGGGGACCAGTGCAGGCCTGGGAGGAGGACAAGGTGTAGGCTTGCCAGTCGGCAAGCACAAGAGCGAACCCCAGATCCTCCAGATCCATGCCCACTCCAGGGGGACAGTAACTGACAGAGCTGGGGACGGGACTGCCCTGCCGTGCTGATCATCTGCAACTAAAGGATGAGTGCCCCCAGCCTCTCTCCTACCAGACCTCAAAATATAACCACCCATACTTACACACCAGACAGGACTGAAGGACTACTTTGATTTTTCTTTCTTTCTTTCTTTTTTCCTTTCCTTTCTGTCTCTTTCCTCTCTCTCTCTCTCTCTCTTTCGAGAGGGGCTTGCTATGTAGCTCAGGCTAGTCCTCTGACCTCTACCTTCTGAGTGGGATTAGTTACCATGATGCCTGGCAGGAAAGGACTTCTTACAAGGACAATGTCTTCTGACCAAGAGGCTTACAGACCTGATATTTGGGGTCCCCACTGAAAAAGTCAGCCTACCAGCCACCCAACAAGCTCCACAGATAACAGCAAGAACTAACTGCCTGGCCCACACATGCAGCTTTTCAACGTTACACTTGTGCCTCAATAGAGGATCAGGACCATCGGATAGTGAGGGAGCCTGCCTAACATGACAGCCGAACCAACACAAAGAGCAGAGCCCAAGGACTTAAGAAGTCAGGCCCTGAGGAGTGTCCACATGGTGTTCATCAGACAGACAAGGACAGGTGTGGCACCTCTGAAACAAGATTAGCATGCTATGAAAGCAGCTTTCAGAAAACAAGAAAAAAGAAGCAAAAACACGATAGCAGAAATCAAAAAAACTTCAATAAGAGGGTTGAAAAGATGAAACTGGGGAGGGAAAAGTAACTGGAAAGCAGGTGAGAAAGATCCAGAGAGATACTGGAAGGAAAGAGGATGACCAGGTCAGTCCTGGAGGCTAAAGAGCAGACTACCAAACGTCGAGGCGGCCTGTCCACAAGATGAAGATGAACAGACTCTCCGATGTGTCTGAACAGCTGAACCTGAGACTGATCCTTCTGAGAACTTGGAGCCTAAGCAGGGATACATACTTAGAAGTCAAGTAAATAAAATACCCTAAAATACCCTGGTGGCTCAACAATATTGACGATCAAGGTAATAAATCCTGGTCTAACAAAAGCATGATGGACTATCCTGAGAGAAGAGATGTATAAATATAAGCTTGGTGGTGGTGGTAATATGTGAGCTAAATTCCAACTTTCTAGAATGATTCCAATGGACAATGTCTAAAGCTAAAAAGTGAATGGAGGGCAGTCAAGAGCCTGTCTGGAGGGTGAAGGTGGCTGGTGAAGGCATGGTGATGTCTGACAGCAGCTACACAGTGCTCTATGACCATGCACTGCACAAACCATGTTCCAACGGCAGCCCAAAGGGGCTCTTCTGATCCTCTACCATGCTGCAGCTTTACTTAAAACAAAAGGTTACTGGCTACATTGAAAACCTGACTTGAACCCAATGGTCCTGCCCTCATCCAGATGAGATGGGAGGGTTGTCTAGTCTCAACCATGACTAATGAGGCCAGAGGAAGTCCCACCATGGACTCAGAAACTCACTACTGAAGGGATGCAATCTACATGAGATGACCCAACGTCACATGATGTGGGAAGTCAGAGCACAATAAGGTGACTTGCACAACACAGGGCAGCCTAAACACGTGTTGCTGAAGTTCCCCTTAGTCTTTAGATAGTAGTCCAAAGAGGCCTGGTATACCAGTCCTGGATAGGGGGTCAATGGCTGCATCTGAGTGACAGGGGAAAGGCTTTTCCACCCTGTGCTAAGACTTTCAGGCAGCAGAGCCGTTCCTCAGGCAGATCACTTCAGGGATCACTTGTAGGTAGGGGAGGTTGATTCTGCAGAATGCCTCCTCCCATTGTCTCAATGAGATAAGAAATGCCCCATTTTGTAGGTAGGAAAAGGATGCTGCAGGCGTCCATGTGGGAAGAAAGGGGGTGCCTACTTGTAGGGCTGCCTGGCACTCTTCTAGCAGGCCCTGCACCAGGTAGTATTTGGCCTCTGCTAGCAGCTCCTCGATCTCCCGGCGGCTCTCGGGCAAAGGGACGGCCCCATCTCGGAGGTAGTTGAGGATCGTCCCAAAGTGCTTCCCACAGCGGTCAATGAGGATCCAGCCTGCAGTAGTAAGGAGGGAGGCTGATTACACAGTGCTCTTCCTGCCGGAGGCGAGGAGCAGAGCCGGGCTATCTCCTGGCTCCCTTCCTCTCCCAGGGGAGAACAGGAGTGCGGAAGGTTGTGGCTCCAGATGCTTACCTCCTCACAGTCCTGCCACAGCCGGGGCTGGACACATGCCCAGTTCAACACCTGTGGTCTACAGCCCCATGGGACACCTGAGGCCTAAAGACATGTTCCTGAAGCACCTGCAAATCTCCCCTGGGATGACAATACCAGCTCCCTCCCCCACACTGCTATGACTGCTCTCCAGGGCCAGAGCTACTCTACCCAGCAGTGACCTCTGGCTGATTCCTGAGCATCACATGAAGTGGCCTATCTACCTTCTTACAGATTCATTTATTGGCTAGTGACAGCAAGAAGACAACAGACCCTGCCGACAAGCAGCACAGTCAGCACGGGAGACGGGTCTTCCCGCGGCATGTGTAGGAAGTGCCCATCTGCTGGAACCGTGACAAGCCTGCGGGCTGGGGACCAGGAAGGCTACCCCTGTTCCCAGCACCCTCTCCAAGCTCGTCTCCCACCCACAGCGCAGGATTTAAAATTCTTCTTCAGAAACGCAACATCTCTGGAGATGTTTGGAGAAGCCAGGCCTGGCATAAATGGAGTGAAGACTTGTGACGTCTCAAGAGAAACAGGCAGCCACACGGGTGGGTGAGCGCGGCCTTCCCGAGCACATGGTGACCTCAGGCGCAGGGCTTTCGCCACACTTCCCGACTCACCTCCCAGGAGAGAAAATGACAACGCACAGCCTGCTGGGGAGACTAAAAGAGGAACTGAACCCCTATCTTCCCACTTGGCTCCCTGTCGGGAGAAGGGGTGGACATCTGCACTCCTCACCTCACTGCACCGTGCCCTGAGTCCCCCTGAGGCCCCTGGCCCTGACAGACGACAAGAGTCAAGAGCAGCAAGCGCACCTTTCTCATGTGGCCACCTCCCCTGCCCTTAGTCCCCCACACCCAGCCCCTGACAAGTGGACTCCCGTGGCTTTGCTTCCTGGTTAGTATTTTTTTTTTTTTTGCCACCATTACCAGTTTGCTAATCAGGCCACTTCCAGACCCTCCTCTGAGCCGCTCAGACTGCTGTCCCTGAGCCTTTTGCTGAAGGCTGGTCTCCTTCCTCTGGAGCCTTCCTCAGCACTGCCACCCAAGGATGATGCCCTGAGCAGAGCAGGAAGAAGAGTGCCCACCAGGCAGATACAATGCAGCGTGCAGCATGCAGCCTGGAGCCCAGCCTTGACTCTGAGGAGGGAAGAGGCCCGTGAAGGTCAACCACACTGCCCTGGCAGTGACCTCCCGATACTCTTCCACCCACTTCTAAATCGGAAAAACAAAATAGGAACTTACTATCTTATGCAATTCAGTTGTCCACGGGCAGCAAGCAGCGCTAGTGCAGCTGGACGGGCTGAGGCCCGTGGCTGGCTGGGAGTGCGACCCTGCCCCACAGAGGCGCCTCTACTGCTCCAGCCAAGGGCGGCCTAGCAGAAAGGTGGACCCAGGGCTGCATGAGCTCTGATAGTCCAAACAATGCCAGACATTCAGATTTTTCTGTGCATCTCCTCATTTTTTTAAATTCAATTTTATTTTTTTCAAATTTTTATTAACAACTTCCATGATTATAAAAAATATCCCATGGTAATACTCTCCCTCCCCGCACTTTCCCCTTTGAAACTCCATTCTCCATCATATCCCCTCCCCATCTCAATCAGTCTCTCTTTCATTTTGATGTCATGATCTTTTCCTCCTATTATGATGGTCTTGTGTAGGTAGTGTCAGGCACTGTGAGGTCATGGATATCCAGGCCATTTTGTGTCTGGAGGGAGCACGTTGTAAGGAGTCCTACCCTTCCTTTGGCTCTTACATTCTTTCTGCCACCTCTTCCGCATTAGACCCTGCATTTCCTCATTTTTAAAGGATGGTAGACTAGTTTAAAAAGAAAGTCATTAACCTGTAACACTGTGAATAAAACATACGCACGGGTTCCCAGCCTACAGCCTCTGTGGTCCCAGACCAAGGGCTGACAGGATGTGGAATGAGGGCATTACCCTCCCAAATATTCTTCTGGGGAGGCTCACTCACTGCATTTCCACAGACAGTCCCAGAGAGGCTCAGTGACATTCTAAAGTGGGGAAGAGGGCAGGGAAATGGCTCAGTAATTAAAGGTTCTTGCTTACAAAGCCTGCTGACCCGGGGTTCAATTTGCTAGCCACCCACATAAAGCCAGATAGGCATTTACAGTAGCAAGAGATGCTAGTGCACATGTATGCACACGTGCGTGCACACACACACACACACACACACGTGAAAATAAGTTTTTTTTAAATTTAAATAAATAATGTGGGGAGGGCAGGACTTGACCACTGGGGATAAGGAACCTCAGGCTTTAGAAGAAGCAACAGCCAATTCAACTCAGCTGCTTGGGGAGATCCCGTCCATGGCTTCCTTCATGCAGGGACAGCTCAGAGCTGCTAAGAAAAGGGAAAGGGCCCCCAAATCCATTGCCCAAGTGACAGCCTAGAGTTTCCATAAATGAACAGGCAGATTGTGACACTGGGCTCCTGCTCAAGAATGTCATCAGGAAATGCTTGTGGTGCAGGAATCATACTTTGGACAAATAAGGGCAAAAAAGCCAGGCATACTCTCCATGAGGTTTCAATTAGCATTTGATTTAAAGTATTTTGGTTGCTTTCAAAGCAGGCGAGCATCCCTCGGAAACAGCTCAAGTGCTGACATGGAGACCAGCAAAGGATGCTAAGCAGGTCCTTATTGGAGGTAGGCTGCCATCCTGCTGAGGAGCACACACTGCTGTTTAGGTGAGCCGCTGAAGGCTGGGCAGCTGGGATATGGATCTGATGACCCATTAGCAGATCCTGACGAACAGGCACAGCCCAGGAGGCTCTGGACTGGGCTCCAGTCTATCTCAGAGCATAGTACACTGGGGAAGAGCAGAAGCCTATGTCAGAAACCTCGCTTTGCCACATGCACCCACACCTCACTTAAGCCTCTGTCCAGCAATGTACTGTTGTACCTAGGGGACATCTGGCCACATCCAACAATATTTTGGATTATCATACCTTGGAGGAAGGGTTCTTTTTCTAAGATTTTTAGAAGATACAAATGGTATCCCACAGGGCTGGCACATAGACACAATGAAAGAATATACAGAGAGCACACAGCATGATACTGGTCCATTGACAGCTCTCAAAATCAGTTCTAGGTCTTCACATCTCATCCTCCTTGCTGGAGAAGAGAGCTGCAGAAGTGTCACGAACAAGTTCCAGAGCCCAGAAATGAGTCGGTATGGTTTTCAGGGTACCAAGGCTGTTCTGAAGGGGTCAGTTGTGTTGGGCCACTAGGCTCACCCTGTCCCAGGCCTGAAAATACAGCATGATTTTCTGTATCATGGGATGTCTTCCTTCCCTTCCCTCCCCTTCCTCCTCTCAGGAACTGACTTTCCCTCGCCACACTATGGTATTTACAACTCTGTATTTCTGTGGGTCCAAACTCACTGGATGTCAGTCACCTCAAACACTTGTTCCAAATTCAACTTCCCGAATCTGACTCTCTAGGGCAGGACCTTCAACACTGGCTCCACCAATACTTCTGAGTGGGTAAGTGACAGGGGCCTGTCCTTTGCTCTTAGCTGCATTCCTGGCCTTGACCCAACTCAACGCCATCAACAACCCCTCCTCCAAGTCATGATAATCAAAAATATCTTTGGACATGGCCAAATGTCCCCTAGGTAATTAAAAAAAAAAAAACCCACCTACTCATCTGAGAACCACTGAGGTAGATCAAAGACCTAAATACAGATTACAGCTGTAGCTCAGTGGCAGAGTGCTTGCCTAGCATGTGTAAGACCCTGGGTTCCATGCCCAGCGTGGTGGGTGGCAAGACCTAATGATAAAAGTAATACATAAATGTACAGGCAGCGAAAGTCACCATTAAAAAAGCTCAGCAGTTAAAGGAACTTGCTTGCAAAGGCTGGCAGTTCGAGTTTAATTCGAATTAGGTTCATTTGCAAGAGGCACCCATTCATATTCTCTCTCTCTCTCATAATAAATGAAATGTTTGTGTGGTGTTTTTTTTAAGCTGAGACAAGTCAAACTGGGAAGTTCCTGCAACACAGATCTATAAAGAAAAAGGATCCAAGCAGAGGCCAGTAAGTTAAAAAAGGAGATAGAAAGGGAAGAGAAAGAAAGGGAGGAGGGCTTTTATTAGGTTGGTATTGTATATATGTAAGTAGAAAGATTGAGATGGGGAGGGGATATGATGGAGAATGGAATTTCAAAGGGAAAAGGGGGGAGGGTAATACCATGGGATATTTTGTATAATCATGGAAAATATTAATAAAAATTGAGAAAATAAAAAAAAAAAAGAAAAAGGATCCAGAACATGTACCTCTGCAAAGCAGTAAGGTTGAAAAGGGAAGGGCACATAAGTGAGATGCAGTCAGGCAGCTAAAAGAAGAAACCCAAGTCAGGAAATATGAAAAGATGCTCAACGCACTGGAAATGAGGAAATGAGAAATGGAACAACAGGGTACCACGTTACTGCTCCCAGGCTGGCAACAGTTAAAAAGTCTGACAGCATTCGGTGTTGGCAAAAATCCAGACCACTGTGAAGAGTGTAAGATAACACAGTCATCTGAGAGAGGGCTCTGACAAAGTCTAATGAAATCCCCAATTGCCTTCTGGAAATAAACTAGGAGAGAGCCACCAAGAGTGGGTAAGACCTTATGCCACACCCCTGGAAGCGGTGGCATGGGAGCTGGGGAATCCTGAACCTCCTCACCTGATGTCTGTGTGCACCAGGATGTGGCAAAGGCTGGGAAACAACGCCCTTGAGAAACTCACATTCACGATCATTAGCATTCCCAACAGTGGACGCTGGAAGCACTCTATAGCTCCATCAGTTTCAGGACAATCCTCAAATGGAAGACTACCACAGGGAAATGCCTGAGCCAGACTCATTTATCCACGGCAAGCATGCCACTACATAAACAAAAGCAAAAACAGACACAAACAATACAGTGCCCTTTACAAAACGATCACGCTCATGCCAACAGCCCACTGTTAGGACCCCAGAGCTGTGCAAAGTGTAATCCCTGGAAATATCCGCTGTGCACGGGTTTCACCTGGAGTGCTCTTATCATCCCAACACCTGCCTATCTGGACCAGGATCCAAGCAAAGGTTCTGAAGTTTCTGGGTGACAAGGTTGAGCTGCACCACATGACCCAGAGCCACACTAATCATGACCACTGGAAGGGAGAGAGGCAAGCAGACAAGGTACAGAGAGACACTACCAAGACAGGTCCTGCTTTACGCTGCTCCAGGTGGGCTTCGAAGTGTCTGCACAGACAGCAAGATGACTGGCTCTGCTTCCACTTAGCTTCTGTACCCCTAATTCTGAAAGCATTAGCCAGAGATCTGAAACTATGGGGGACAGGAGTTCTGTAACAAGCTACTGGGACAAAACAGTAGACCGAAGGCCAGTGCTAATGAGAATTCTAATGCGTATTACAAAAGTTGCTACACAAATCCATTGGGCCAATAGCAATGTTGACATGAAAACAAAGAAAATTCTAGCACTGTTAAAACTCAACTTTTAGCCGGGCATGGTGGCATACGCCTTTAATCCCAGCACTTGGGAGGCAGAAGTAGGAAGATTGCCGTGAGTTCGAGGCCACCCTGAGACTACATAGTAAATTCCAGGTCAGCCTGAGCTAGAGTGAGACCCTACCTCAAAAAACCAAAACCAAAACAAAAACAACCCTCAACTTTTCTGGGGAGAACTGAGGGAAAGGCCTGCTCACGCACGGCCACTGTGTTCTCTCAAGAGAAGCCACCCTGAAGGGGTGCAATGTACAACTGCAACACATCACTCCTGAAGGCTTCCTGCCCCATGGGAACAGGTGTCTCTCCAGCCTCCAGACAGGCTCCTCCGAATCTCCACTGCCCACTAATGGCACCCTCGCTGGCTGAGCTCCCAAAGCACCAGACACTGAGCATGTGCTCTGGTCTCACAGCCAGCAGACATTAGCTTTCCTAGCTGGAAATGAGAGAAGAGGCTCAGAGAAAGTCACTCACTCAATGTCACAAGGCCAATACATGCCCCCCCCAAAAAAAATCAAAAGTGACACAATACCTGATACTTGAAAAAGACTCCATGAGGACCGAGGAACTGGCTCAGTGGTTAGGTGCTTGCTTGCAAAGCCTGGCAGCCTAGGTTCAAATCTCCAGGACCCATGTAAGCAGGATGTACCACATGGCACATGCATCTGGAGTTCATTTGCAGTGGCAGAAGGCCCTGGCGTGCCCATACTCATTCATTCATCCCTATTCTCTCTCATTCTGCTTACAAATACCTAACTGAAGGCTCCATGTAATGCCAGCCATGACCACTCCCAGGTAGAAAGCCCAGGAAGGACTCAGGCACAGTTCCCACACCCAGGTTCTCTACTCCGGGAATGACAAGCACGTGGAACAAAGCTCAAGCAAGCAGGAGGCTGGAAGAAAAGGGAGACTCCCACCAGCTCAAACCCAGGTCCTCTTCTGAAGCAAGCATTTCCTCAGACAGCCTTCAGCGCTCTAGCACCACGACCCAAGCACTCACTGCTGCTCTCAACGCCGCTGCTCGCTTACTAGAAAGCACTGCTGTGGATCCTTGTCCTTAGCTGAGCTGCGCTTGACATTTCTATTTGTCCCGAACTGCAACACAGGTGACAAGCTGGCATGAAGCTCTAAGAAGCAGGAAGTCTAGTCTCATTTATACCCAAGAACGTCCCCAGACAAAACGGAGGTCGTGGGTCAGGCCGTGCCGTATTCCCTCCATGGGAAACAAGATGGCTTGGCCTGGCATAGCTGATGTCTGGAAGACCAGATCCTGAATCCAACAACCTAGGCCTTCCTGTGAACCTGGGTTCCTGGTCAAGCACTGGACAAAGGCTGCCCTGAGCAGTGTTGAGAAGAGCAGCAGCTCTGCTGGGCCACACACTGCCCAGCTCAGCCAGGGTCCGCAGGCCCTGTCTCGTTTGCAATACAGCCCTGGACCACCCAGGCCAGGGCTTTCTAGAAGAGGCTTCCACTCAGTCTTCAAAGCCACCTGGCTGCTCTCCCAGAACTCCCAGGACTGGAAAGCCACAGCAGCCCTGAGCTCTCAGATAATATCAGTTTCCTTCTGCCACTGGGGTGCCATTGTCTTGATTTCCACAAAGACTGAGCAATGTGGGGTGTGACCCAGCAAAGGGAGCCTCCCGCTCATAACGCATGAGTGTTTTCTGAGGGAAGCACGGCAACAGTGCCGGGGCTCCATTTTCACTTAACTGCCACTTGACAAGGAACCCAGGTTCACAGGAAGCCCAGGGAGCCAGGGGCCCTGCCAGTTTGGCTTCCTCCAGAATGCAACAGGAAACTGGCTAACCAGGCGGCAGCCCCGGCTGGGATCACGGTGAACTGTGGCATACAACGTTCAGGCACTAGTCGCGGCTGTGTGTCTAACTCACCTACAGCCGTCCCTGGAAGGCAGAGGTGCTGGCATGGAAAGGCCAGTCTCAAGCAGGTATGGCAGACTTCAGCTTCACACTGGTCTGAAGAAAAAGGACTGAAGGATGGGGCTATGTCTAAACCTCATATGACCTGCCCTTACCAACCAGTAAAGATGCACTCTCGCCCCTACTAGGTGCCCTTCTGGTACCTCTAGATGGTAGGAAATAGTTACCATTTGGGCTCTTTAAACAATCCTTTGCCTTTTACCACGTGAGGAAAACAAAAAACAGCAAAAGGCTAAGCCACCTGATCAGGACGGGTGCACACTCAATGCAGAGCTACAGCTCAAACCCAAGCCTGGGAGTTCTTGTCAGGACATCATCCCAGGAGGAGGAAGAGGATCCAGAGAAATAATGATGCCTCTCCAGGCTCAAGTGTCACTCCGAAGTCGCAGAACTGGAAGGGAATCAACTAGGGCTTCTCCATGTGAGAGAAGCCAGCTGAGGCCTGGAGTGGGAGAGAGATTCTCTCAAAGCCACACAGCAAATTTGCCAAGTCAAAACTAACAGCCAGTTTTCCACAGCCGTGATTCCTCCCAGTATATTTTTGGTTACAGAAACCCTCTCTGACCAGGATCTCCCTGACGCCCCCCCCCCGTGGCCCCGCCCAGACTAGATCCACTCTCCCTATGACTCTCAGGGTGTCCTACACACACAAGAACATGGATCACAACCAGAAGCCAAACTACTATGACCAACTGCCCTTTGAACGTTGGTCTTCTGGTCAGACAGAGGCCCTTAGCCATAAAAATGTCCTCAGCACCTGGATGGTGTCAAATGCAAAACCAGCCCCAGCTATACCACTCCTGGGCATCTACCCAAAGGATTCTGTACCCTGCCACGGAGACACGTGCACATCCATGTTTACTATTGCTCTATTCATAAGAGCTAGGAAATGGAACTGCCTGGATGCCCACCAACTGATGAATGTATAATGAAGATACATTGCATACACACAACAGAATTTTATTCAGCTAGAAAGAAAAATAAAATCATATTTGCAGGAAAATGGACAGAAGTGGAAAATAGTGTGCTGAGTAAGATAACCCAGGCTCAGGAAGACAAATGTGGCATGTTCTCTCTCATATGTGGCAAGTGGATCCTAGCTTCAAATTGTTAGAGTTGTATGTTTAAGTTGAAGTTTGTGACTATAGAGGCCAAGAAGCTAGAAAGGGGCCATGACAGGAGATAAGGGGGTCAGATAGTAGAACTCATGTGATATAAAAGTAGAGAGAGAGAAGAGTGGGGAGGGGAGATATTTAAACAAGGATGCGGTGGGAGGTGGTAACCAAAACTAAGGGATGTATGAATAAGCTATAGTGGAACCTATACTACTTTGTAAGCTAATTTAACTTAAAATTTTTTTTGTTTTCTTCTTCTTCTTTTTTTTTCCGAGGTAGGGTCTCACTCTAGCCCAGGCTGCCCTGGAATTCACTATGTACTCTCAGGTAGGCTCGAAGTCATGGCGACCGTCCTACCTCTGCCTCCTAAGGGCTAGAATTAAAGGTGTGAGCCATCACACCCAGCTTTAAATATAATTTCCAAAGAAGTTTGAGCAAAGGTACCCTACTTGGGTAATAAAAGCTGATGAATGTATAATGAAGACATAGGTTATTAAATTAAGATCCCAATGCCAGAGATGAGGTATCTTCCCTGTATTATGGGTCAGAAAGTCTTTAGAGACCCCAAAGCAACACAGGCTATTGCCACTGCTCTTGGTTACCCACCCAAACTAAATGGTAGGTCCCATACCCCGAGGCACCACCCTCTAGCTGCAGGACACAGAGAGATCAAGCTGGAACTGAGGTGGAGTATTCCTTCCAGTTGGCTGGCTATCACGGTGTCAGAAGGTGCTATGCAGGCTTCTGGGGGAGAGAAGAAGCAGGCTTACCCTGCTGTGGGCCCTGCAAGCTCCGCAACTGACCTACCAGGCAAAATGCACAATAGTGGCATGACTATCATGGGGTAACCAAGTACTTTCCGATTGAATTTGAGGTCCACTCCAAAGGGGGGAGGGCTACAAAACTAGTCGAAAGCCCATAGTCATAGGTCTAGTGGGGGAACCTACTACTACTGTGATGATAAATGGGACATGTTGTCAAACTGCCTTCTAAATACTATGTTTATACACATGGATTATGTGTGCTGCTCTCAGCTGTAATAAAAAAAACAGAGGTTAATGCAGAAATGCATATCTGGCCAAAGTGCTGAGAATCAGTGACCAGTGAGCTCAGCATTAAATGGATTATCCTTATCACTCTCTCTGTGGTGGTTCATCTCTGCTTGTCAACTTGACAGGATTTAGAATCCCCATGGAAACAAATTTCTTGGCATATCTATTAGGGATTTTCTAGATTAGAATAACTGAATTAGGAAGATAGCCCCTAACTGCAGGCAGCACCAATTCTTTGGCTAGGTCCTAGACCTAGAAAAGGGAGAGCTGAGCACCAGGACTCATTGCGTTCTCTCTCCCTCTTCCCTGCTGATGTGACGTGACGCTGGCTTCCTGCTCTGGCCATGCTTTCCCTGCCACAAGGGACTCTGCCCTCAGGAACTGTAAGCTGAAATTAACCCTTCCTCCCTGAAACTGGTCAGATATTCTGTTCCAACAACAAGAAGGTAACTAATACACTCTCCCAGGCACAAGAAACATTGTGCATGAGGCAAAAAGAACATGAGAGGGGACTGGAGAGATGGCTTAGCATTTGCTTGTGAAGCCTAAGGACCCAGGTTCAATTCCCCAGGACTCATGTAATTCAGATGCACATGGTGGTACACACTGCTGAAGTTCGTTTACAGTGGCTAGAGGCCCTGGTGTGCCTAGCCTTTCTCTCTCTATCTGCCTCTCTTCCTTTCTCTCAAATAAATAAAAATTTAAAAAATTAAAAAGAAAATAGACTGTGAGAGCTGGAGGATGAGGACGAGCACTGGGGGTGCTGTCTAATGGACACGATGTGGCCGCCCTCACCACCCTCACGTGCTCACAGTGGCTGTGGTTTCCTGCGCAAGACTGAGCCCATCAACATTTCGCCATGGACGGTGGAAGGACTCATACGGTCCCACTCCTCCCAGAGGAGCTACTGACAGTTCATGATCGCTGGGGAGTCATTTTATTTAGTGCTTTAGCCATGTGAGTTTCCTATGCTCCAATCATTACCCCGCACCCATGCTCTTGCAAGCAACCCCAATGAAGCTCAGTGGATCCAAAATAAAAAAGAGCCAGGAATGGTGGTGCACGCCTTTAATCCCAGCACCCAAGAGGCAGAGGTAGGAGGATCACAGAGAGTTTGAGGCCACCCTGAGACTACATAGTGAATTCCAGGTCAGCCTGGGCTAGAGCAAGACCCTAAAATCCAAAAAAAAAAAAAAAAAAAAGAATGTGCTTTAAAAAAACATTCTACTGTTTGGTGATTTAAGCTCATGTGGTAAGTATTAAACAAAATTATTTTCTGGGCATGGTGGCACATGCCTTTAATCCCAGCACTCGGGAGGCAAAGGTAGAGGATCACCATGAGTTCGAGGCCACCCTGAGACTACATAGTGAATTCCAGGTCAACCTGGGCTAGAGTGAGACCCTACCTCGAGAAAACAAAAGAAAAGGACATGGAAATGGGAAAGAGACTAGGGAGGGGTTTTGTAGGAGTGGGAGGAAAGGAGAGGGCAACTGGAAATGAATACGATCAAAACGCATTTTGTACACGTTAGAAATTGTCAAAATAAAGTGGAAACTGTTTCAATGCACACCCGACAGCTGACAGCCGGCAGTGTGGACTCACCTTCACTGTCAGTGAGTACTTCCATGCGTCCACTGAACATGGCCTTCAGCATGGTGTCCTGCTTGGTAAGCGTCTGCATGGTGGTGTAGTAGAGGGCTCCTCCCACGTTCAGCTTCACGTACTTGGAGCTGGGACCGGCACCCTTGAAGGAAGCTGTGCGGGTAGCAGCTGCAGGCACCGCTGAGCTCACCACACTTTCTCCTGACATCTCTTCCTGCCGGTGGAGAAGACAAGGTCACCACACCAGGCCTGGTGCACTTCTTCAGCCCAGAGGCTGAATCTAATCTCCATAGTGTTTGTTTTGGTCCATGTATATACTGCATTTAAAACCTGGTCTGGGCTGGAGAGATGGCTCAGTGGTTAAGGCACTTGCCTGCAAAGCCTAAGGACAGGTTTGATTCCCCAGGCCCCACATAAAGCCAGATGCAGTGGCAAATGTATTTGGAGTTCATCTGCAGTGGCTGGAGGACCTGCTGTGCTCGCTCACACGCTCTCTTTCTCTCTCTCTTGGCTTACAAATAAATACATAAATAAAATATTTTTTAAAAAAAAACTTGGTTTGTAGCTGGGCATGGTGGCCCATGCCTTTAATCCCAGCACTCAGGAGACAGAGGTAGGAGGATCGCATGAGTTCAAGGCCACCCTGAGAATACAGAGTGAATTCCCTACCCTACCTCGAAAAAACAGAAAAAAATAACTTGGTTTGTGCCCATTATTGACAACTGAGAAGAGCTCAAAAAAAGTTATATACTTTTGGCTTCCTTTAAATCATAGGCCAGTTGGGCCAGGAGGGCAATTGGTGGGAACTGGGGAATTGGGCTGTCCCTGAAGAGAGGTATGCATCCCTCGGTTTGCTCCAAGCAAAGTCACATGCCAGCCTTGTTTGCTGATTCTGAAAGGCCCGAGCTTGCGCTAACTGTTGTCACCCAGACTTGCTTACTGTCCAATACCTGCATAAGTAGACCCGCGGCTGCATGCCCAGCTGTGTTAGCGCTTTCCTAGCACTGGGCCGCCATGGGCTTTTCACTGCAATCAGACGGAGCCAGCTTTGGTGGAGCTGGGTAGGACCCTCCCACCCACTCTACCACTTTCTATGGGCACAAGCAACAGGAAGTCTTGGAAGCAAGTCCCTGAAAAATGAGTGACTTCCTGTACTAGGGTCACCACAGACAGCAAGAGCCCTTAACAATCCCAACAGCACTGCCAACTCTCCTGTACATCTCAGCCACTGAAATGGGCACAGAGATGCCAAGCTACGCAAGCCTGGGAAAGGAGGCCCGCACCTGGCAGGGATTCACTCCAGGAAATCAGTGTTAGCATGAGTGAGTCTGCAAAATTTTAGAGCTGGAGTTGATAGCCAGGGACAGATAGGGTCCTTGCTGAATCTGGGACACAGAGTGAGAAAGAAAGAGGAAAAACAAAACAAAGCAAAAACAAAAAACACCTCACAGCTAGAAAGCCAAAAGGGGCCTGGCCCTCACCCTCCTATGAGGTTGCTCCGGGGCCTTGTTGTCAGAAAACAAAAACAAGACCATTCCATGATCAGGTCTGAAAACACAAAGAATGCAAACATGATCCAGAACACACAATCACCCTAAACACCCTCTCCTGACTGACGCAAGTCCCCGCCACTGCGCTGTAGGGTTCAGCCTGGCACCGTTCTCCAACATTCTACATGGGAATCACTGAGACTCGAGCACAGAACCAGCGGCTCTCTGACAGCATCCGTAGAGAAGCCCCACTCTGAACTCTTCAGCAAGCATCTTTCTGAGAGGCCCTCTACTCTCCCTCAGTGCAAACCGCAGATACCCCAACCACATTGGGCACAGTTGTGCTCCTTTTAGTTTTTGTTTGTCTGTTCCGAGGTAGGGTCTCACCTCTGCCTCCCAAGTGGTGCTAGGATTAAAGGTGTGTGGCACTATACCTGGATTTTTTCTTTTTCTTGACTAAAGGATACTGAGAGCATAAAACTTCAAACTATTCTGAAAATTTGTTTTCATGCTCTTTATGCCTTTCCATCTTTCCCGGAAAAAATTTTCCACAATAAGTGTATTACACTGGAGCTGGTGAGACGGCTCAACGGTTAGAAGATCTTGCTCGCAAAGCCTGCCGGCCTGGGTTCAAATTCCCCAGCCACCACATAAAACTTGAGATGGTGTTCCCTTTGCAGTGGCACGAGACCCTGGTGCACCAATACATACACATACACACACATGCAAATAAATTTTTTAAAAAGTATTACGTTTATAAATGGAAAACCACAAATGTTATCTTTTTAACGGGCAGAGGAAGAAATGGTAGCAGTCCATAATAGCAGGGGCAGTGAGTAAGTGACAGTCACCGGAAAATTCAATTCAAGGTTGCCCAACTCTTCTGGCTGAGCCTCTCCACCTCCATCCCAAGGGTGGCCAGGAAATCACAGCTGCAAACTCTGATACAAGTTCCCCAGAAAGAATGGCTTCCTGCAAGGAAGTGTTTTCTCAAGAAACTGTTCCTGCTTCTCGAGTGAAAACATCATAAGGTACGCTGAGCTTACCTGGGGTTTCTGTGGGGCCTGATACTCAACATACAAGAGGCCAGGAGGAAACCAAGACCCTTCCCTTCCTAACTTTCCTTTGAAACCAGTCCCCAGAGACTCTACACTAACAGTTATGGCCAACCACATCCTCCAGAAAAAAGGTACATGGGATGAGAAGTGGCTTACAGAAATAAAGAGTTTCCCAAAACTTTGATGACTTATCAGAAGAAAGAAAAAAGCTTATAGGGATAAGTGTAGATGTATATGTGCATGTGTATGTGGGGGTGGGGGGAGGGCTGTTAATGAAATTTATCCCAAAATGGAAATACTTTTCCAGCATTCTTTTCTGATCTCAACATACAGAATACTACATTTACGGGGAAAGGTCTAGCATCTTGCAAGGCAACTACCATGAAACAGACAGAAAAGGACATAAAGTACATTCCATGTACTTACTGAGGCGTTCAAACACTCCAGTACAGGTGATCTGCATGTAATCAAGCAGGTTTTAAGTGCAGAGGTGCTGTGTTTTCGTGAATTTGTGCATCTATGTAGCCCTACCCCAACCAAAACTGGTAACACTCCCATGGCTCTAGAAAGCCCCTCCAGTCCCCTTTACCACTTAATTTCTCCCACCACTGACTGTGAAATCCACACAAAGCTAGGAGACAGCTACGGTCATTTCCATTTTGTGAATTCAGATACCTTGGGCCCCGAGAAGGCCAATTTCTCCTTAAAGCCAAGAGGATGGATGGTCAGTGGGCAAGCAAGCAAAGGACGCAGACAAGGCCTGGGTGGCCTGAAGTTCATCAAACTTGGCAAGGATCTATGCCATATAAGTTGAAGGAAAGCCCTACCTCATTTTAAAAATTATAAGAAAGATAAAGGGCTAGAGAGATGGCTTAGCAGTTAAGGCACTTGCCTACAAAGCCTAATGACCTAGGCGAGCCAGGTTTGGTTCCCCCGTACCCACGTAAAGCCAGATGCACAAAGTGGTGCATGCATTTGGAGATTGTTCACAGTGGCTAGAGGCCCCGGTGTGCCCATTCTCTCTAATTCATTCTTTCTCTCACTGTGTTTGCAAATAAATATATATATATTTTAAAGCTCTTAAGGGCTGGAGGAATGGCTTAGAGGCTAAGGTGCTTGCCTGCAAAGCCAAAGGACCCAGGTTCAATTCTCCAGGACCCACACTAGCCAGATGCACAAGGGAGAGCATGTGCCTGGAGTTCGTTTGCAGCTGGTGGAGGCCCTAGCATGCCCATTCTCTCCCTTCCTCTGCCTCTTTCTCTCTGTTAAATAAATAAATCAGTAATTTTTTTAAAGCCCTTAAAAAGAGAGAGAGGGGAGAGGCAGTGTGTGGTGAAGGATTTGGGAGTCAGATCTGTGTTAAGCACCCAACTCTGCCATTTAGTAGCTGTAGGAATGCGAGCAGGACACCTGACTCAAATCCTCTTTATGAAACTGGGACAAGGGTCTTCCTTCCCTCCCTACTGTGAGGGGCCAAGTGAACAGAAGCACTTAGCACAGCCCCGGCTCTGAGTAAACACTCCTACAGGAAACACTCAAACTATGATGATTTGAGCTGCTCTCAAAGTCTCAAATTATCTTTTCTTCAGAGATTGTCTCCAGCCTCTGAATCACTAAGGGCCAAAGGTAATAAAACCCCCCTCATCTAGCCTGAGACTCCAGATTAGACAAGGAAATCTTGGAGCCCTCCCAGAGGACCCTCTCCCAAGATCAGTCAGCCCAAAACTAGGAAAGGCCTTTGGGAAAAGTGGCCTTGTCCTTCCCCATGAGCTCCAGTAACAGTGAACTGAGGCCACAGAGCACTGGACAATAAACTCTCACAATAAACTTCTCTCAAGAGGCCTCTCTCTGTGGCTCCTACAAGCTGCCGCTGTTCTGCCTTGTCAACTGCTTGATTTCATCATTGAGGGTGGGGAGGTAGAGCAAGACAGCCGAACTTGGTCACAGGAGATAGGAGGTGCTGGAGAGACGGCTCAGCGATTAAGGTGCTTGCCTGTGAATCCAAAGGACCCAGGACCTATGTAAGTCAGATCACAAGGTGATGGCACATGTGTCTGGAGTTGGTTTGCAGTGGCTAGAGGCATGTATTCTCTGTCTTTTTTTTTTAGAAATGAAAGATGGGCTGGAGGATGGTCTAGCAGTTAAGCGCTTGCTTGTGAAGCCTGAGGACCCCGGTTCGAGGCTCAATTCCCCAGGACCCAAGTAAGCCAGATGCACAAGGTGGTGCATGTGTCTGGAGTTCATCTGCAGTGGCTGGATGCCCTGGCACGCCAATTCTCTCTCTGCCTCTTTCTCTCTCTGTCTGTCACTCTCAAATAAATAAATAAATAAAATAAGCAAAAAAAAAAAAAAATGAAAGAGACAGAGGGGTAACTAATACTTGAGATACTGATTCAATCACAAGTTTCTTCCCATGAGAAGTCTGGGCTTCTCCCCTGCTGATTTGTCCTGGAAGATACTGTTGCTGATTCTTTTTTTTTTTT
This sequence comes from Dipus sagitta, assembly GCA_036346955.1. Taxonomy (NCBI): domain Eukaryota; kingdom Metazoa; phylum Chordata; class Mammalia; order Rodentia; family Dipodidae; genus Dipus; species Dipus sagitta. The sequence continues at coordinate 12,593,123 of CM070782.1, forward strand.
TTTTTCTTCCAGGTTGGGTTTCGTTCTAGCCCAGGCTGACCTGGAATTCACTATGTAGTCTCAGGGTGGCCTCAAACTCACAGCGATCCTCCTACGTCTGCCTCCCAAATGCTGAGATTAAAGGCGTGCACCATGACACCTGGCTCTACTGTTGCTGATTTTAAATAAATGGTGGCTCTCTACCTGGTCACACATGGGAACCAGCAGGAGAGCTTTAAAAAAATTACTGATGTTCTAATGTTGAGTATTCTGGTGTTATAGACCTCGGGGCATGGCCCAGGGCACAGAATTTTTAAAAATATTTTACTTATTTGAGAGAGGCAGATTATATATATATATATGTACGTACACACACACACACAGCAGAGAGAGAGAAAGAGCGCGTGCGTGCAAGAGGACACACCAGGGCCTCTAGCCATTACAAATGAACTCCAGACTCTTTCATCACCTAGTGCAGCTGGCTAACATGGGTACTGGGGAATCAAACCTGGGTCCTTAGGCTTCGCAGGCAAGCATGATAACCAATTAGCCATCTCTCCAGCCCCTAGGATTTTTTTTTATTCCTTCAGCTGGTTCTAATGCATAGCCAAGATTGCCAGCCATGAATCTGCAAAGCCAGTACCCCTTAATTAGGCTATAATTAACTCTGTGGTTTCTCCAGCCCCTTTTCTATTGGCCCAGTGAATTCTTGACCCACACACAAAAACAAACCAAAGCCTCATAAACAAAAGTCTCACTTCAGGGCTGGAGAGATGGCTTAGCAGTTAAGGAGCTCACCTGCAAAGCGTAAGGACTCAAGTTCAACTCTCCAGATCCCACATAAGCCAGACGCACAAAGTGATGAAGCGTGCAAGGTCAGACATGCGCACAAGATGGCGCAGCGTCTGGAGTTCGACTGCAGTGGCTGGAGGCCCTAGTATGCTAATTCTCTCTCTCTAATAAAAAAAAAAAGAAAGAAAGAAAGAAAGTCTCACTTCATAGCTTCAGGGCCACAGGCAGGAAGCAACTGTATGCATGCTTGAAAAAATTAGCCAAAAGGCGAAACTTTTTACTTGAAGGAGATCCATTCAAATACAACAGAACAGACACGAAATCCCTGTAGAACTGTGAACGCAGAAGGGGGACAACATGGAGAGCCAGACAACCCAGACTGCCATCCCAGTTCCACCAGTGTCTGTATGATGCCTACATGAGCCATTGCAACTGTCTCAGTTACTAACTTGAAGAAAACAAAATGTGAAGCATTCTCCCTTCTACCCTGGAGGCTTTCAGACCACTTGTTCCCAGGTATGACAACCAGCATTAACAATGCTTCAAAAACACAGATGCCTGCCTGGGCTACACCCAGATCAATTAATCAGAATCCTGTAGAGGAGGTGGATGGTGTTGGCAGCAGCTTGGGTGCTGTTGTCAAAGCTCTGCAGGGGATTCAGAAGCGCTGCTGGGCTCAGAAGGGGTTCCTGCAACCAACCTGATAGGAGACCACTGGGATGAGGGAGGGTTCTTACAGCCGAAGTTGAAAAGACCACACCACACCGAGGCAGAGGCTTAAGCACAACACTTCCTCAAACCGAGGGCACTGCTACAACTCAGAAAAGTCTACAGCTCCATTTCAACACACTAAAACGAAGCAGCCATATAACTGGCATATGACCATGCACCCAAAACTTGCCTATGAGACAGTTACTGCTAATCCTAAGTGTCCAGCCGAACGGCCACCTCTTCCTGTTTAGCATACAAATAATTAATTTATTTCTCTCAAGAGTCTAGCGAGGAAGATGTTTCTATCAAGCCTACCTTTCAGGGCAGAAAAGAGCCCATGAAGACTGAGTTCACGTGCCTCTTTCAATTCCAAAACATTTATCCCCTTTGAAGACGGTAAAAACTCATGGACGAGCCCCATGCCCAGGCTGTGTGTGCTTGGGGCTTGAAAACCTGGAAGTGCTTAACAAGTTCCCAGGTGATTCTTCTGCAGCTGGCCTGGGGACCAGTTTAAGACCCATTGATCTGGGTAACCTCCTTTCTCCAAGGGGAGGGTTCCTTCCTTTCTATAAAACAGAGCAGGCCAGGCGTGGTGGCGCTGGCCTTTAATCCCAGCACTCCGGGAGGCAGTGGTAGGAGGAGGATCACTGTGAGTTCGAGGCCACCCTGAGACTACATAGTGAATTCCAGGTCAGCCTGGGCTAGAAGCAAAACCTTACCTCGGAAAAATAAAATAAAATAAAAATAAATAAATAAAACCAGAACAGACCAAAGTCAAATACAGGTTGACTCATCTCCCCTCCCCCCTTGGGCTACATCTTCCCTAAAGACTGCAAACAAGTAGGCTAGGAATAAAAGAGAATCAATCCAGACGGATCTCTGACCATCCCCAACAAGGAAGGGACCGACCCCTGCCGATCCTAACAGGATCCCTGCCACAGGTGAATCAGCGTGGTGAGAAAGACATCCAAGGTTTCCCGAGGTGTGGCCAGCGAGGGCCTCAACCGAAGTGAATACGGATAGGTACGCCGAGTGGCCCTGGGCTAGCGCGCTAGACTCCTTGGGCCAAGCTACTCTGGCCTCCCGAGACCCCAGGACTCCAAACAGCTCGCTCTTTCGGAGCTCCCGGGACGGTGTGTTCAGAGGGACCGGGGAGTCGTTCCCCATTCGCCCGGAGCCACTCTGGGTTTACAACCTCCAAGACGAGCTCCCCCCCCCCCAACTTCATCGTCTCGTCCACCAACTACGCTTCCATCACACGCCCCAAGTCCTTATTTCCCACCACCCCACCTTCCCAAGTGTCTGTTGTCACTGACATCTCTTTGTTCTCAACCATCTTCAACTCCCACTTTCAAAAAGAAAAAGAAAAAGAAAAGCTACTCAAGACTCTGGAAACTCTCCGATCACCCCCATAACACCAATGTACTCCGCAAGAAGCCCAGATCCCCAATAGCCCCGGAACAACCCGCACCCCAACACCCCCCAATTCTTCACCTGAAGCCCTTCTCCACCCCCCACCCCACCCCCACTCCGGGCCCCCTCCCCTTGCCCCCTCCCCCCGAACCCCGCCAATCCCCCCCCCCCGCACACCCCGGCGCATCTCCACCATCGCGACCTCCCCCTCATGGCGTCCCTCCCTTGCCCCGGTCCCTTCTCCCTTTTCCTCCGTCGCGGGCCCGGCTCCCTGGTCCAGCCCGGAGCCCCCCTAAGACGGCGGGGTACCGCCCTCCTCACCATGAAAAGTCGCAGGACGCCGCCGGAGTCTCCAAATCCGGACTGAGAAGCAGGAAACACCCAGTTGACTCGAGCCCGGAGGGCGGGAGGGGTGGCGGGCTGGGGGGAGGCGACGGAGGCGGGGCCGGGGCGTGCACTTCCGGCTGTCCACGCTCCCCCCGCCCTCTCCTCCCCCTCCACTTCCGCCCCGCAGAGGGAACCGTCTTAAAGTGTCCCACCCGCTCTCTTCAGTAATGATAACCTCTCCGTTTGGAATGGGTGGTTTCCCCCTCTCCTCGAAGTCCAGTGCGGGCGTTTATCCCTCTCCCGGATGTTTCTTTCTTTCTTTAGTTTTTGTTTTGTTTTTTTTTTTTCTTTTTGGGGGGTTGTCACAGAAGAGGATAAGATGCAGGGTCTAGGTTTTCCTTCCCGGGCAAATAAACTGTACGGAACTGTTGTTTGCCGGAACTGCATTGTTGCATTCGGGCGGAGTTTGGCGGCGGGGGGGACACAAAACACCGGGGGCCCGGCGGTGTTTAGGCTTCGGCCGTTGCCCCGGCTCCGGGCAGAACTCGAAGGTCCACGCATGGGCCGAGGCGGCCGGCAGCTCGCAGCCAGGACCACCACCCCCTCCTTCCCCTCGCGCCAGGGGCCCTCGAGCGGATAAAGGTCTACGGCCTGCGGGTAGCGAAGGGGGACCGGGTCGCCGCTTGCCCGGGTGGCGGGCACTAGGGAGGGAGGTGGTTTGTGGGGCGAAGGGCCGGGTTCCGGGGCCTTCACTTTGAGGCTCGGGAGGGCTGGGGAGAGACTCCTGGTGGCCTTTTCCCCACCGATTTTTCATCGTGGAGACAATAGGTCTTTAATAACCGACTCATGCTGGGCGTAAAGGAGTTGTGGTGGTTAATGCCGAGGAAAGGCGCTGGGCCTCAGGAATCGCCCAAACCGAAGTTCGAGTCCCCCCCCATTCGCTCGCTGTGTGACCTTGGGTGAGTCCGCTCACCTCTCTCGGACCGTCTTCTGTTAAATGAAGTCATCCGATCGTTTCGCTGAGAGTGTTTTCTAATAACGTTTTAGTGCCGTGCCTGGCCCTCGGCTCGTATTAAAAGAAAAATAAAATTAAATTAAAACTTGACTTCAGCGTAGCCACAAGGGCAGCCCTTTCAATCTGAGCCGGCTCTTTGTTCTGGCCATTGTGTGAGTGGGCGAATCCTGGCTCGTGTCTGTCTGTTTGGTTTGCTAAGCGGTCATTTCATTGCTTTGGGGAGCCCGGAGAACTCCGGCAAGTCATGCCGCCTTTATGCATTTCCTTTCCCCACACGTGAAGGTGGGATTGGTAATGGCACCCAGTTAAGCTGTAGTTCTAAGTGATCATATCATTAATGGCTTCTCTAAGACCTGGTGTCTCTTATATTTAAGTAAACAATCTTAACCCACTCCTTTAGCTGCTGAAAAGACAAAGTTGGATAAATGTCTGTACAGTGTCTGTTATATGGCCTACCTGTGACAAATAGTGGTTATTAAGACTGGCAACCCAGCTGTTCCCACCATACAGGAAAAAATCACTCAGCAGTTTGTATTTATTTCTTAATAGAACAATACTTTCTGGACTGGTGTGCACTTTCGTAGCTCTCCTTGAAGTTGGTCTCATTCAGAAAAAATATTGTTTTTTAAGCACATCTCATGGGACTATAGAGGAAATGCAGAGTTTGAAGCCTGTTAGCATTGAAAGCTTGGCCCTGCCACTTAGTAATTAATGGTCTAACCAGGACTAAGGGAGGGAGGATGTGATCTTCTTGTGGGATTTTAGATGACACTCAACTTATTTTCCTTTCAAATGATCTGGGTTATTGCCAACCTTCTGTTTTCTAATCTTTCTATTTATCTAACTATTTTCCTGACTGGATTTGTAAGGATAATACAGTAAAGCTCATTCATATGCTGTATGCTTTCAAATACCTGGGGTTCATACTTTCCCACTTGTTTCTAATCACAATGACTAAATTGAGGTACAAGAATGGTAAATGTTTCATGCAAGCCCTAGGATGTGGGTACTGTTAATATCCTCAGTTCACAGAAAAGGAAACTGAGGCCTAGAGTACTAAAGTAACCATGAAATGAGAGGACTAAGAAGAACCAAGGATTAGGGGGCTGGAGAGATGCCTTAGTGGTTAAAGCATTTGCCTTCAAAGCCAAAGGATCCCGGTTCAACTCTCCAGGACCCATGTAAGCCAGCTGCACAAGGGGGCACATGCATCTGGAGTTCATTTGCAGTGCCTGGAGGCCCTGGTGCACCCATTTTCTCTTTCTCTCTGTGTCTTTTTCTCTCTTAAATAAATAAATTTTAGCCAGGCATGGTGGCACACGCCTTTAATCCCAGCACTCGGGAGGTAGAGGTAGGAGGATTGCTCTGAGTTTGAGGCTATCCTAAGACTACATAGTGAGTTCCAGGTCAGCCTGGGCTAGAGTGAGACCCTACCTCGAAAAACCAAAAATAATAATAGTAATAATAATAAGATAAATAAATAAATTTTATACACACACACAGAACCAAGGATCATTCTCTCTGACACCATTTCTGCTATTCAGTCTTTCGTTCTCTATGGCCATTAGCAGAATAGGTACATGTTGCTCAATTGTGTGTTTTGATTGATGCAAGTGGAGGAGGTATGCTGGAAAGAGTAAGGAAAGCTGTAAAACTGGGATGATTCTGAAGTGTAAACAGAAACCAACATTACGTTGCTAAGAGATGATAATCTCAAAGAAAGGATCTCTTCCTGGGAGGCCCTCTGGGAGAAGTGAAAGTTGTAAGATAGTCTTACAGATACTTAGGCACAGTTTGCATGCTACCTTCTAGATTTCCATTGGGAAGAGGTTCCCTCCTGATCCTTTGCCTTGCCCACCAGTAAGGGACATTTTAAGGAGAGAACTTTAAATTGTGCCAATGGCTTGAGCCCTGCTTGCCTGTACCTCTCAGGACCTTGAAGTGTCTGCAGGCTAAGCAGTAGGCCCAAGGGATTCATAGTCCAGGTGCTGGTGATTCTTAGTCCACTGGAGGATGGGGAAGAGCTTAGTGGGTGAGGAATGTCAGAGAGCCAGCATGACTTCCTACCCAAAGAACTTTACTGAATGCAGATGGGAACTTCACAAAATAGTCAAAAAGCAAAACAAGGTTGGGCATGGTGGTGCATGCACTTTATCCCAGCACTTGAGAGGCAGAGGCAGGAGGATTGCCATGAGTTCGAGACCACCCTGAGACTACATAGTGAATTCCAGGTCAGCCTGGACTAGAGCAAGACCCTACCTCGAAAAACCAAAACAAAACAAAACAAAAAAAACCTTGGTGCTCTTAAAACTAAGCCATGGACTGCTCTGTTAGCACCTCAACAGGACCTGTCTGTACATCTCAGTCTTCATGATGGGCCTTTGAGCGTGTTCACAATGGACTGAGACTCTGGCAAGCCCGGGACTAGCGCTAGCTATGTAACTCCACAGTCCATGTGCGTCCTCCTCCTCTGTCAAGCGACCTCACCTCGTGCTTTCTGTGGAAAAGTTAGACAACAGAAACAAGTTAGGAAAGTTTCCCACAATCCCACCATCTCAAAATGACCACTTTGTGGTTTGTTTTTTTTTTTATTTGAGAGAGAGAGTGGGCACACCAGGGCCTCTAGCCACTGCAGATGAACTCCAGATGCATGTGCCACCATGTGTATCTGGCTTATGTGGGTACTGGGGAACCGAACCTGGGTCCTTAGGCTTCACAGGCAAGTGCCTCAGCCACTAAGCCATCTCCAGTCTTGTGGTTTTTTTAACCCTTTACCCTTACCATGCTGGGGATCGAGTCCAGGGCCTCAGGCTTAATCTGTTAACCTATTGTATCCATGTACACATTGATTTTTCTTTCCCATTAGGTAATTGGGATTCTGTTAGTCCATAGGCAGCCACTGTTTTACTTGTAAGGCATAAACTTTTCTCCATACCATTGGAAAATAGGAACATAATTCTTAGTAGCTTTTGAACATTGTATCACCCCTGAAGGCTTCTTTTGCACTATTGTCTATTTAGATATGTTAACTAAAGAGAACTTAGTTGTTTTTTAAAACTGTGGCACTGTACTATATTCAATGAAGATTGTTAAAACAACCCTAAATCTGGATTCTTCTGCTTCTGCCAGAAAAATCATCTCTGAAGTGAGAAGCTGTCTTCAGCCGTGTGTCCTGTGGGAGATCACTGATGGTTACGTAGCATCCCTGCTGCACAGGCAGGTCCTCAGGTGAGCTCTGCAGACTCATTAGGAAGAGGGGACAATTCAGAAGACAGCTGCCTTTCTTGTGCCAGACTCCTTACCTTCCCTATGGTTAAACAAGCTATGTTAATCTGACATAAGAAATCACCAATGGGGCTGGTGGTGTAGCTCAGCAGTAGTGTATCTAGCATATACAAGGCCTCCAGCATTGCCAAAACAAGAATTGTTTTCTTCAAGAATGCCTGATGATAGGCCCACATGTTGGCAAATCCCTGGTGACACTTGCTTGGTGTGAGTCATTGTTGAATGAGGGACCTCAGAAGTCCCCAAATATGCTCATGTGTCAGGAACCTAGGAACTTTTTATTCCAGATAGTGTTTCATGGTGGGTACTGCTTTGAGAGAATTAACCTGACAAAAAGATGGTTTTCCAGGAATTTAGATTCCTGCATAAGTCAGTGTTTTTGTCAGCTAGACTGATTGTATGTTTTGGATCGAATAGCAAATTTAAAAGCTTCTGAAGAAATAGATCAGTGCTCTGTACTTCTGTCTGCTATCCAAAGCCCCACTTTGATTAAGGACAGTTACTTGTAATCAGGTAATACTGTAATGCCCACTGCAGATTCTACAGAGTAAAGCTTCTGCCCAGCAAAGTACCCTCCAGTGGACAGAAGCAGTTCTGCTAAAACGTCTTCATTGGCCCTTGGCAGTGTGGGAGCAGTAAGAACAGAGGTCTGGGGAGTACGTGAAGTCAGACTTACTCAGTTTGTTGGGTTTGACATACGCACATATGTGTGCAGAGAACAGCAGTTGCCCTCCTTTCTCTTGAGACAGTCTCTCTCTCAAAGTTGAGCTACCTACCATTTATTTTGATTTTTTTTTTTTTAATGGTCAGTGAGCCCCACCCCTCTACCCAGGACTGGGATTACAGCCTTGCAAGGCCATACCCAGTTTTTTACATTGGGTGCTAAGAAATTGAACTTCAATAGTCTCAGGCCCTCTTGCTTCAAAGGTAGGCACTGTTACCTGCTGAGCCATTTCCCAAGCTTAAATTTATTCAAATTAATGGATCATCTTGTGTCCTGAAATCATGTAGAGGACTTTTTGTCTTAATTAGTGTGAAAACTTCTACTTTTAAAAAAGACCTTTTGTAGCCGGGCGTGGTGGTGCACCCCTTTAATCCCAGAACTCATGAGGCAGAGGTAGGAGGATCGCTGTGAGTTCGAGGCCACCCTGAGACTACATAGTGAATTCCAGGTCAGCTTGGACTACAGAGATACCCTTCCTCGGAAAAAAATAAAAATAAAAAAATAAAAGTGCCAGGCATGGTGGCACACACCTTTAATCCCAGTAGTTGGGAAGCAGAGGTAGGAGGATCAACATGAATTCAAGGCTACCTTGAGATGACATAGTGAATTCCAGGTCAGACTGGGCTAGAGTGAGACCTTAGCTCAAAAAACTAAAAAAAAGAAAGTACTAAAAAGACTGTGTGTGTGTGTGTGTGTGCGCGCGTGTGCATGCGCACACACACACATACACACACACACACACACACACACACACGCTGGTCACAGCACAAGCACCAGTAAGCTTTTGTTATATGAATGGAAGACTGAAAGAACCCTGTTTTCAAAACAGAAGGACTGCTGGGAAGGAGGAAGGTGCTCAGTGGGACAGGGCTGGGGACAGGCAGAGTGGGGAATTAGATGGGAATATAAACAAATTGTAATTTGATGTTCATGTATTAAAGTTCTCAATAAAAATTTTAAAAACCGTTTTTGTCCCATCAAGTCTGTTGCTGGCAAAATGAAAGTTAAGTACTTAACTAGTTTCCCACATAAAGGGTTGCTGCAGAGAAGGCAAATATCTGGGTACCTTTGACTTAGAGGACACAGAGCTTGAATTGGAGCTTTCTGAATGGAATTTGTCCAATTTGTCCACACTTTGTTCCCTCATTAAACTTGTACAGAGCCCACCTGTACTCCATGCCAAGTGCCATGCTCTTCCTCCTAGTTAAGGACATAGCAGCTCTGGTCTTGGTGAGTGGCATGAGAGGAGCCTGTAGGAAGTCGGGACTTGGGTCAGGAGAGCTGTGGGCACCCGGGAGGAAAGAGGGGCTGCCGAGCTTCTCTGCTGCTACCCAGATCCCTGTCTGCACTCTGCCCTTAAACCCCGCTTGTGTGCGTCTATCACACAGTAACCTACAGCTGCTCCTCACCGTTATCCTCCCAGGGTTTGTGCCAGTTTGCAGACATGTTCACCGTCTCTCAGACTTCAAGAGCATGGTTCATCGACAGAGCCCGGCAGGCACGAGAGGAAAGGATGGTGCAGAAGGAGCGCGAGCGCGCGGCTGTGGCCATGCAGGCCCACGTCCGGAGCTTCCTTTGCCGAAGACAACTGCACAGAGACATGAGGTGGGAGCCGGGGATTCCTCAGTACATTTTTCTCTTGCTCCTGATTAATAGAAAATAAATGAGTTTTTGTTTTCCCTTATGGTGCTTGAAAAGCCTTCCAGGTGCTGTCAGCTCCTAATTAAAAATGTCTTTTTTTTTTTTTTTTTTACACTTCCCTCCCTAGGAGAGAGATTGACGAATTTCTTAAAGCAGATGACTCTGGGTCCAGTAAAAGAAGTGCACTCTGTGTTTTTAAGATTGCCAGGAAACTGCTGTTTTTATTCAGGATGAAAGAGGACAGTGAGGTAACTGACAGCAGACACACTTACTTGAGTCTGTGTGCCAGGACTGAAGATTTGATAAGTACTAACCTGTGTTGTCCTTACAGTACCCCTCACCCTCACCCTGCCCCTTTCTTTTCCTGGCACCTGTTTTGTAGGCATTAAGCTGGGCTTTTGGAGGTCCTCTCACATGTATTGTTACAAGTGGGAGCCTGGCTGCCAGAGTACATGAGTGACAGACATATAGAGACAAACCATTTGCCGTGGAGGAATCAATTACAATTACTAAGTCAGTACCTGGAGGGCTGCAGTAGGCCATCAAAGGAAGCAGTGGGGTCTGCTTTCTGCCCCATTCAAAAGGGGTTTGTGCTACTAGGCTCCCCCCAGTGGTGGACCCATACTCCAGTTTTTCAAAGGGGTGTTAACCTTTTGAGTCTTTAGGTTTAATGCTCTGATTTAAAACCGTTGATACCTAATTTTAAATATGTATATATGTACCTAGGTATCTCCAAGCAAAACACACTACCTTGTACCTTTGAGATTATAATAACTGACCTAGAAAATATTCCAGGAAAGCAATAGGTGTCTGTAACACTGCCAAGAGTATCATTGAGGAGGCCTCCCAAGGAAACCAGATAGGGTCTTTACCCTCATAGAGCTCCTGGCCCAGCAGGAGAGGAAGGAGGACACAGTCAGAAAGATGGGGACTGGCAAGCCTGGGGACATACCCTCATTACAGAGGAGAAAGCTGCCTTTTCAAGTGGGTTGTGGGGTAGAACAGCTATGGTGGAACCTGTTCTCTAGCTTCCACTTTTCTTCCTTGTGCATATGAGGATGAAAGTGATATTAACAGCCTTGACTAGTAGCAGTGAAGCAGAGGTCAGTGTCCCTGATGCTTACACAACTGCAAACTGCAGAGGGTAGGTTAGGAGTTCGCTGCTAATCTACAAGAGTCCAGGCCCAGTTTTCCTGATGGATTTGATTGTCCAAGAGAACCTCTAGCTCGGCATTACTTACACTGTAATCCCAGCTCTGAGGAGGATTACTCCAAATTCTGGCTAACCTGGACTACATCATGAGTTCCCGTTCAGACTAGGCTACAGAGTGAGACCCTATCTCACTGCATTCTGCGTTTTATATGAGAGACGGATATCTAAAACATATCTATAGGAATGCTGCCAGCTTGGGGTCCTGTTTTTAGCCTTGTGTTCGTTAGTTTCCCTATCTCTAAGGAATTAAATGACTGTACATATATGAACCACAGGACATGTTCCCTGCACGTGCCCACCAAACATATGCTGCCTCTCTTTCCACATTTTGATGAGTTTGCGGACCTATAACCCTTTTTGCTTCTGCAGAGATTTGAGAAGTTGTGTCGTTGCATCTTGAGCAGCATGGATGTTGAGAACGAGCCTAAGGTAATTGAGTCAGGTGCTGGAAGTCTCCCATAAGCTCTTGGGCCCTAATTTCTTTCATTCTAGACATTTCTGATTAACATTAGGGCTTTAATTCACACAGATATGCAAGGAAGTGATGGGTCAGTAGGAAGCATTGTCAAACTATGAATAAGTCCCTAGTGCTCATTGTTGGAGAAGCTGTATTCTGTTCTTGCGTCTTACTGAAGATAGCTAATTCACTTGCTGGGCTCTTTGGTCTTTGGGGTTAGTGTTAAGTCCCAAGTTCTACTTGCTCATCTGTTCATCTCCACTGCCTTGCTGTCTGCAGGCCCAGTTCGGGTCGGTAGACTATATGCAGTATGACCTTGGTAACTGCTTGTGCACTTGCCCTTTTCTGCTTGTAGGTATGGTACGTGTCCCTGGCTCTTTCCAAGGACCTCACTCTCCTGTGGATTAAACAGATCAAGGACATTCTGTGGTATTGCTGTGAGTTTCTTGAACAGCTAAAGGTAAAAAAACAAAACAACCACCACCACCACCCAAAACTTTCCCTGAAAATACATCCTTCCGTCTTACACCTTCAGTGTATAATTTCAGAGTCCCCATCATTTCCTCATTGTTTGTACCTTTGGAGGTCTATCAGAATCCTTGACTGAGTCACTGTTCTGGGAGAGAGCAGGTGAAGACTGTTATCATGAGCCCTTCTTGGGTGCAACATCAGCTATGCTTGTTCACTGCCAAAGAACCTGCCTTCCCATTCTGTTGACTTAATGAATACTTTATCATCTGTATTAAGATACCACTTGGGCCTCTTATTACAAGGAACGTACATAAGCCCAACATAAGCATGCCTACTAATACAGACAGGCTAAGCAAGGAGAGCTTTAGAATGCATTCTCACATGACAGCTGGGGATGACTGGAGACTGGGTCTTCTGGATTCTCCTCTTTTTATCTCTGCTTCCTTTGTGGCACCACTTACTCTTCTGTAATCACACAGCCAGCATCTCTCACCTCACATCCTTACTCTGTCTTGACCACAGAGAAACGGGAGTCCTCTCCTAGCAGCTCAAAAATCCAGAAGGCTCAGCTCTGAACCCATCTCTGTGTTAAGAGCAGTGGGATACTGCTCCCAGCCCAGCCTGGTCCTGTGACCACTCTTGTATTGTGAAAAGGTAGACAGGATGTGAGCTTTCATTTTGCTCATAGGGAAGGAGAGTTCTCAGGGACAGGTTTGACAAGGGCTGCAGTTGTAGCTGAGCAGTAATGCAGCAAATGTCCCCAAAATTTCTGGTACATTGAGGTGCCTATGAAGGGCTCCTGTCACAACCCTCCAAGGCAAAAGTCAGCAGCAAGCTGGGTACCACACAGCTTATCAGGTGAGGTAAGGCATAGACAGTGGTCTTCACACTCAGTCCTTGGAGCCCTGGGAATCTATTGAATTGCTTCCAGTCCAAACAAGCAAGTGGTGCCCCTACTTTTGCTTGAGCCAAGTAGATCCTAACTGTTTTCTCTCTGCATTCCATGACAGATTGCTCTTTGAGGTGAGGCCCTTCTTTGAAAACCTGTTCATGTGCAAAAAAAAAAAGCTAGGAAAAAAAATGCTGGGTTTAGAGCCAGGAGGATCTAAGTTTAGACCTAATTCTGCTTCTAGCTTCTCATAACTTCCCTCTCATGTTCTCTGTGAGCTGTGGTCTTTTGGGGTTCCTCCAAGGTACATGTGTTACCAGATCTCTGAGCCTGGAAAGCAGTCAGGCATTTTGCCTGGCTTACTCTTGTGAACCAGGGAAGATCATCCTGATGAAAACTAAGAATACTGGAGTTAGCTAGCTAGCTGCTGGGCACTATTCTCATTACTTTGTGTGCATTCATCCATTTATCCCTCACAAAAACCCTACAAGGGAGGTTAGGGGGATGGTTCAGTGGTTAAAGGCACATTCTTGCAAAGCCTGCTGGCCTGGGTTTGATTCCCCAATACCCACATAAAGCCAGATGCATGAAGTGGCATATGCATCTGGAGTTCATTGCAGTGCCAGGAGGTTCTAGCCTGCCAATACCCCAACCATGCTTACATATAAATAAAATACTTTTTAAATGCTTACAAAAGTCCTGAGGGGGCTGGAGAGATGGCTTAGTGGTTAAGGTGCTTGCCTGCAAAGCTTAAGGACCCTGGCTCGATTCCCCAGTACCCATATAAGCCAGATGCACAAGGTGGCACATGTGCCTGGAGTTCATTTGCAGTGGCCAGAGGCCCTGGTGTACCCATTCTCCCTATCTGCCTGCCTGCCCCTCTCTCTCTCTCTCTCTCTCTCTCTCTCTCTCTCAAATAAATAAATAAAATATAAAAAACTAAAAATCCTATGAGAAAAGTAGTATGAGTATCTCTAGGCAGCAGATGAGAAAGCCAAGGCACAGAGAAACTTGCAGAAGATCACACAACTAGTAAGAGGTGAAGCCAGCCGGAAGGAGGAGCTCAAAGTCCCCATTAGACTCCGTTGCTACAGTGTTTAAACATACGGCCATAGGCATGTGTGGTAAGCCAGCCTGGTCAGCCTGTTTTCTATGAGTGTCAGATGCCTATTCCCAGCAGCATTTAATCCTATGGTTAAATGCTGGTGTGCTGAAAACCTGACTCATTCATTCCATCTGAGTGCCTGCAGAATGAAGTGGATGGGCCACCGTGTGGGCTGAGAGCAGGTGTCTCAATCTTATTCCCTTTGTTGTTTCCAGCCTGAAATCTTACAGGATTCCAGACTCGTCACACTGTACCTCACCATGCTTGTGACCTTCACAGATGCTTCAACATGGAAGATTCTCCGGGTAAAAGGTCTGTGGCACCCACTTCAAAATCCTTCCTATCCAGCATTTCCATAGAGGGGCCACCTTGTCTCTGGTATGAGAAGCATTTTTGTCTCATAAGCCTCAGGGAGGCCCTGAGATCACACATATGCACCTGGCACTTCCCACTAGCCTGCTTTGCAGCTAACGTGTTGTACCCTCCCCCATGTCGATTTATGTTTGGAGGCATGATCCTTCTGGTCTGTTTGTAGAACTCCCACAGCACCTTAGTCTATGAGTGACAGTATTCATTTAACCTTCTCGTTTCATTTGGCAAATCATTAAGTAGCATGTGATTCTTTTTTGCCCCTGGAATGCCTGTAAAGCAGCCTCATTCCTCAGAGATTGTCTTCTGTTTCACATCTTCATTTCTTCGTCCTGTCAGTAGATAGCTGCTATGTCGGCACTGAATTAGGCACCAGAGATAAACACGTGAGCAAAACAGAAAAGGCCCTGCCCTCCATACATTGTAGGTGCTCTCATCCTCAAGGACCTGGGCTCTGCTAGGGAGACAGATACTAAGGAGAAGTCATCCTATACCATAGGTCCTATGTCCCTGGAAGACAGTTGCATTAGAAATACCTGAGAAAAGATTGTATCTGTAATGAAGGTATACATGCTTTTTTTCATGTCATTATTCCCTAATACATTATAGCAATTATTTACCTGGCATTTCCATTGTATGAGGCACTATATCTGCAGGCGGTTAAAAATACAGTAAGGTGTTTGTTCTATGCAAACACTAGGCCATTGTATACAGGGGACTTAAGCATCTGTGGATTTTGAAACTGGGGCTAACTGTATACATAAAATAACAGCTATGACAAGTTCTGGGAAGATAGTCCAAGGGATGAGAGCTCAGAGGAGTTGGGGGTGGGCAGGCCTGGTCTGGTGCTGAGGCTTTCCTGAAGAAGTAGTGTCTGAGCTCAGACCTAGAGGGGAGTTGGAGTTCAGAGTGAAGAGAGGAGAGAAGCCAGAAGCAGAGGCAGCTGTGCAAAGGCTCCTGCACTCTCCTGGAGGGGCTGTTCTCTGGAAGGGGCCTGAAGCTGTTACGTTCTGATCCCTGCCAAGGAGCTTGTGTCCTAGTTGGCTGGATAAGTAGAGTGCTGACCCAAGGACTGGATGTAAGAGGTGCCATGGGCAAGCTAAGAGCCCAGCAGCATTCCTTCTGGCTAAAGGAGGGCAGACCCAGGACCCATGAGGTGACACTTGACCTTCTAGGAGAGAAAATTCCAAGACACAATGCCTCCCTATTCTTTGATTTAAATCTAAAGGAGTAAGAAGACAGGCCAGGGCTGGAGAGATGGCTTAGCGGTTAAGGTGCTGACCTGCAAAACCTAAGAACCCAGGTTCAACTCTCCTGATCCCATGTAAGCCAGATGCACAAGATGATGCAAATGCAAGGTCACACATGCCCACTAAGTGGCATAAGCATCTGGAGTTCAATTGCAGTGGTTGAGGCTCTGGCACACCAATTCTCTGTGTGTGTGTGTGTGTGTCTTGCTCTAAAATAAAAACATAAAAAAGAAGATAGAGCCAGGTATGGTGGTGCACGCTTTTAATCCCAGCACTTGGGAGGCAGAGGTAGGAGATTTGCTGTGAGTTCGAGGCCACCCTGGGACTGCATAGTGAATTCCAGGTCAGCTTAAACTAGAGTGAGACCCTACCTTGGAAAACCAAATAAAAAAGACAGGCCAGAAAATGTCATATTTCCTTCAGCCTTGGGCCCTGGGGATCATTTTCTGTACTCCATAAACAGGTCATCTTATGACAAGAGACTTTTTTTCTGAGTTTTTTTTACCCCCCATTTAGGTGAGAGCCTTCGACCAGCCATGAACCACATTTGTGCAAATATCATGGGACATCTCAACCAACGTGGATTTTTTCCTGTGTTGCAGGTCTGTGTCCACATTCTCTAACAGGTGACCTCCCTAGCATCTGAGCTGGATTTGTCCATGAATCTGCACATGTCTGGTGCTGTCCTCCCTCTCTGCAGGGAGAAGTGAATGTGCAGTGCCCTCTCCTCCCCTGCTTCGCACACCTGTGGTTCACAACAGCTCCTTGCATTCTCTTCGTCATGGCTTGGCTACAAGGGTAATCCAGGTCTTGGCATTTTGCAAGTTGCCGAGGGCCACAGCACTGGTCCCCTTGCTCCTTGGTTGGTGTCTGGCAGAATTCTACCTCTGTGTCCTAAATGGCCTTCTGCCCACTCTGCATTTTATTGTATCAGTTCTCACGCCCATTGTCAAAAGTCCTGTCTCTCTTTTAAAAGTACTGTGGACTTGGTAGGTTTACAAAGGAACCTTCCTTCTGCCAGGTACTGTGATAGGCTATTCCCCAGTTTCATTTCATCTTCTCACAACCCTGAGAGGAGGTGTGCTGGCAGGACATGGCCTGGGCTGGTTCTAAACAGTATCTTTCTTTCTTTTTTTGAGGTAGGGTTTCGCTCTAGCTCAGGCTGACCTGGAATTCACTGTGTAGCCTCAGGCTGCCCTCAAACTCAGCAATCCTCCTATCTCTGCCTCTGAGGGCTGTAATTAAAGGCAGGTACCACTACCCCCAGCCAGCATGGTGTCTTGACATTTAAGTCACATGTTCTTTGTCATAGTTGATACTAGGTTGGGTATTTTTAGTTGTTCTGGATTGGTTTTGTTTTTCCTTTCAAGAGAAGAGCTTTTACTAGGCTGGCCTCAAACTCCTAGGCTCATGTAATTCTTCTGCCTCAGCCTCCTGAGTAGCATGGACTGTATTGGTGCCTCATTTTGCCCAGCTCTCAGCTATTAATTTTCTTAATTATTGATGATTATTATTAACATATTTCAATTACAGGCAGAAGAGTAGAATGAACCTCCATACACAACATTTGTTCTTCCTTTGTAAGAGATGCTCCAATACAGATTTTTTTTCAATTATTTATTGATTAGCGTGTGTGTGTGTGCATGTATACATGCATAGGCACATCAAGGCCTCTTGCCACTGTAAACAAATGCCAGATGCTTGCACCTCTTTTTGTGTCTCGCTTCTGTGGTGGCTTGGGAATTAAACCCAGGCTGGCATGCTTTGCAGGCAAGCAGCTTTAACCCGTGCGCTATCTCCCCAGCCCATAGTACAGATTTTATCTGAAGCACTTTTTTACTTTTTGCTGCTGCTTTGTTTTTTTTTTTTTTAATGTACTAAGTGATGTAACGTTTTAATATATAAACTGACCAGTGAAATGTTCTTTTCAGGTATTGTTAACCCGTGGTCTGGCCAGACCCCGGCCCTGTCTGTCCAAAGGCACTTTGACAGCAGCCTTTTCCCTGGCATTGCGGTAAGGAACTAGCTGAGAGCCTAGCTGCTTCTGAATGCTCTCTCCTCTCCTTTTGCTTTTTTTTCTCTTACCTGCCTCTGAACCTATCCCTAAGCATTCTTACAGTGTGATCAAAATGAATTGCTCTTCATTCTCCCAGAGGCAAGATGCAGTGGCCTTCCTACTTGAGTTCTTAATTGAGAGACTACAGGGACCCACAGAGCCGATGGAGGCCCAGTCCAGGGCAGGGGAGCACTTAGGGAACGGTATTAGGAAGCCGGGCCAAACAGACTGGGGTTGGTATAACATTTGCCTTCACTTTGTTGATGTACATCCACAGAACTGCCAAACAGGATAGGCTGGGTTCATAATGGTTCCAGAGTATTCTCAAACCGATTCAGAGAGAGGTTAGCAACAGGTCCTGGAAGAAATGGTGTCATGGCCAAGCCTCCTGTCCTGCCCCCTCAAGCAAATGCTCAGTGTACCTCAGTGCTGAGTGCTCTGAGAAGGCCTTTGGCTCTCACAAGGTTCCTTGGGTCTCTACATATTTTAAGTGGTGCTGAGGATTGAGTCCAGGGCTTCATGCATGCCAGGTAAGCAACATACCAACTGAGCCATGTCCTAAACTCCCCAGATGACATCTGTATTGAGGCATAGTTCACGCATTTCACTCAGCTTTGCAGAATTGTTCAGCGTATTCAGAGTAGTGCAACCACCAGCACTGTGAAACCCCAGAACATTTTCATCAGCCAAAAAAAACTGTTGCCAACAATTGCTCTTTTTTGTCCTCTGCAAACCCTTGACTGTGGATTTGTTCTGGACATTGCACGTAAACGGAATCACACAGCACGTGCTCTGACAGTCCTGGCTCTTTTCATTTGCATTGTGTGTTCACAGTTCATTTGTGTTGTAGATGAACCAGCATTTCATTCCTTTTTGTGGCCAAACAAGTCTTGTATGGCTAGATCACATTTGAGTTGTTTCTACCTCTCCGCCGTCAGGAATTTTGCTGGTGCGGACATTCACATGGAAGGTTTTGTCTATGTGTGTGTTTCTGTTTCCTCTTATGTATATTTCTAGGGTTAGAATGGCTGGGTCATGGATGTTTGACTTTGAAGAGCCGCCTAAGGTGGTGGCACCATTTTACATTCCCACCAGCTGTGTCCAGGCACACTATAGCAGCCGTGCTATGGGCTCACCTTTGGCAGCCAGAGGAGAGTGTCGATTTCCCTTCCATCACTCGCGCGCGCACCTGTTTGTTTCTGTACTCATCCTGGAGCCTGCCATTTGGATTTGCAAGCTCCAGCTAGGGAGGATGGGGAGCCCTGTGGCCACACCCAGCTGTTTGTGTGAGTTATGGAGATTTAAACTCAGGCATCTCAGGCCCTCATGCCTGTGCAGGAAGAGCACTTAACCACTGAGTCATCTACAGCCCAGGTCCAGCTTCTACCGAGCCTCACCGGCGCTTGTTATCTGCCTAGTGGGGGTGGGAAGTGGTTCCTCACCGTCACTGTGAGTTGCAGTCCCGACCGTTGATAATACCAGGATCAACGTTTCATCATCAGCATCTTATGTGTTCCTTCAACACTTATGCATCCTTTTAGGAGAAATGGCTGTTTAGATCTTTTGGCCTTCTTTGTTCTGTTTCATTTTGAGACAGTTTCATGTAGCCCATGCTGGCCTCAAACTTACTATCTTGACTTATGCTCCTAGGATTATTGGCATGTGCCATCACACCTGGCTTCCTTTGGCCATTCTAAAGTGGGCTGTCTGTTGTTGTTGTTGTTTTTTGAGGGAAGTAGGGTTTCACTCTAGCTCAGGCTGTCCTGGAATTAACTATGTAGTCTCAGAGTGGCCTTGAATTCACAGCGATTCTCCTACCTCTGCCTCTCAAGTGCTGGGATTAAAGGCATGTACCACCATGCCCAGCTTTAAAGTGGGTTGCCTTTTATGTGAGTTCTTTCTATGTGCTAGATAGAAGTCCTCTGCCACATCTGTGATTTGCAGACACTTCCACTCTCTGAGTTGTCTTTGTACTTTCTTTAATATATATATATATATATATATATATATATATATATATATATATACACACATATGTATGTATGTATGTATGTATGTATGTATGTATGTATATGTATTTGAGAGAGACAGAGGCAGAGAGAGAGATGGACAAGCCATCTGAATTCCAGATGCATACACCACTTTGTATATCTGGCGTCACATGGGTACTGGTGAATCAAACCCAGGCCATCAGGCTTTGCAAGCAAGCACCTTTAACCACTGAGCCATTTGTCTAGTCAATTCTTCTTTTATATATATATATTCTCTATTTTTATTTATTTATCAGAGAGAGAGAGAAAGACACAGTGAGAGAGAGAGATTGGGTATGCCAGGGCTTCCAGCCACTACAAACAAACTCCAGATGCATGCGCCACCTTGTGCATCTGGTATATGTGGGTATTGGGGAATCAAACCAAAGTCCTTTGGCTTTGCAGGCATGCACCTTAACTTCTAAGCCATCTCTCCAGCCCTAGCCCAGTCTTCTTAATCCAGGTAGTGCCTTTATAAAAATATTTTATTTTTATTTATTTATTTATTAGAGAGGGGGAAAGAGAGAGAATGGGCTCACCAGGGCCTCTAGCCACAGCAAATGAACTCCAGATGCATGCACCACCATGTGCATCTGGCTAATTTGGGTCCTAGGGAATCAAACCTGGGTCCATTGGCTTTGCAGGCAAATGCCTTAACTGCTAAGCCATCCCTCCAGCCCAAAACTTTTTATTTTTGATGGAATACAATATATGTTTGCTTTGTAGCTATACTTTCGGGTTTTTTGTTTGTTTGTTGTTTTTGTTTTGTTTTGTTTTTTGAGGTAGGGTCTTGCTCTAGCCCAGGCTGACCTGGAATTCACTATGTAGTCTCAGAGTGGCCTCAGATTCTCGGCGATCCTCCTACCTCTGCCTTCCGAGTTCTAGGATTAAAGGCGTGCGCCACCACACCCAGTTCATGGTTATACTTTCAATGTAATCTATAAAGTATAACTTAAGATAACAAAGATTTAAGTGGGTTTTTTTAGGAATTTGATAGCTTTAGTTATAAAAGTAACAGTAAGGTTTATGATCCATTTGGGGTCAATTTCTGTATATGGTTTCAAATACAGGGTTTTTAATCTTTTTTTTGGGGGGGGGGCGGTTTTCGAGGTAGGGTCTCACTCTGGTCCAGGCTGACCTGGAATTAACTCTGTCATCTCAGGGTGGCCTTGAACTCACGGCGATCCTCCTACCTCTGCCTCCCGAGTGCTGGGATTAAAGGCGTGCGCCACCACGCCCAGCTAGGGTTTTTATCTTTTTGAGCTTTGTTTCTTGTTTTGCATGCTGGGGATCAAACCCAGAGCCTTGAGTATGCCAGGCAAGCACTAGCAAGCACTAAGCTACATCTCCAGCCCTTGATTTTTTTTTTTGAGGTAGGGTTTCAGTTTAGCCCAGGCTAACCTGGAATTCACTCTGTAGTCTCAGGCTGGCCTTGAACTCACAATGATCCTCTCCTCCCTCAGCCTCCCAAGTGCTGGAATTAAAGGTGTGTGCCACCATGCCTGGCTATCCCAGCCCTTGATTTTTTTGAGACAGGGTCTCACTACGTAGCCCAGGCTAGCCTCAAACCTGTGATCCTTAGCTTTCTGTATTCATGTATATTTGTGTATTTATGTGAGTATTTTAAATATTTTTTTTTTCGAGGTAGGGTCTCACTCTAGCCCAGGCTGACCTGGAATTCACTATGGAGTCTCAGGGTGGCCTCGAACTCACGGCATTCCTCCTACCTCTGCCTCCCAAGTGCTGGGATTAAAGGCGTGCGCCACCACGCCCGGCTAAAGTATTTTAAATATTAATGTCAGATTACAGTGTGTATGTGGTGTGTGTGTGTGTGTGTGTAAATGAATGAATGAAAATAAATGAAGTATGGGTTTCCAGCTATAGGGATGGCTCAGTGTTTAAAAGCACTTGCTTGATGTATGTTTCTGGTAAATTATCACCAAGTAGACATAGTTGGGTAAACACTGCTCATTTGAGAAATGGATTGTACCAGAAGCCCTTTTGTTCCCCCTCTTATCACAAGCACTTCTTTCCTTTCCCATGTATGCATTTAAGAAAAAAATTTCATAATTTATTATAGTGTGAGCATTTTCTCATGTTAGTAAAAGTTAAACTGATTTTTTCATAGTTGTACAATATTGTATCATATGACTATACTATAATTGATTTAATTGTTACTCATTTCAGTACTGTTCTTCAAAGTCCTGAAGAGCATAATTTGGGTCAGAGGGTGTTGGGGGCACTGCTTTTGAAGGCCTCATGCACACAATTGCCTGTCTGAATAAGCTGTTCTCTCTGTGTAGCCCTGTGGTCGCCGCACAGTTTTCAGACAATCTAATGAGGCCGTTCCTCATCCACATCATGTCCGTGCCCGCTCTTGTGACTCACCTCAGCATGGTGGCCCCTGAGGTACGCTGCCTACACGTTTCTTCCAACGCCAGTTCTATTTCTGCTTTGTTTGTTAGAATTTAAAGAGCAAAGCCTGTGACCTCCCCAGCCATGGGCTTTTGACCAGGTTGACAGTACCAGGCATGTATTCCCTCCTGTGGAGTGGACCTCAAATCCAATAAGAAAGTGGGGGTCACCCCCATATTAACATTGCTAACAGTATTGTGTCAGTGAGTACATCTTCCCTGGCATGTCAGGGTGCACAGGTGAGTGACACTAATTGATGACCTTTCTCCCCCGGTAGCCTACACAGCACCTTCCAACACTGTAAGAGCTAGCCAGCACAGTTACAGCTTGACTTCTGTGTGCCCTGTGCCCAAAGCAGACTGCCTCCCTAACTTGTGACTCAGCCTGGTACTGAGACTTCTGTTCAGTGATCTATGGCTTCTTGCAGCAGCATTATCCACCCATGCAGGGTACTTCCATTCAAATTTTGTTTCTTTCTATATTTTTTAAATTGGCTTTCAAAGCCACAGGTTTCCATAGTTCATATTCATACATTTTACTTTGGGTAAGAAGCTGGCTCTAGATCTTGACCTGTCTCTCCCTGGTGTCCAATAGCATGTCCTGCAAGTAGATCCGCCTACAATCAAGTTCATGCCTGGTGGGAAACTTCCTGTCAGTTTCCACTTTTCACTGTCTGCCATTGTTTGCAGCGTCTCACTGTTTTGGAATCTCATGACATGCTTCGTAAATTCATCATATTTCTAAGAGATAAAGATCAGTGCCGTAATGTATGTGAAAATTTGGAAGGATGCCATACACTTTGCCTAATGGGTGAGTATTAGAGGCTAAATTTTGGTTGATTATGGCTGTTGGGGAAAACTCAAATGTTTTGTTGAGATCATCAGATTAAAAAAAAAATCAGCAGGGCTGTTTTAAGCAGAAAACATGTATTCAGATTGATAAAATACATGTTTTTTAAAAAATATTTTATTTATTTGAGAGCAAGAGGATGGAGGCACCAGGGCCTCTAGCCCCACTGCAAATGCTACCTTGTGCATCTGGCTTTACGTGGGTACTGGGGAGTCAAACTTGGATCCTTTGGCTTTGCTGGCAAGCGCTTTAACCGCTAAGCTATCTCTCCAGCCCAGTAGTGAAAATACATGTAAAATTAATACTCATGCAAAATGTGGCAAATGAGGTACATAATTGTCAGTAAACATTAAATTTCAACCCTTGACTCTCTGGTGATAAGAAAAGTAGAGAACATTGAAGTGCCTGGATAATTCTTTCTTCAAGAAAAGGGGGAGGGAGCTGCAGGGTGGGGCTCAGATCAAAGGAGAGCCTTTTTCACTGTGTTACTTTGTTTCCACTGTGGGTGAAGGAAGGGCTTATGGGTAGAAATGTTTGAACAGTGGAGACCCATAAATTTCATTGCCTACCTAATAAGAAAAAAATTAGATAGAAAACTGTTTTTTGAACTGGACATGGTGGTGCACGCCTTTAATCCCAGCACTCGGGAGGCAGAGGTAGGAGGACCACCATGAGTTTGAGGCCACCCTGACAGTGCATAGTTAATTTCAGGTCAGCCTGGACCAGAGTGAGACCCTACCTCGAAAAACCAAAAAAAAAAAAGAAAGAAAGAAAGAACAAAAACAAAAACAAAAATGGTTTTGGGGGGCTGAATTGTAAAGGAAGAGTCTGCTAAGAATCTCTACACAAGGGATAGTGAGGTGCTTTGGTGAACACTGAATATAGTGACCTTCTAGAATATTTGGTTATTGCAATGTTGTACTTATTTCTGATTCTTTTTTTACTGTTTGTTTGTTTTTGAGGTAGGGTCTCACTCTAGCCCAGACTGACCTGGAATTCACTATGTAGTCTCAGGGTGGCCTCAAACTTGTGGCGATCCTCCTGCCTTTGCCTCCCAAGTTCTGGGATCTAAAGGGGTGCACCACCACATCTGACCTGATTTTTAAATGTTAATCTAATATTAAAGTGTGATATCAAATATGTACCACTGTGCCTGGTGTTTTACACATCTGTTCTTAGACTACTCAGAGGAAAAGTGGGGATCATTAGTCCATTCTCTCCATAAGGAAATACTCAAGGAGTGGATTGAGAGCCACCTAGTTTATCTATAGCCAAGTCAGGACTTGAAATCGGGTAGCCTGGTTTTTCCTCACCAGGTGTCCTTACATGTATTCTCTTTTCCTGAACAGAAGACATGGCTTTCTGAGCTGAGCAGAGTGCCGGCCTGAGAGGCCCCAGAGCATGTCTGTCCATCCTGTCACACTCAACCTTCTCTCTGTAGGCAACCTCCTACACTTGGGGTCACTGAGTCCCAGGGTGTTAGAGGAAGAGACAGATGGATTTGTGAGCTTGCTCACGCAAATGCTGTGCTACTGTCAGAAGTATGTGTCCCAGAAGAAATCCAACCTGACCCACTGGCACCCTGTCCTTGGCTGGTTTTCCCAGTCTGTGGATTATGGGTAAGTCCTGGTTACATGTCGCTGCCTTCCTGGCTCTTTTCCTACCACCTCCCTCCCTCCCTCTATTCCTTCCTTTCTTCCAGCTTCTACTTCACTTCTTCCTATAAAAATATGTATTCAAGCCAGGCATGGTGGCACACACCTTTAATCCTAGCACTTGGGAGGCAGAGGTAGGAGGATCGCCATGAGTTCAAGGCCACCCTGAGACTGTATAGTGAGTTCCGGGTCAGCCTGGGCTAGAGTGAGACCCTACCTCAAAAAATCAAAAAACAAACAAAAAAACCCATAATTATATATATTTTTTTCATTGTCTCAAACAGATAATGTGTGCTGTGAACGTAACTTCGTGGTAGAGAGCTTGCCTAGCATGTGCAATGGATTTAATTCCCAGAGCCAAAAGGGAAAAAAAACAAAATCACCTAATCTTCATGCCCTAAAATAACCTGAGTAAAGTCTTTCAGTCTTTTCCTATATTGATAGGGGTTTTTTTTTTTGTACAAAAATGAGATAGAACAATTTTTCATTTTGTTCATTTCATTAATACATTATGAACCTTGCTGGGCATAGTGGTGCACATGAATTTGAGGCCAGCCTGAGACTATGTAGTGAATTCCAGGTCAGCCTGGGCTAGAGTGAGATTCTACCTTGAAAAATCAAAATAATAATAAATTATGAACCTTATCCATACTTTTTCTTCAATATCACTCCTCAGGCCCTTTCCAAGGGGTAGAATATGACTTTCACACTTTAACTCAAAATATAGAAGTTCTAGAGTAGAAGAGCAGGAATCAAGTGGGGCAGCCTCACAGACGTGAACAGTGTGCCCTGGGAAGACATGAGGCTGACACAGCTGTGATGTCAGGTTTTCCTGTCTGATGAGTCTGAGGTATAAAAGGTCCCTGGTGCATACCCTTGAAGTTTGAGTGCCAGGGAAAGAAATCCCCAGATTTAACCCCCTTTGCATACACCTGAGTAATTTCTTTGAGTCGTATCTAGTTAAGACATTGCCTGGGCTATGGACATGGCTCAGTGGTTAAAGTGCTTGCTTGCAAAGCCTGATGGCCAGCGTTCAATTTCCCAGTACTCACATAAAGCAAAATACACAAAGTTGTGCATGTGTCTGGAGTTTGTTTGCAGTGGCAGGAGGCCTTAGTGTGCTCATACTTACTTTCTCTCTCTCTCTCTCTCTCTGTATCTCCCTCCCTCCTTGCAAATAAATAAATAAAATATTCAAATATAAATCAATATTTTTTTAAAAAGACATTTCCAAAGAACTTCATGTCTCTGGGTGACACTCCCACCTAGAAAGAATGGAACACATGTGCTTGGAGTTGGGAGGACAAGTCGGGCAGAGTAGCCCCTTAATGGACAGCCTGGTCTTGGCTTTTCCTGAGGGCCTTTGGACAGATCCCTGTGGGGAATCAACATAGTCCCTCGAGTAGGGTTACCTTGGAAGATGGATCGAGACAATGCATGCAAAGGGCCTACTGCTTATGCTCACGGGTGGTGGCTGCTTCTCCATGGTCATGGTATGGGAGTCAGCCTTGGGTCTTGAGCAGTGGGTAACCAGCAGATTCCAAGAATGGGAGTGGTGTGAGGAGTGCAGCCTACAGTGGAGAGGAGCAGCTGAGGAGGTGCTGAGCCAGTTAGCTGTGGAGCCATAGCCACAGGCCAGCAACAGGAGGAGGACAGTGTAGCAGCGTAAGACTGCTTTCATCTGCCAGGAAGAGGGGAGCAATAATGCTTGGGCAGCACAGGAAGTTTGCATGGCGTGGCTGACAAATATTCGGTGCCTTACATTCCTGGCCCTTGTGATAGTTTGTTCAGTCTTCCTTTTAGGTTTTTGGGTTCTTTGTTTTGTCTTTGGGACAGTCTCACTGTAGCTCAGGCCAGCCTCCAACTTGCAATTCCCAGGCTCCTGTGTATTAGGATTACAGGCGTCTAGCACCATGCCTAGCTCAGTTCTTTTTTTTTTTGGTTTTCCAAGGTAGGGTCTCACTCTAGCTCAGGCTGACCTGGAATTCACTACATAGTCTCAGGGTGGCCTCGAACTCATGGCAATCCTACCTCTCCCAAGTGCTGGGATTAAAGGCGTGTACCACCATGTCCGGCCTTTTTTTTTTTTTTTAAAACATGAGCGAATTGGCCCACCAGGGCTTCCAGCAACTGCAACCAAAATCCAGACGCATGCGCCACCTAGTGGGCATGTGCAGCATTGCATGCTTGCATCACCTTGTGCATCTGGCTTACATGGGATCTGGAGAGTTGAACATGGGTCCTTAGACTTCGCAGGCAAGTGCATTAACCGCTAATCCATCTCTCTAGCCCTCATTTCTGTTTCTTTTTTTTTAATTATTCTTTCTGCTACCTGAGTGTTGGGCTAGAGTGAGTTGCCCCTGGCCAGGTACTGGGTAGAGCTGACACATGGCTGTTTTACTCTCTCTTAGCCTCAATGAGTCCATGCATCTGATCACCAAACAGCTGCAGTTCCTATGGGGCGTGCAACTCATCCGCATCTTCTTCAGTGACATCCTGAGCAAGAAGCTGCTGGAGCACCCAGAGCCAACCCCTGTGCAGCCTGCATCCCCACAGAATGTGCTTCCTGTGAAGAGTGAGTGGCTCTCTGTGTGGCTAAAGGAAAGCTCCTGTGTTCTTCCTATGCAAGTGCCTATAGACCCTTTCTTCCTCATTGCCAAGAAGAAGGGAAAAGTCCATATCTTGACAACTTTTCTCAGTTGTTAATCATAAAATAAATCTCCCACATGTTGCTCCTTATGACAGAGCCACTGAGTCAGGCCAGGCCAGCATCCCTGCTGCAGGGTAGAAATGGGCACCAGGGAAAGGGTTCTTGTTTCTGTTCTGATAAGAGTTACGGAAATGCAACTAGCCTGTGACCTGCACACATCACATCCTCAGTGTTAGGGGGATTCAGCTCTGACCTATGCAACAGCAGGCGTGGACTTGGCATGTCTGACTTCAGTGGGATCTGAAGAGAAAGGCTTAAGACAAAAAAGCAAGAGTACCATTCAAAGCCAGCTGTCTACCTGAGAACATTCTGCCATACTTCCCTTCAAAATCAGAACGGGCTCAGCTAGGCCTTCTGTCTTTCCCTCTCCTCCCCTAATATGGGCCTCTGCATTTTCATCTTTGTGTTTTCTTGAAATTAAGTGATAGAGTAAAAGATTCTCAAGCTAGAGAGATGGCTTAGCCATTAAAGCACTTGCCTGAGAAGCCTCAGGACCCAGGTTCGATTCCCCAGAACCCACATAAGCCAGATGCACATGGTCATGCATGTGTCTGGAGTTCATTTGCAGTGGATAGAGGCCCTGGCGCACCTATTCTCTCTCACTCCCATGCTCTCTCTCTCTGTCTCTTTCTGCCTCTTTCTCTCGCTCTCAAGTAAGAATTTTTTAAAAGAATCTCACATCAGAGTTGTTCTGAAAAGCATTGTGATAATCTGAAGAGGTGTAACAGTAATCATTAATGTTTTTCCAGTTTATCCCAAAGGAAGGTGTTGTGCACAAACAGTGCCACTGTCGGCCTGACTGTGAATTCAGGGTTATTACAGTGCTCTCCCTTGACAGATGGCTAAACTTCGGTTGCATTTCTCCTTCCCTCATTGGCAGGTCTCCTCAAGCGTGCATTTCAGAAGTCTGCATCAGTTCGGAACATCCTCAAGCCTGTCGGGGGCAAGCGCGTGGACTCCACCGAGGTGCAGAAGGTGTGCAGCGTCTGCGTCCTCTACCAGACCTCACTGACAACTCTGACCCAGATCCGCCTGCAGATTCTCACAGGTTTGGCCCAAGGCTGTTGCTCCCACCTCTCAGCTTTGGCAGACAGCTTTTCTTTTCTTTTTTTTTAAAAAAAAATTTATTTATTTATTTGGCAGAGAGAAAAAGCAGGCAAAGAGAGAGACAGACAGAGAGAGGGAGAGAGAAGGAGAGAATGGGAACACCAGGGCTTCCAGCCACTGCAGATGAACTCCAGATGCTTGTACCACCTTGTGTATCTGGCTTACATGGGTTCTAGGGCTGGGTCCTTAGGCTTTGCAGGCAAGCCATCCCTCCAGTCCTGACAGCTTTTCATGGAAAATGTTGGTTGTATTCTTTTTTTTTTTGGCTTTCCTGACTCAGAAAAACAGATTTGAGGAGAGTATTTTTTTAATGTATTTTATTTATTTATGTATTTGAGAGATAAAGAGGCAGAGAGTGAGAGAGAGAGAATGTGCACGCCAGGGCCTCCAGCCACTGCAAACAAACTCCAGACGCATGTGCCCCCTTGTGCATCTGACTTACGTGGGTCCTGGAGAATCGAGCTTTGCAAGCAAACTCCTTAAATGCTAAGCCATCTCTCCAGCCCATGAAGGAGAGTATTTTTGAGCTAATCTTATTAAGGACTGGTATGCCTCCGAGAGTTCATGCCAACCTCAGTCATAGCACTTCCATTTTATTCCTGTTACCTGGCTTTTATGAAAGTGTAACTTTTTAATTTTGTTTTTTTATTTGTTTATTTGAGAAAGAGGGAGGGAGAAAGAGAATGGGCACACCAAGGCATCCAGCCACTGTAATTGAATTCCAGATGCATGCGCCATGTTGTGCATCTGGTTTACGTGGGTCCTGAGGAGTCGAACCCAGGTTCTTTGGCTGAGAACCCAGGTTCTCAGGCAGACAAACATCTTAACCGCTAAGCCGTCTCTCCAGCCCATTAATATTTTTTTCTGAGTAGAATGCTAGAGAAACTAGGAAGGCAATAAGACACCACTTTTACTCTCACAAACCAACAATAAACATTGAATGTTATACACATAAGTATATTCAAACTGCACATACCGTTTTATCTTTCCCCTTCCATTACTCATTTTATAAGCATTTTATCATGGCAACAATTTAGAAACCTCATTTTTTTGGCTGCATGTTATCTCATTGCATGAATATGCCTAAAATTTTCTTTTTTAGCTATGCAAGAAATAAACTCCTTCCTGTAAACAGAATTGAGTGTCAAGGGCTTTTTGGTTGCAGCACAGGAGTTCTTGCTGTTGTGAGTACAAAAAGACCTTGTAACCTGTACAAGCTTTTACTGCATAAAGGAGTATCAACTCTGCTGCAGCATGCATTTCTTAAAGTCATAAAATGCTGCTGCTTCTGTCTTTCGTGCTTGTTATTTATTTCAGAGATCTCCAGAGACCCCTCTGTGCAGGGCACAGAGGACACAGAGGTGAGCAGGACAGCCAGGCCTCCTTCCCAGAGGGCGCTGTAGTCTGTCAGTGCGAGTGAGCAGAGGGACGAGCACAGCGAAATGGAAGAGAAGTGTTGACTGGACAGGGGCAGTTCTCAGCCTCCCATGACTTG
This sequence comes from Dipus sagitta, assembly GCA_036346955.1. NCBI lineage: Eukaryota > Metazoa > Chordata > Mammalia > Rodentia > Dipodidae > Dipus > Dipus sagitta. The sequence goes on from CM070782.1 coordinate 12,623,081, forward strand.
ATGCTTTGGGCTTTATCATTCTTTATGGTGAGGGCAGTCTTGTGCCTTGTTTACCAGGTCCTGACTGCAGGAGCAACTTCCTCCCCACTGTGACAGCAAAAGCGCATGTGCACGTAGCGGAAGGCACTCTGGGGGGAGTGGAGCAAAGTCATCCCTGCTGGCCTTATAGAAGTGTTAGGGTGGAAGTGGGAGGGTTTCAGGAGTGTTTTTAAGATGTCTGTAAGTCTTACTGGCTTGGATTTGAGGCATGAGGACTAAAGGCGATGCAGGTTTGGGTCCCCAGCACTTGTGTGAATGGGTGGTACCCTTTGCTGAGCTGAAGAAGCCCAGTCAGAAAGGGGCCTGTGGGGATTTCAGCTGTGTTGGCCTGTAGTGTGAGGTGCCTGCTGGGTGTGCGGGTGAAGGTACCCAGCAGCCCTGAGCATTTTGCTGGAGCATGAGCAGTGGGATGGAGGGTAGGGCTTTGAGCAGGTTCCCAAAAGAGACCAGAGGAGCCAGGCGTGGTGGTGCACACCTTTAATCCTAGCATTCTGGAGGCAGAGGTAGGAGGATCGCTGTGAAGTTGAGGCCACTCTGAGACCACGTAGTGAATTTCACGTCAGTCTGGGCTAGAGTAAAAGACCAGAGGGAGGAGAACAGGGACAAGAGTCCACCTATGGCTTCCTTGGGAATCTGTTGGGTGAAAAGGTTTTAAAGTTACTGCCTGTGTTCAGCTCTTTAAGGTGAGCTCACATCTAATCTCATTTTCCTAAGTGATAGGAAAATATGCTTTTAAGAATAAAATGATATATAGTCTATTCATTTAGCTATATACATCTTAAGTCAGGTAGTAGAACATAACACTTTAAAACAAATACTGTTTTTCTATATACAATTTCCAAAGTGCTCTGTTTATGCTCCTCATGTGGCCAACAGTACTGGAGTTCTGCTGTCCTGACACCACTCTTCACGATAAGTAGCCTTGCTAAGTCAGTGTAAGAGGCTGTGAGTGTTTTAGTGTGCACCAGCACGTTTGCTTTTCTTTTGTCCCATAAAGATTTATCAGCTCCACAATATAACCAGTTGCTCTTTCTTTTGAGTCTGTTTTTTAAAATGTGAGATCTCTGTATTCTTTGGTGTGTGTGATGTAGCATGGGCTACATAAAAACTAGTTACATAGCCAGGCATGATGGCTCATGCATTTAATCCCAACACTTAGGAGGCAGAGGTAGGAGGATCACTGTGAGTTCCAAGGCCAGCCTGAGACTACATAGTGAATTTCAGGTCAGCCTGGCTAGAGCAAGACCCTACCTTGAAACCACCACCACCCCTGCCCCCAAAAAAGAAAATAGTTACACACTGAGCATTTGTGTAACTAGTATCCTTGCTTTGTTTCCCAAAGCCTCTCTGTAACCATATCCTTATACTCTTGAAAGTCTATTCCCAAGTCAGTTAATATTACATTTCTCTGCCTCCTTTACAAGTCTTTCTGCTCACCTCTCAGAATCCCTGAGTTGCTCCACAATGCCAACCCTGGCTCATACCTTTCCCAAACAGTGCTTCACTGAAGACAAAATAATTCAGAGTGCCCTATAAAATGGGAGGCATTAAAAGGTCTCAAATGATGGTGGCTCTGCTTTTCTAAGAAATGTACCTTACCTATATATTCAGCATATGGAATTTCAGATCCAGACTTTGTTTTTTTATTTTGGTTTTTTGAGGTTGGGTCTTGCTCTAGTCCAGGCTGTCCAGAAATGCATATGTGGTCCCAGGCTGGCCGCAAACTCACAGATATCCTCCCACCTGTGCCTCTGGAGTGCTGGGATTAAAGGCGTACGCCACCACACCTGGCCTAGACTTTCTTAAATCACTAACCACCGTATTAAAGTGAAATGTGCACAAGGTTGCACATAGGTATTGAGTCCTTGTGGCCTTCGGAAAACAGGCTTTTAGAATGTTCTTGGTTTCACCTATTGTTTCTCTAGGGTTAATTTTGTTTAGAACTTCAGAATGTCTCTGCTATAGTCACTTAATGCTCCCCCCCCCCTTTTTTTCTTTTCTTTTTTGGTTTTTCGAGGTAGGGTTTCAGTCTATCCCAGGCTGACCTGGAATTCACTGTGTGGTCTCAGGTTGGCCTTGAACTCACTGTGATCCTCCCAAGTGCTGGGATTAAAGGTGTGCACCACCACATATGGTTCATGCTTTCCTACTTTTATTTTTTGGTTTTATTTTTGTAGGGTTTTACTCTAGCCCAGGCTGAACTGAAATTTACTCAGCAGTCTCGGGGTGGCCTTGAATTCACAGCAATCCTCCTACCTCTGCCTCCCAAGTGCTGGAGATTAAAGGCATACGCCACCATGCCTGGCTGCTTTCCCATTGTCATATGTATGTGTATATATATATATATATATATATATATTAAAATATATATATACATATATATTTTTTTAAATATATATATTAAAATATATACATATATATTTTTTTTTCGAGGTAGGGTCTCACTCTACCTCAGACTGACCTGGAATTCATTGTGAAGTCTCAGGGTGGCCTCGAACCCACAGTGATCCTCCTACCTTTGCCTCCGAGTGCTGGGATTAAAGGCATGAGCCACCATGCCTGACAAAATATATATTTATTTATTTATTTTCAAGCAGAGAGAGAGAAGAGAGACAGACAGAGAATGGTTGCACCAGGGCCTGTAGCCATGGCAAATTAATTAACTCCAGGCACATGTGCCCCTTGTGCATCTGGCTTGCATGGGTCCTAGGGAATCAAACCTGGGTCCTTTGGCTTTGCGGGCAAACACCTTAATCACTAAGCCATCTCTCCAGCCCTAAAAATTTATTTATTTATTTATTTATTTATTTATTTATGAGAGAGAGAGAGAGAGAGACAAAGAGAATGAACATGCCAGGGTCTCTAGCCCACTGCAAATGAACTCCAGACACATGTGCCACCTTGTGCATCTGGCTTACATGGGTTCTGGGGAGTTGAACCTGGGTCCTCAGTCTTCGCAGGCATCGCCTTAACCACTAAGCCATCTCACCAGCCCTGCTTCCTCATTTTTAATACAGAATAGTTGGAGAACATTAGAGGAAAGCTTGGCCAAATATTGATAAGCCTACAAAATGGTTTAAAGCAGTGGTCTGTCTGTAGACCAAAGCCAGCCTACGACTTCTTTTTGTAAATGAACTTGTATTAGAACACAGCCAGATACACTCATTTATACAATGCCTATGGCTGCTGCTCTGCTAGCACTGGCCTGGGGATGCCACCATTCTGATTCCTTACTGATGAACCACACCCTACCTTACCCGTGAACCAAAAGGCTGACTCTGGAGAATAACCCTGTGACAGGTAGCGGAGTCTAAGCCAGTCACAGCAGCACTCTTCACTCAGCCAGGATGGTCAGCTAACTAGACCAGGTTCCATCAAGAAAAGCATCAAGCGGGAACACATGCTGCCTGCCCACCTGCGTCCTGAGTGCTGCCCAGTGTGCAGTGATGCTGTGCTCAATTAAGCTCTGCTAACTTTCATTTGTTTCACGTTTTTAACAGAGACGTATGGCCCACAGAGTCTGAAAATATTTACTCTGGCCCTTTCCAGAAGAAACTTTACTGATTCAGAACGTAATTATGGGCTGGAGAGATGGCTTAGCAGTTAAGGTGCTTGCTTGCAAAGCCAAAGGACCCAGGTTCAGTTCCCCAGGACCCACATAAGCCAGATGCACAAGGTGATGCATGCATCAGAGTTCATTTGCAGCAGCTGAATTCCCTGGCACACCCATTCTCCCTCTCTTTCTCTCTCTCAAATAAATAAATAAAAATATTTATTTTAAAAAACCATAATTATAGCTGGGCATGGTGGCACATGCCTTTAATCCCCACATTTGGACTGAGGTGGTAGAATCACTGAGTTCAAGGCCAGCCTGGGGCTACAGAGTGAGTTCCAGGTCAACCTTGGCTAGAGTGAGACCCTACTTCAAAAAAACATAGTGCAAGCCAGGCGTGGTGGCGCACCGCCTTTAATTCCAGCACTTGGGAGGCAGTGGTAGGAGGATCAATGTGAGTTCAAGGCCACCCTGAAACTACATAGTGAATTCCAGGTCAGCCTGGGTTACAGTGAGACCCTCCCTCAAATAATAATAATAATAATAATAATAATGCTTAAGTCAAACAGACCTGGTTTCTTCTGGCTCTGAGACTTTTGCTGGCTGTGTGATTTGGGGCAAATTATTTGGCCTCTGTCCCTGTGCTGCAGTGTCTTTCTTTATAAAATAGAGCTAGCTTCTTTGGGCTTCACAGGGGACACGAGATGATCCAAAGTTCTTAGAATGGTGTCTGGCACCTACTCAGCACCTATATACTGCTGTTGGCTGTTACTGTGGTGGTTCTCTAATCGCACCCTCTCACACACGGGTTTAAGTGCTTTGGTTGTCCAGTACAAAGGAGTAATAACAGACCCGCTGGAGCCCCGCCTGAAGCTTGGGTTTCTCTATCCTTTTCCAGGTCTCACTTACCTTGATGACCTGCTGCCCAAACTGTGGGCATTTATCTGTGAGCTGGGGCCCCATGGAGGGTTAAAGCTCTTCTTGGAATGCCTGAACAATGACACTGGAGAGTCCAAGCAGCTCTTGGCCATGCTGATGCTGTTCTGTGATTGTTCCCGGCACCTCATCACGTAGGTTGACTTGCTGTGGGCTGAATACCTTTCCTAGAATTCAGAGAGGCCAAGTGGCAATGTTGGGAAGCAACAAACTGTTGATGAGATTACTGCAGGCATGTGGGCCTGTGTGGCAGTGTGTTTGTGAGGACTGGACAAGGGCTGGGCATGGTGGTGCACACCTGTGGTCCCTGTGACTCAGGAGGCTTAGGCAGATCAGTCAAGCTCATGAGTTCAAGGCTAGCCTCAACAACAGCAAAAATCTGTCTTTCCCCCTCCCCAAATATAGTCAAGAAAACATTCACAAAGCAGGTGGTATGTGCTAGGTGTTCAGCAAGTGTTAGTTATTTCAGAGCAGCTGGGTCAGCACCACTGCGGGCCTTGGGGTCTCCTAAACATGTGGCCAAATCACAGCTCGGCTATTTATTCCCTGATAGGTAGTTATAGGGGAACCTCAGAGTCAAAACCTGCCTTGGCTGTTTACTGAGGCACCAAGTTTTCTTATCTGTAAATGGGAATATACCAGCCACCTGTCTGTTAGGCTTGCCATAGGAATTAAGTGCCAGGCACTTAGGGCTCAGTCTCTGGAATGTAGGAAAAGCTCAGTGTGGGTGGGCTGGTCATCATTACAAGCTGACTCTGGGCAAGGTGCTTGAGCCTCAGTTTCTGTGTTAGAATGAAGATAGTATTGCCAGTCTGATAGAATAGTTGAGAGAAGACATACTTAGTACAGTGTCAGGGAGAGTGGGAAATTAATACATAGTATTATTATTTGGTTCTTTTGCTTATTAAATATGTGTATCTAGTTATACATTTGTTTTTCTTTGGACTCTACTTTTCTTCAGAAGGTTGGTGGCAGTTGACAGTTAGGTTCAGTCTAGAATATCTTAGCAAGAGAGGATGTAGGTGGCAGATTGGGTGAGTGTCCTGTGGGGAGGGGAGCAGGTAGAGGTAAGAGCTAGGTCTGTAGACGCTGGGGAAAATACCTTTAATTGCTGAGTCATGGTGACCTGAACACAAGTTGTATTCTGAAATGTGTGGAGAGCTTCTAGTGAATTTTCAGTTTGAGCTGTGTCTCATATGGTCATTCATTCATATATTCGTTCAAGCATTCATTCATTCACTCATGAGTACCAAGCACCACTAGTGTATTGTTCCTCAGGAAACACAGGCTCTGTCAAGACACCATCATATTCAGACAGGAATGAAAAATGTGAAAAAAAAGTATCACGGGTAGCATCACCAGCAGAATATAAGAGCAGATAGAGTTGGTGTTTTTTTCCTTAATAGTATTTTTTATCTTTTTACTCTGGACAATCTCAAGTAAAAAGAAGGCATAAAGACTAATGTGCCATCACAGCTAAGAATGGTTAACACCCAGTCTTGCTTGTTCTGAGCTGCCAGCTGCTCTCCTCTTCCAGATTATTCTGAAGCAGATTTTAGACACAACATTTTATCTTCAAACTACAGGACATGTCGAGAAAAGATAGAAATAATTTATTGACCCTGTTTATTTTATCTTGTGAGCAGTGATATCTCATCTTTTTTCTTCTCTAAGTAGAAAATTCTGAATAATCTCCTTTTTCATGTAGGATCCTTGATGACATTGAAGTTTATGAAGAACAAATTTCATTTAAACTGGAAGAACTGGTCACCATTTCCTCTTTTCTGAATTCCTTCGTGTTTAAGATGATCTGGGACGGAATTGTAGGTAAGGTAAAGATGCGGTCACCGGTTTGTGCTGCACCCAGGGAGATGACAGTCTAGAACATCAGCTGCTGCTTAGCTTTACTGTCCACCGAAGGTAATAGAAATTATACATTTATTCCTGTCATAGGAGATAGGATAGCCTCTCTGCCAGGCATCCTTGAGGATTGACAGGTGTGGGTCAAGGATTATTACTTATGGTTCAGCTTTGCCCTAAATCTCTCTTTTCATCTGCACATTGATTTTCATGGAAATGGAATGTGTTCCAGATCACACTGCAAACTACAGTCCCCCTCCTGACATGCTTCTCTTAGTTTAATACAAAGCTCATTAGAGGCAAAGGACGGGCACTAGTGGGAGGCAGCATGGGTGACTTTTCTAAGAGACGCTCAGGCCCTACACATATTTAGGGCACTCCTAAGGGGCCTTTCGTTAGAGGGAGGTCAGTCCTGCTGAGGGCACAGGATAAGTAGGAGCTGTCCTCCCACCCCTGTGGCTCTAACACCTCTTCGGCAAGAATGTAACCTTTCTGTTTCTCTGCCCCGTAGAGACAGCTAAAGGTGAGACCCTGGAGCTGTTTCAGTCCGTCCATGGGTGGCTGATGGTGCTCTATGAGCGAGACTGCCGGCGGCGCTTCGCCCCCGAGGACCACTGGCTGCGAAAGTGAGCGCCTCACCGGCTGGAAAAGGGCTCCCCCTTTCTGTCTCCCTCCCCCACCCCCCACCACAGCATTGGTACCTGTGTGCTCAGCATTTGTGCTTAAGGCAGAGAGCCTTTTTCCTCTCCTTCACTGTGTCCATCATTGCAAGAAGAGCTTCTGTCCCCATGTAGCACCTGTCCAGGTGCACCAACCAGCAGCTGCTTGGTTACCAATGTCATTTGAGTTTATAACAGCAAAACCGGGTTACTTCTAATAGCTGTTTCTCATCTAGACTAGAAAGAGAAGGATCTTGGCTGACCTGAGCAACAGGGTGTGACCGTTACCTGGGAATTTTCGTCAGCAGAATAACCTGGTAAACACTGACCAGGTTTTTAGCAGATGGAGTGAGGGAGCCCACCAACAACTAACATCAAGAATATGTTAGCAGGCTGGAGAGATGGCTTAGCGGTTAAGCGCTTGCCTGTGAAGCCTAAGGACCCCGGTTCGAGGCTCGGTTCCATAGGACCCACGTTAGCCAGATGCACAAGGGGGCGCACGCGTCTGGAGTTCATTTGCAGTGGCTGGAGGCCCTGGCGTGCCCATTCTCTCTCTATCTGCCTCTTTCTCTCTCTGTCGCTCTCAAATAAGTAATTTTTAAAAAGGAAAATGTTAGCGCTTCTATCAGTAACTCAACAGCTCTCATGAAATAGTTGCAGCTCTGGTACACCAGAGCAGTGCCTCACAAACTTTGCTGTAAAGGGTCAGATGGTTTTAGGCCCCGTGGGCCAGACAGCCCCTGTCACGTCACTTCCTCTCCTGTCATAGCATGAAGGCAGCCACAGACAGTACGTGTGTGAGTGAGCAGTGTGGCTAGGTTCCCGTAAGATTTTACAAAAAGCCGGTGTGATGGTGCACGCCTTTAATCCCAGCACTGGGGAGGCTGAGGTAGGAGTTTGAGGCCAGCCTGAAGTTACAGAGGGAGTTCCAGGTCAGCCCAAGCTAGAGTGAGATCCTATCTCAAAAAAAAAAAAAAGACAGTACAAATAGCAGACAGCCATGGAGTTGGCCTGCATGCCCTAACTTGCAAACCCTGCACTGGGCAATGTTTTCTTTTTAATAACCCAAGCCTATGTCTCTCTTCTTAAAGGGACCTCAAGCCTAGTGTGCTCTTCCAAGAACTTGACAAGGACCGAAAGCGTGCACAGCTGATCCTGCAGTACATCCCCCATGTCATTCCTCACAAAAATGTGAGTTGACTCAGAGCTGGACTCCTGGAGGGTCTTTCTGTCCCATGTGCTCCCTGGCTCTTCGTCCTTGTTATGGTCTGTCTTACTCTGACCGACAGGTTTGCTACGTACCGTGGTGCAGAAATAGAGAGGGTAGTGTGAAGTCAGGTGGCAGAAGGTGTGTGCTGTGGGAGCCCGGTCCAGGGACCTGACCCAGCTGTGGGAGGGAACAGAGTCAGGAGAGGGCTCTGTAAGCAAAAGTGGACAGAGAGAAGCTAGGTGTGCAGTGCGATTGCAGAACATGAAGGAGGAGTTCAGGGAAGCTGAGGAGGATTGTAGGAGGTAGAGCAAACAGGGCCTTATCAGCCAAGGCTAGGAGCTGGGGCAGTCCAGAGCCGTCCTGCTGTTTTAAGCTGAGAAGGTCCTTGGTCAGAGCTGTGTCTTCGGATGTCTCTGACCCGGTGTGAGGACTCCTGGCCAGAAGCAAAGGTGCGAAAGGCAAGTGGCCCGCGCCAGGTGGCGCTGGAGTGGAAGGCAGCCAGACCAGCGTCCCAGGCCGTGGTGCTCGCTACACAGCAAGGGAGGAGAGCGGGAGATGAGAGTCAAGTTTTGGCATGAGAGCACCATCCCTGGGATAGAAAGAAAGGCAGAGACAGATCTGGAACATGGAGGTGAGTTCAGCAGTGAGCAGGCAGCATGAGATGGCTATGCTCCTAGAGGTTCTGGAACCCAGAAGAGGCTTGGACTAGAGGGGGTTCTGCATGCGGGCAGTACACAGCTGTCCTGCTCTGCCCTACAATAAGCAGGGGAACAGGGCAGATAGACAGATTCTAGGACTAGTCACTTAGAAAGCTGCTAAGAAGGGGCTTGAGAGATGGCTTAGCAGTTAAGGTGCTTGTCTGCAAAGCCAGAGGACCTCTCGGTTCAACTCCCCAGGACCCACATAAGCCCAGTGCACAAGGTGGCACATGCATCTGGAGTTCGTTCACAATGGCTGGAGGCCCTGGTGCACCCATTATCCCTCTCTGTGTCTCTCTCAAATAAATAAATAAAAATAAAATATATTTAAAAGAAAAGAAAGCTGCTAAGAAGAGAGGAGGACACCAAGAAAGAAAGTGTATTAGTCACCTTGTTCCTGAGACAAGATATCTGACAAAAATCAGTGAGGAAGAAAGGGTTTATTTCAGCTTATAGTTTACAGTCCATCATGGGCGAAGACATGGCATCAGGAGCTTCAGGCAACTGATCACATTCAGTCCACAGTGAGGAAGCTAGTGCTGAGATAGCTTTCTCCTTTTTCAAAGTTTTTCTTTTTTAATTTTATGTATTTATTTGAGAGAGAGAGAGAGAGAGAGAATGGATGCATCAGAGCCTCCAGCCACTGCAAATGAACTCCAGACACATGTACCACCTTGTGCATCTGGCTTATATGGGACCTGGGCAATTGAACTGAGGTCCTATGGCTTGGCAGGCAAACACCTTAACCACTAAGCCATCTCTCTAGCCCTAGCTTTCTCCTTTTTAAAAAATATTTATTTGTTTGAAAGAGAGAATTGGCATGCCAGGGTCTCTAGCCACTACAAACGAACTCCAGAGACATGTACCACCTTGTATATCCGGCTTACACAGGTATTGGTCCTTGGGCTTGGCAGGCAAGCACCTTAACCACTGAGCATCTCTCCAGCCTGCTTTCTCCTTCTTATACAGCTCGGGACCCCAACCCATGGGATGACACTGCCCAGTTAGGATTGGTCTTCCACCTCAGTTAACCTACTCTAGAAAATCCCGAACAGACATGCCAAGAGCTTTGTTTCCATGGTGATTCTAAATCCTGTCAAACTGACAAGAGGGGAGTGTGCTGACAATTTCCAGGGCATGAAAGAGGCTTGGGAAGGGTCAGGTATTAGGACAAGAGCATCCAGGATATGTTGGGAAGCACTGCTCATGCCCCTGGAAAGTGGCAGGCATCTCCATACCTGCTGGATGCCATGGCAGTTCCGTGCCTTCCTTTGGAAGAGTTCCCTAAAAGTAGTCTTACCTGTTCTCTTGTTTTTCTCTTTCCTTCTTTCTTTTTTCTTTTATATGCATTTTTAGAAAATAGTGTAAATATCCTTTTTTATAAATTAAATCTCACTTTCAGAGTCCCTCACCATTTTGTTATTGTTTGACCTTGACTTTAATACTTTTCATTTGCTATTCATCCCCTTCAAGCAGTGATGTACAAATGGTATGGCTGTTTGAATTCTTACTGTACTTGACAGATTCCCTCCTGGATATTGTCAAACATGCTCTCCTTGAGAGACCCCACCCCCACAGCATACAGCATGCCTCTGGTAGAAGGCACACAGCTTAGCCAGCTGTGCCCTCCGTGTGTGGTGCACCCCTCCTATCTAGCTGACTGCTGCTCTACACAAAGGCAGCACCTCTAACCTGTGACCTGATCGAGACGCGCAGCCGCCCTCCTACCTTCAGAGTCTGCCTTCCACATGTCGCAGCTTTGGCTTCTCTAGCTAGTGCTGCATCGTCCCCAGCCCCCCGGCTCGGTGTTGTCTCACTTGTAACTCAGTGCCTTGTCCTGGGCCTGTGTGTGTGAACTCAACCTCTGGCCCTCCCATAACGTGCAGTCTGGAGTCTTGACTCAAGTGGTGTTCTGAGACACTGAATTGCTAAAGGAGTTGAAATGTTTACAAGGAGCAGCACAAGTGGTAGCACAGAAACTGCTAATTGAAAGTAGCTTGTGGCTTTCACGTTCATTCACACTACCTTCTTTTCAGTGGTGGTGTATTTGCAAATCTAAGTTTTAAAAGTAAAATATTTTTTAAAAAATTATGTGCCTTAAGTTTTAGGACGCAAACCACCCAACCCCTGAGCTAACCCCTGAGATTGAACCCAGGATCTTGTGCGCGCTAACTAAGTATGTGCTCTGCCACTGAGCCCGTTTCCAGCCTCACCAATAGCATTTAAGTTGTTAGGACCTTGCTGCCTAATACACTGAACTGTTGAGGATTTCTTCAGACCTAAGAATGCCATGGACACAGAAGACAATGGGGGTGCTGTGAACAACAAAGTTTGGGAACCACTGAGATAATTGGAATGTCTTGTCTTCTGAGTCTAGGCCATAAGCTAACCTTTTTGGTTTTTCTTTTGAATATTTTGCTTAAAATTACCACCAAGGTTCTGTCTTATCTCCTCTGCTTTCTATAGTGTCTATACCATTTTACCAGTTTTATTTGTGGTGTTTTTTTTTTTGTTTGTTTGTTTGTTTTTTGTTTTCCAAGGTAGGATCTTACTCTAGTGAGAGTCCAGGCTGACCTGGAATTCACTCTGTTGTCTCAGGGTGGTCTTGAACTCATGGTGATCCTTCTACTTTGCCTCCCGAGTGCTGGGATTAAAGGCATGCGCCACCACACCCAGCTCAATTTTTGGTGGTGTTTTGAGACAAGGTCTCACTGTGCAACCCAGGGTGGTCTGGGTCCTATGATCTTCCTGCATCAGCCTCATGAGTCCTGGAATTACAGGTGTGTGCCACCATGTCTAGCCTACTTTTGTCATTCTTACTTGTATCTAGCAAAGGTCCTGGTTTTAGGGGAGAGTCCCTTTTTTATATTAAAGCACAGCATTCGTTCCACTGACCTCGTCGGAGTGCTGTTACAGTGGTGATTCTCTTTGCACCTGTGATAGTGCAAGAAATGGCTTATGCTCTACTGAAAAGCCTCATTTCAGGATGCAGTGGGCCTGTGGTCACAGCTATAGGGTAGGCTGAGATGGGAAGACTGCTTGAGCCCAGAAGATCTAAGCCAGCTTAATAAAATAAAGGAGAAAAGGTTATTTTCAAATGATAATTAAAAATATGACTGGTGAGACTGTGGTATACTTGATCAGAGGAGGCGCACAGCAAGGCCAAGGACCTTTATACAATGGGGTCAGTTTTCACATTTCTGACAGTAGGAAAAATTATCTTTTGAATGGTTTCTGTGTTTCAAATTCATAATATTGATCACCTTTGAAGCAGGCACAGCTATGGAAAGCAGCCACACTAACTTGCTCTGCCTCCAGGTTTCTGCGGTGGTTAGTTACTACATGAAGAAAATGGTTTCCTATTGGACTGTTCCTATCTGGACTCCAGACCACTTTTTCTAGAATGCAGCTGCCTTGGTACAAGTTCAGCCATTTTTCTAATTCCCAAAAGTGCTTTGGGGAATGTTTACGGTTCTCTCAAGACACCTCTACAAGCAGCCACATCGGGCATCCCCTTCTAGTTGCTTCTCAGATGATTTAAATTATAGTAATTTTGTCTAATAGTCTTTGAAGACATCAGTTGTTGACCATGTTTCTGGTTCCAACTTTGGTTATTTCAGAGAGTTCTCCTGTTCCGAAACATGGTTACCAAGGAGAAGGAGAATCTGGGGCTTGTGGAAACCAGCTCTGCCTCCCCTCACGTCACTCACATCACTATCCGAAGGTCCCGCATGTTGGAGGTGAGTGGTGAGGCCTGTAAAACCCCATCATGGAGAAGAGTGCTCTTTCAAGTGGGATGTAGTAGATAGATACCTGTTGCCTCCAAGCACTTCCTGTCTCCTTGGTGTGAAGACTCTAAAATGATGGAACAGAAAAGGATTTGTTTATCCTGTCAGCTGCTCCACATAACTACTCAGTCTAACAGGCCCTCAGTGCTGGGGCCTGCACTGTCTGTCCCATGAGAACATTTGGACTAAAACACCAACTCCTTCCTCATGTCTCTGTGAAGTGGGGACAGGAGCCCCTCAGTCGTGTGCAGACTCAGCGCCCCAGCCTCCCGCCTGAGAAGGCGGTGTAGCTAAAGTAGAGCTGCCAGACTTCCTGGGCTGCGCACACATGTACTCTGACCTCACAGCTCAAACCTCTGTAGATGTGATGTTGCCCACCTAAGCCATTCCAGTGTCCAGAATTATCACTGTGTCTTAGAAGTAGGTGTCCTGTCCTAAAGCACTTGCTTCTGTGTGTCAGGAAGGTACCATAATGTGTTGCTGTGTTTTGACGCAAGTGGAGAGGCCTGTGGAAGCCCGTCACAAGGAAGTGTGCTCCATGGAGCAGAACTTTAAAGCGCTCCCTGACGACTGCTGGCGCTTTGCCATTGCCGAGGGCCTGTGATGTCTGGGCTGTACGGTGCCCAGCTTACCTGGATGTACTTCAGCAATGGTGGTGGTTTCCGAGCTGCAAGTCCTACTCCTAGAAGGGCCTTGGCTTGATTTTTTCTTTTCTTTTCTTTTCATGTTACTCTTTAGACCTTTTATCACACTCTGGCCACAGCTCCTCATTTGCGTGCCCTACTAGTGTAAAATAGCCAAAGGGTCCCACAACAGCATGGGACAGGTAGCCAGCACCATGTATAGCAACACACACTCACAGCCCCTCCATACCTTCATCTCCACTTGCAGCACATTTGTACCATGATCGTGTCACTTCTTGCTGAAGAACATCAGTTCTCCTCACCCCTGGGAAAGACAATGTATGTTCAGAAGTTGATGTTTTGACCCTCTTAAAAGTGGGGAGGTTCAATTTCCCCAGTACCCACATAAGCCAGATGGACAAGGTAGCACATGGCAGTAGCTGGAGGCCCCGGCATGTCCATTCTCTCTCTCTCTCTCTTTCTCTCAAATAAATAAATAAAAATAAACCCTTTTTTAAAAAGTAGGGATGCCGGGCATGGTGGCGCACACCTTTAATCCCAGCACTTGCAAGGCAGAGGTAGGAGGATTGCCATGAGTTCGAGGCCACCCTGAGATGACATAGTGAATTCCAGGTCAGCCTGAACTAGAGTAAGACCCTACCTCGAAAAAAAAAAAAAAAGTAGGGATAAGCCGGGCATGGTGGCACACACCTTTAATTCCTGCACTCGGGAGGTAGAGGTAAGAGGATCCATGTGAGTTCGAAGCTACCCTTAGACTACATAGTGAATTCCAGGACAGCCTGAACTAGAGTGAACAAAAAAAGAGAGAGAGAGAGAGAGAGAGAAAGGAAGGAAAGAAGGAAAGAAAGGAAGGAAGGAAGGAAAGAAAGAAAAGAAAAGAAAAGAAAAAGGAAAAAAAGAAAAGAAAAGAAAGAAAGAAGAAAAGGAGGGGGAAAGGCCGAGAGTGTGGCTCAGTGGCAAGAGCACTTGCCTAGCATTTGTGAGGCCCTAGTTTCATCCCCAGCAGTGGAGGGGAAAACACAACTAGGGATAAGGAATTTCAGTGCTGTCAGGGTCCCCTGCACATCGTGTGTGTGAGCAGAGGCAAAGCTTGAGGGGCACCTCACAGGAACACTTGGCTCACATGCTAAACAAGTAGAAATGGTCTCCACTTCTACTGCTCCTGCCCGTGTCTCCCAAACCTTAGCCCCCTTGTGCTGTGTAGCTAGCTCCCCTTAAAAACAACTCCAGAAGCTGGGTGTGGTGGCACACACCTTTACTCCCAACACTCAGGAGGCAGAGGTAGGAGGATCACCATGAGTTGGAGGCTACCCTGAGACTACATAGTGAATTCCAGGTCAGCCTGAGCTAGAGTGAGACCCTATCTCGGGGGGAAAAAAAACCCTCCAGTTGAGTGAACATCGGCTGGCATCCAGCCTCATTGTTGGGAGCAGAGATGGGTGAGCCGCCGAGTAGCATGTGCATAGCCCAGAAGATGATCCTCCACTTGGGTCTCCTGACTTGCATATGGGGGTGTGGGCTTGAGGATGATGTGAATTTTTAGGAGAAGAACCCAAAATCCAAGGTCTTGTGCAAAATCCTCAGATCTGTTATGTTGTGAACTAATTACATTTTGTAATGTGTCTGGAGGCCATGTTTGCCACTGAGTTCAAGCTGTAGGCCACCAGTTCAAAACTTCTGCTTTGACTCAAAAGCCCATTTGTATCCAAAGTTCACTTTTCTAGCATTTTCCTCATTAGACCTAGATGCAGCTCCCAATCTCTTAAGTCTCAGCCCCACCTGCTCCTCACCACACCCTTTTAGACAGGTCCAGTGCTCATCTCTGAAGAGTTTTGTAGTCTGGTGTGTGCTGAGAATAGAAAGATCTCAAATGTTACTGCTGATGGGAAGTTCACCCAACAGCTCAGGTCTACAGGTTTGGAACACATCCCTAACGTGTTTTTAGACTTTAGACAAAGCCTATTTTCCTCTGCTCTCCATGAAAGCAGACTTTGTCATGAACTTGAAGTAGGAGGTGAGATGGTTATTTACTCTGTGGCCCAAGTTCTCATGAGCTGGTGGTTTGGTTATTAGAACATTAATGCCCCTGGCCTTTGCTTGTGTGGATATAAGGAGGCATCAGGAAGCTGATGGGTGTCACACCTGGCCTCCCACTTCTCTTTCCTGGCTTGTAGGCAAGGTTATGCTTCTGGTAGCTTTCTAGGTCTTAGTTTCCATACTGCAGAAAGGCACCCCTTCTCCAGGGTGAGTTTAGGCTGGTTGCCTTGTCAAAGGTAGAACTGGGACCACAGAAATTATTTATTTGCAAGCAAAGACAGAATGAATGGTCATGCCAGGGCTTCTTGCCATGCAAATGAACTCCAGATGCATTGCTACTTGGTACGTCTGGCTTTATGTGAATACCAGGGAATCGAACCCAGGATGTCAGGTTTGGCAAACAAGTGCTTTTAACCACTGAGCCCCCTCACCAGCTGGAAATGTAGATTTTTCGATCTAGTTCACTTGGGTATTAGTGACAGAGCCTGGCTTGGAAGCCCGGCCTGCCTTTTCCATCTCTGTGTCGCCTTGAAATGGCCTGAAAGAACAACTCCAGCTTGCACTTCCCTCCAATGAAGCTGTGAATGACCCTCACACACCCACACCAGTTCCTGTGTGATCGGAGTGTGCCAGGTTCTTACCAGTTCTTAACACGGGATGATCAAACAGCAACATCTGAATCCAGCAAGCGCTACATGAGCACAGTCATGTGCCAGCTGTGTCACGTTTGCCATCCCACTTAATCCCTGCAGTCCTGCTCACACCTGCTTCGTGGATTGCGGTTAAAAGCGGGAACTTCAAATCTTCGGGCATTCAAACATGCTGGAATCCTCTGCCCATCTTTAGTGCCTTGCCAAGCAAATGATCTCACGCAGGCCCAGGGGTTTCAGTGCTGCGTGGCAACCTCCTGCTGCCCCCCCACACCCTTTTTTCATAACTTGTTCTCAAGCTTCTTTTTACTTTTTTTTTTTTTTTTTTTGATAGCCCAGGCTGTCCTGAGACCAACTAATAATCCCCCTGTCCTGCCTCAACCTCCTGAGTTCTGGAATTAAAAGCATGAGCCATCACATCCTGCTAGTTCTCAAACTTTTTATGCACAAAAAGTACTTTTCAGGTATACCCAAAGCCATGTTCTTTCTCCTCATGGGGACCTCAAAAACCCCAGAGGTAATTCTTCTTTGGCTAATCAACTTAAGGGTCCAGCCCTGGTAAGATTCAGAGATACTATGGGATCACTAAGTGAGCACACCAAGAAGACAGCAAGAGCTCCCTGAAACAGGTCTTCACTGTACTGGCAGATTGCGCATCAGCAACCAAGACTGTGGATGCGTGAGTGGATGTTCTGGAGATGGTCTGTCTGATGTCAGCTAATGTGACAGTGCTGCAACTGTAACTGAAAAGAACAAAGGAATAGCACAGCCTTGGCATATGAAAATTGATGGGGACTGGGGAGATGGCTCAGTGGTTAAAGGTGATTGCTTGTAAAGCCTGTCAGCCTGCAGTCAATTCCACAACCGCCCACATAAATCCTGATGGGTATTCAGTTACAGCAGCAAGAGACCCTGGTGTGTGTGTGTGTGTGTGTGTATGTGTGTACACAATTTTCTTTTTTTACTTCATGGATAGCTCACTGTGTGACAATATTTAAAGGCATTTACCTTGGCCTTGATCGTGGGACTATTGAGTTGGGACAACCCCAGGCCCTGGCATGTTCACTGATACTTATAGTCAACCCTCTAAAATAAAACCCTCAGCACCCAGATAGCAGGTGCACATTGGTGACCTCAGCAGATGAGAATCCAGAGGCACACTAGACAAGGGGGTTCTGGAGTTGTTCTGGGGCCATGCATGTTGTGGCTGCATTTATAATTTCCAGTGCTGGGGACACACCCAGGACCTGGTGCACGCTAAGTGTACTCTCACACGCTGCTGGAGCCACACCCTACAAACGGCTATATTTTGAGGGAGCTGACCACAAGCCAACAGGGTCCAGACTTCCCACTGTTCCCATCCTCATGCAGACCCAGCATCACTCCTGCATAATGGGCTCTGCTTTCTGCCTGGTCCTCTGCCATCCACCAGTCCTACTACTGGTGTTCTTTCTAGAACAGAAAACCAGCCCTGTCTCTTCTTGCCTGACTTCTTATGACCTCCCACAGCTTCCCTAAGGATATAACCTTGATTCCTTAGAGGACTCCCAAGGTCCTTCATGATCTCAGGAAAGGTACCAGGAACCAAAGGGTTTTTCATTTTACAATGTTCTAAAATTTACTTGTTTTTCCCATAAGCTAAAAGATACTCTCAGCATTAAAGAAGGGAGTAGGAGGAGAGAGATCTCCATCTTGCCCTAACTTCCTCTGTCTTTGATGGGCCAGACATTGTCATTACTCATTCTTTCTAATTTCCTTGCCTGGCTTCTCTGCGTCCTCCTGAGGGCAGTCTCCTCCTGCCAAAGACCAAGACAATCACATCTCCCAAATGAATCCTCCCTTTTTGCATGCAGAAGCAAATGAGAACCACACTTCTATGGGCCTGTGTCCTGGCTTGTATGTTTAGTAACTTCTGGATTAGGCAGAGGCCCCATGCTCCTCACAGATTGTGATTCTGTCTTGGCAGGATGGCTATGAACAGCTCCGGCAGCTCTCCCAGCATGCCATGAAGGGTGTGATCCGAGTGAAGTTTGTCAATGACCTTGGGGTGGATGAGGCTGGGATTGACCAAGATGGTGTATTCAAGGAGTTCTTGGAAGAGATCATCAAGAGGGTGTTTGACCCAGCACTCAATCTGTTCAAGGTGATTAAGGGTGGACAAGTGGGGCTGACAGAAGCAGCACCCAAGGGGGCCAATGAGGGAGGAAGACAAGCCATATAACCTTTGCCTCTTCCTGTCCTTTTACCTGGCAGACAACCAGTGGGGATGAGAGGCTATACCCCTCGCCCACATCCTACATTCACGAGAATTACCTGCAGCTCTTCGAGTTTGTGGGGAAGATGCTGGGGAAAGCTGTGTATGAGGTAGGCATCGAGGGATCATGGTGCAGGAATGGAAAATGCTACACGAGAGCTGGGCGTGATGTTGCCCTGCTAGGGAGCAGATGTAGGATTCTGAGCTTGAGGCTAGCTGGGGATATATAGTAAAACCTGTCTCAAAAGAAAAAAACAAATGACATGTGATCGTGGATTTCATGGACTTTGGCATGCTCAGGCCCAGCAGTGTCGGCAACCAGTGATGCAGGTATAAAGGAAGGGAGCAGGGCAGGAACCAGGGTTGATGGCACATGTGTTGGTGTTGTGCACTTGTCCTCCCAACTCACCCTGCCAGCGGCCTGTGAGAGGTGCTGCCGCTGCCGCCTTTATTTGAGATTGAGGCAACTGACGCTCTGAGAAGTCCTTTGCCTAATCTCAAGAGTTAGGGGTAGAGCCGGGCGTGGTGGCACACACCTTTAATCCAGCACTTGGTAGGCAGAGGTAGGAGGATTGCCGTGAGTTCAAGGCCACCCTGAGACTACATAGTGAATTCCAGGTCAGCCTGGGCTACAGTAAAATCCTACCTCGAAAAGAGTTAGGGGTAGAGCAGAATTCAGTCCCAGGCCAGCCTGAGTCCTCCAGCAGCCCTCTACTTCCTGAGGGAGGCCAGTGGAGTGGCATGCCAGAACCAGATCACTCTCTGGACGCTTGGTCCTTATAGGGGGCACCATTTTATGTACTTTAGTGGTGGTTTGTGTTTGTTCGTTTGTTTTATTTTGGTTTTTGTTTGATTGGTTTGGTTCTGGGGATAGAACCCAGAGTACTCAGATGCCAAGCTCCACACAGTCACACCCAGTGTTGAAGTACTCTGTTACTTCAGAGAGAGCCAGAAGCTCCTGGGAATTGCCCCACAAACTAAAACAGAAAGGTTGGGTATAGTCTATAGCAACCAGTCGGGACTCCTGCCCAGCCAGCAATGTGACTGGCACCCACATGACTTTCCTTCTTTAAGCTGCTCTTTCCTCATTAGTCAAGAGGGATTTAAAAAAGAAAAAGCTGTGTGGCTGGGTTGTCACCGTTGTATGTGAGGCCATGCATGTAAACCTCCTTCTGTACCTGGCACCAGGTCACCCGGGTCAGTCAGCACTGTTGCTGTCACTGTTTCTAGAGGACTGCTGTCAATTTCTGCTCCCTGGGCTCATGGGGTTAGGGCGGTGGAGGCTCCTACAGGCTTCAGAGGAAGCCAGTGAGCTTCTGATCCCTGTCCCTGGACAAACAGGTAGTAAGAGCTACCTTGGGAAGCCCACTCCCCAGGAGCAAATTGGAGCTGCAGCAGGACCTCCTCAGAGGCTGTTTCTAGCCTTAGTGAGCTCCAGCGCTTCTGGACCCAGAGTCTGTGGGACTCCTGGCATAGTGCAAAAGAAGCAGGCCATCAGACTGGCACCCGCCTTGCCCCTGAGCTCTGGAGAAGCCAGGTGCCTTCCAAAGGGAAGTGGAAAAGGGAAAGGAGGCTGACCATGTGGGGAAGCTGCGTAGACATGAAAGCCCATCTCCAGTCTCAGTCCCCAGCCACTATGGAATGGTGTCCATTTGAGGCCTTGCCCACATTCCATCCAGCTCTCCTATTGCCCTATGCTAGAGAGTGGTCTGGGCTCACTCACTGATTTCTTATCTGCAAAACAGAAATGCTCCCAAGTTGAGCCCTTATTACAGAAAAATAAAAACTACTGGGGCCTACTGAGCACATGCTCTGTGTTCCCTTTAAGCACAAAGTTGGAATGAAGCTTAAGAGTTGGCCATGAGAAGCATGGCCTCCTGGCCCTTCTGAATGTCCTGTCTACCTCCCAGGCCTCACATCAGTGCCCCTCTCCCTTAGCTGTGACAACCATGTGCTGCCTCCTGTTTTCCTCCAGTCCACTCACCATATATAAAATACAACCCATCTCTTCTTGCCTCAAGCCCTCCGGGTAGAGTACAGACTGCAGCCAGTGTACAGGGCCTCTTGATCAGCCTTAGAGCCTACCGTCCCTCCACACAGCTGTAGCCAGACAGACCTGTGTTTCTCCATGGGGCATGCACAAGTGCCTGGTGCTCCTCAACACCTAGTTTAGGTCTCTTCCTTCTGGCAATTTCCCCACAGGCCTGCATGTGAGAATTTTCTGTGCTTCTCTGCTGTGCCTAACATAACACATGCTTGTGCCTGCAAAACGACTGGTGCTGTCCCCCATTCGTAGGGAGGCAAGTGATGTCATTGGTCTGACAGTCCCTTGGCTGAGGTCCCTGGGCTGCTTGGCCTGTGCCCATGGCCTCTGCACTCCGAGGTTCCCAGGCAGTTTCTCAGATGACAGGGAGGTATACAGCTCTCCAGATAGACAGCTTAGATGCCAGTGCCCCCACCCCCACCCCTAGGCCTGAGCTAATGGCTGAGCTAAGAGCTTCCTGTCTCTTCCCTCAGGGAATTGTGGTGGACGTACCCTTTGCCTCCTTCTTCCTGAGTCAGCTGCTCGGGCACCACCACAGCATCTTCTATAGCTCTGTGGATGAGCTTCCTTCGCTAGACTCGGAGTTCTATAAAAACCTCACCTCCATCAAGGTTAGTGCTGAGTGGTGGGTGACGAAGTGAGCGCTAATATAAATCCACAGCCAGGGGACATCCTGTCATCATGACCTGGAAGAGAACCCCCCCCCACTTCCTCTCTGTCCACTCCTCCTCGGGACTGACACACAGCCTCCTCCTTGTGGGTAACAAGTGGCCTTGTCTGCATCAAGCTGGGGCAGTGAGTTGCCTCCTCCACAGTGGTGCCTTGTAGAGAGAAACTATTCAAGGGTTACTGCTTCCTGCTCCCAATATCCCTCTTGATTACCTTAGCGCTACGACGGGGACATTGCTGACCTGGGCCTGACGCTGTCCTACGATGAGGATGTCATGGGGCAGGTATGTTGGTCTTCCTGGCAAGCTCCTTCCCTCCATGGTTTGCCATCTGGTCTCACCCCTCCTGTCTTCCTCCCACCTGGCCAGGGGGGAGGGCTCCCCTTCCTTTCCTGCTGGCCTAGCTACTGCATGTTTGTGCTTGGAAAGCTTCCCACAGATCTGCTGGCCCGTATCACGTCTTAGCGGTTCCTGGCAGAAGATGTGAGTCCCCATTTGTAATTCTTGGTGAGGATTGCACATTACAAGTAGAGGCTTTTGATGTGATGTGGAAGGACAAACGACCTGAGGGGAGTCCTATCCCTGCTCACATCATTATCAAGAACTCGGGAGGAAGAAAAGGCCTTTAAACTCAGTGGCAGAAGCTGCTCCTGTCAAAAGTTCCTCCTTTTAGATTGTCTCCCATGGAGGCACTTGCAGGGGCCTCTCTGTCCATGTGGCTAAGGGCTGCTCTGGAGTGACTAAGCCATGAGAACGCTGGTACGGAGCTGGATTCTTGGGTTCACTCTGTTTGCATCACCACAGAGTCGCTCAGTCTCCCTAAACCAGTTTCCTTACTTCACAAGTGTACGTTGGTCAGATCTGAGTCTTTGATGGGATCTCCTCATGTTCTAGCCTCCTGCTCTTCCTCCTGAAAAGCCATCGAGCATGCTGACATGTCAGGGCCTTGAGAAACCTGTGAGAAAGAAACTTTAGTGAAGTGTGTGAACCTCAGGTTGCCCCGGCTCATCTGACTGCACAGAGAGAAAGATTAATACTCTCGCTACCCTTTTCCAAAGAGTGGCGCAGTCAGTGTTGTGTGGAACCTACTGTGGGAAAGACCAAGCAAGGTGAAACATCTCACAAAGAAAATGAGCTACTAGCTGGTCGTGGTGGCGCACGCCTTTAATCCCAGCACTGGGGAGGCAGAGGTAGGAGGATCACCGTGAGTTAGAGGCCACCCTGAGACTCCATAGTGAATTCCAGGTCAGCCTGGGCTAGAGTGAGACCCTACCTCGGAGAGGGGGAGAATGAAGCTGATGACCACCTATAACGCCTATGTAGCGTGCTCTTGTAGTCTGTGCCCTGTGTCCAGGCTGTTCTCATGTGTGTGTCTGGAGTGGTGTGTATGCATGTGTAAATGTGAGGGTTTCTTTGTTTTGTTTTGTTTGTTGCAGAAATGATGCCATGTATGCTGTTGTGTAATATCCCTTTTTTCACCTTTGTACTAAGTACATACTTCCATCATACCTTTAAATGATGTACAATATTCCCAAGTGTGAATGTATCAACATTTATTTAACATCCTGCTGTGCTCCTAAGTGCCAATGTTTCCCTCTGTGACATCCAGGTTTCTTAGTACAAATGTGTGAATAAGAATTGGATGAAAAGAGCCCTTTCATATTAATCATAGGCCTTGCTTTTTTGATGTTTCAACCCTGAGGTCTTGTGGAAAAAATGATTGTTCCCAAACTCAGAGCATCTTAATTCCCTCCATATCATGGACACTTAAGCCAGGCCCGTCCATCTTCAGGAAGTGTTAGTTCCCAGTTAGAATTCTCCCAGTAATTACTCCCCATCTTCTCCCCAGCTTGTCTGCCATGAACTGGTTCCTGGAGGGAAGACCATTCCTGTTACAAATGAAAATAAGTGAGTACAGCAATTAGATTTTTAAGGTCACCACTTGAAAAGACTTCATTCTGGCTCTCTGGGCTTACACTGAGAATTTATTAAGATAGATTGAGGTAGAAAGAGGTCATAAATATCATAATGGAATTTGCTGGTTACAGTTCATAGGCTGGAATTGTACTAAATCCGATTTGCAAAATAAGAATGGACGATTTATTTTTTGCAGCAGCACTTTAAGGTCAGAAGCACACAGGCCACGGTATTCTTAGAAATGTAATGATGGCTCTGGATGAGACAGATGGATCCTAAGCAGTTCAGACACTGTTCTGAGCCCAGAGGGTAAGGTGGCTAGGATACCTCAAAGAGCAGTTCACTTTGGGATGATAGCATGTGACAGTTGTAGAAAACATGGTTCTCAGGAAGACTCGGTGATGAATTCAGATAGAGCAGACACGTACTTGGGCATGGAAATCGGAGAGGCACGGGGGCTCAGCAGCTACTGTCACAGATAACAGGCTTTTAGAAATGTGTCATAATCGGCAATCCTTTTGATTCCAGAAGCAAAACCTCTCAATGAATGGTCTCCACTAGCTCTCCTCCACTTTTTCTTGACCAGTTAGCATAGAACTTGGCACAAGGAGTGGACATGGGCCCTCTTGTCAGTTTACCAAGTCTTCTGCCACTAGGCCACTTGGGCATTTGAACTGTCCATCTGAGTATCCATCTTCCAAGGACAGTGATGCTCAGTCTGTCCCAGCCAGTGAGTCATCTGGGTCTGATGCATGGTCACATGTTCAAGTGCAGTGTTCCGCATACTTTGTTGCTTTAGGATCAGGTCAGCCTGCACGCTTGGAGGAGTTTTATATTTTAACTGTCAGAATAGTCAAAACAATACTCTTGTCAACACCATTAAAATGTATTATCACTGTCCCTTGGCCACAGGGCATGAGTTTGAAAACAGAAAAAGCACAGATTGGCCAGGCATGGTGGCCCACGCCTTTAATCCCAGCCCTCGGGAGGCAGAAGTAGGAAGATTGCTGTGAGTTCAAGGCCACTCTGAGAATACAGAGTGAATTCCAGGTCAGCCTGGGCTAGAGGGAGACCCTACCTCGAAAAACAAAATAAATAAATAAAGAGCACAGATTGAAGGAGAGAGGACCTAGGCTTGGGCATCAGCACAGTGGTGAGTCCTAGTCCTGCCTGCATGTGACCTGTGGCCATACCGCAGAGGAAGCCATGTGAAAGAATGTTCTGAGATGCCTGGCTGGAAAGAAGAACTTATAAATGACAGCAGATAGGGGACATGTCCCATAGCTTCTGCCCACTCCCAGGAAGGCTACCGTTTCCAGTAGCTGTGGCATACAGGCATGGTAGGTGTTATGTACCACGTATAAGTAATGGCCAGGGGAGGTGGGTTTGTGTCAATGAGATTCCTATCCTGCTGTGAAACCTAACATGGGAACTTGTTTCACAAGCTCCTGTCGTCTAAGCCTAACAGCTCTGTGTAGGGTGAGGGTGTCCAGTCCTGCATGTAATTCAAAGGCCTGGCAATGCTTGTTTTCCTTCCTTTGGGGTGATAAAGCTCCTCTCTCTCTGTCTCTCGCTCGCTCTCTCTGTCACAGACACATGGAGACTAGGGAGCTGGCTCAATGGATGAAGCACTTATATAAGTGTAAGGGCTGAAATTCAGATCCCCAGCACCCACTTATCAGATGGGTAAGATGGCCCACGTGGAATTCCAGCACTCTGGATGCAGAGGTGGGATCCCCAGGGCAAGCCAGCTACCTAGTATAGCCAATAAGCAAAGTCTGGGTTCAAGTGAGAGATCCTGCTCAGTACATAAAGAGAGGCAGACACCCAACATCAACTTCTGGCCTCCCCATGTATACACACACACGCACACACACGCACACACACACACACACTGCACATACATGCTCACACCAAAAAAAGGAAGTAACCTTCATAGCATGTGTGGAAGGTGGAGCAAAAGTAGAAAAATCCAGCCAGGCATGGTGGCTCATGCCTTTGATCCCTGCACTCGGGAGGCAGAGGTAAGAGGATCGCTGTGAGTTCGAGGCCACCCTGAAACTACATAGGGAATTCCAGGTCAGCCTGGGCTAGTGTGAGATCCTACCTCAAAAAAAAGTTTTTGAATAAGTAGAAAAATTCATATCTCTTTTTTTTTCGAGATAGAGTCTCATGCTAGCCCAGGCTGACCTGGAATTCACTATGGAGTCTCGGGGTGGCCTAGAACTCATGGCAATCCTCCTACCTCTGTCTCCCGAGTGCTGGGATTAAAGGCTTTCGCCACCACGCCCAGCTTCAGTTTTTTTAATAGGTATATTTTCAGGCTGGAGAGATGGTTTAACAATTAAAGTGCTCACCTACAAAGCCTAACAACTTGGGTTTGATACCCCAGTACCCATGTAAAGCCAGATACACAAAGTGATGCATGTGTCTGGAGTTGGTTTGCAGTGACTAGAGGCCCTGGCGCACCCATTCTCCTTGTGCTTGCTTGCTCGCTCGTTCTCTCTCTCTCTCTCTCTCTCTCTCTCTCTCTCTCTCTCTCTCTCTGCTTGAAAATTAAAAAAAGAAATTTTTTAAACCAGGAGTGATGGAGCTTGCCTTTAATCCCAGCACTTGGGATGGGACAGAGGTAGGAGGATTGCAAACTAAAGTTCAATTTGTGACACTTGTACTTGGGTGGGCTGAAGTGCTTCAATCCCAAGTGCATACTTTGCTAACTCATCGGCAGTGCTAGCAAGCTTCTGGGAATGTGTTTGACTTGCTCAAAGGATTACATCATAGCCTACAGCTGTGGGTGAGATCAGTGTGCATAAGACACAATCAGAAGGGCCTTTGCTTGGATGTGGTATTAGTTATTCTGGCTTCTCTGTTGAGTCTAGACATAGCCAGATGCATTTGCAGAAAACATCCTGCAAGTCTGCTTCCTCCCTCTCCCAGTTTTTGAAGCAAGGTCTCATGTAGTCTAAGGTGGCCTTGAAGTCACTATGTAGCCATGGATGACGTTGAACTCCTGATTCTCCTTCCTCTACCTCTTAAAAGCTAAGATTATAGGCCTATGTTATTATGCCTTTGTGTGTGTGTGCACATGTGCGCATGTAAAAGCTGGAGAACAACCTCAGTCGTCTTCCTCAGGAACGCTGTCTACCTCCTTCCAGCCTGGACTGCACCAGTTACGTTAGACTAGCCAGCGAGCTCCAGGGACCCTCCTGTCTTCACCTCCCACCCCCACCCCACACCACACACTGAGGTTACAGGCATGCACCTCCACACCCACATTAAACTATGGTCCTTGTGTTTGTAAGACAAGCACTTTACTGACTGAGCTAGCTCCCCAGCCCCAAGTTGACCATTGTAAAACCCCGTGGGCTTTGTAGACTGGGGCACACCGTAGGAAGATTTGGACTGAAGTTTCAACACAATTATTACTTCATTGGTTATGCCCGTGAGAATGAGCTCAAATAGGACCCTGCTCCCTCTAATTCTTGATAGTATGGGGGAGTCATCCTGAGGTGTTCTGTGGGGTCTTTGGAGAATGAGCAAGTGAAGAGATGCCTTGGGTATGTAGTGCTTTCCTAGTAGAACAGTGTGCAATTCAGGAAAGCCATTGTCATGGGTGTCATAATCATTGCTCTGATAAAATGCTCCTGTCCTATTTGTGTCTGGTAAAATGGTTCAGAAACAACTATAGTCATCTTTCAGCCCATTTAGCAACAGCCTGCCTCAACCTCTTAATTTCCTTTGTTTTGTTTTTTTTCCTTGTTAACAGAATTAGCTACATCCATCTGATGGCACATTTTCGAATGCACACTCAAATCAAAAACCAGACAGCTGCCCTCATTAGCGGATTCCGTTCCATTATCAAACCAGAATGGATTCGAATGTTCTCCACCCCTGAGCTGCAGCGCCTCATCTCTGGGGACAATGCTGAGATTGATCTGGAGGATTTAAAGTAAGGGGCAGTGAGGAGAGAAGGGTAAAATGCTCAGGTCTTCTAGAAAGACAGCTCCTCTTCACAGGGTCCCAACACAGTCATTCCAGGACCCCTGGCCAAGCAGCCTCCTCTCCGGTCCCCCCTCCCCCCCCCCCCCCCGCCTGCTTTGGGGTAAGTATGTGCCACTTGTTGTCTTGGAGATCGCTCTTAAGAACTGGGTGCTGGAGCTGGAGAGATGGAACTGGCTCACTGATTAAAGGTGCAGGCTTGCAAAGCCTTATGGCCTGGGTTCAATGCCCCCAGTACCTATGTAAAACCAGATGCACAAAGTGGCACATACATCTGGATGGAGTTTGTTTGCTGGTGTAACCATGACCCCTGGGTGACTACTGATAGCCCACTGAAGAGGACCCTCAGAGGAATGGAGGCAGGGGCGAGGGGACATAGAGGATAAGCCAGTGGGAACATGACCAACTTATTCATTTATTTGAGAAAGAGAGAAAGCAGGGGAGAAAAGGGAGACCCTACCTCAAAATTAAAAAAAAAAAAAAAAAAAAAAAAAAGCCAGGGTCTAGGTAACTTTAGTGGTTAAGGTGCTTTCCTGCAAAGCCAAAGGACCCAGGTTCAATTTTCCAGGACCCATGTAAGCCAGATACACCAGGTGGTGCGTGCATCTGGAGTTTGTTTGTAGTGGCAGGAGGCCCTGGTGCACCCATTCTCACTCTTTCTCTCAAATAAATAAATAAAATTTTGAAAAAAGAGAGAGAGCTGGGCATGGTGGCACACGCATTTAATCCCAGCACTTGCTAGGCTGAAGTAGGAGGATCACCATGAGTTTGAGGCCAGCCTTGGGACTATGCTGTGAATTCTATATCAGCCTGAGCTACAGAGAGATCCTACCTCAAGAAAGAACCATAAGAGAGAGAGAAAGAGAGGGAGGGAGAAGCTAGTGTTACCTCAGCCTGCAGAGTTGGCTGTGGCACTTGTTAAGTGACCTTACCCACCTGTACCTGTGAGTCTCCGTCACTATGCTGCTGAGCCTTGTCTCCATTGTTCTCAGGAAGCACACGGTGTACTATGGCGGCTTTCATGGAAGTCACAGAGTCATCATCTGGCTCTGGGATATTCTGGCCTCCGACTTCACACCCGACGAGAGAGCCATGTTTCTGAAGGTATTTTTTTTTTCCCTGTGTATTCTTGGGTACATGTGTAGTCTCAAACCTAGAAGGCCACTTAACTTAGTAACTTACACTGGAAAATGCTGTTATCAAAAGGACCCTCACAGTTAGCATAGCCCCTGTCATGGACAGGTTTACTTCATGAGCCTGCAAACCAGACGGGCTGCAGGGGTAGCCTGGCCTGCTGCCTGCCCCTTGCTGTGTGCCATGGGCCCGCAGATCACCTGTGCTAGCTTATTACCTTAAGAAGGTACAGAAAGATTTTAAGCTGTCCTAAATATCCTTCCAATGTAGAGTTTTCCTACCTGAGCAGCTACCTCCATGTACCCTTTGCCTCAGTATGAAACATGTATATAACATGCAAGCATGCATACACAATGTTCCAAGAACACAATCGCTTAGGCTGATAGCAGTTTGTATTTGGAGATTGGTTGAAACAGGTTCTCTGTAGCTCAAGCTGGCCTCAAATCTGAGGCCGTTCTCCTGCCTCCGCTTCCCACATGCTGGAATTACAGGCATGAGCCCACCATGGCCTGCTCAAGGTGCACCATTTAAAAATAGAGTGGCTGACCTTAGCCAGTTCCCATCCTGGTGTCAGTGAAGTTGTGAGTGTTCAAAATGCAACCCCCCCCCCCAGTGCCACTGGATGACTACCGACTTCAGAGAGTGTATTTTGTAGGACACTGAGTGACACACATACTTGACATACTCTGTATTATATACTGGTTTAGTTTTATAAAAATTGAATCATTTTGCCACCTGCTTTCTTTCTGAGAAGCATGAGCACCTTGCTATATTCTAAAGCTAAATTTGGTGCCTTGGAATGTTTTCCGTAAGGCGAGGCTTTCCTTCCTTCTTTTGAGACAAGATCTCCTGTAGCCAGGCTGGCCTCTGATTCACTGTGTAGCCAAGAAGGTGACCTTGGACATCTGATCCTCCTGCCTCCTCCCCTCTGGTGGCGGGATTATCACCACTGACTGAAGTGGCAGCTATCTTTCTTCGTGGCTGGCCATTCTAAGGTAGGGTCACCCCTGCCGAGCAGGTCCACACATGCTCAGGACACCGGCAGTAGGTAGTCATCACTGCAGAAGCTGGTCTGGGGAACCTGGGTCAGGCTTCCCAGCAGTGCATCTTATAGACAGAGCCGACTGCTGCTGCCAGTGAGGCTGCTCACCTGCTCACCTGCTCACCCTGCCTCCTAGAGAGAGCGCCCCAGCAGCTCACCTAGAAAAGTCACCAGCCCACAGACCTGCAACACTTGGTCACGTCTGCCCCGTATGTGGCTACAGACCAACTCCGGTGCTGGCTGGAGGAAGCATAAGTCTACGTGGAAGTATATGTGACCCTGCTGCTTTTAAACGTACTGAGAGTAGGACCTCCAGAGGCTTCCACCCTCTGTCCCTCCTCTTCACCAGGAGGGCGCAAGCTCTCCTCCCTCCTTTGATCAGTCCCAATTTACAGCCAGCGCAGTTGTGAGCAGCCTGGTTGGAGATGCACAGTTGGCAGGCCTAGCGTCTGTAGAATGACTAGGTGAGGTTGTGTTCAGAGTACCGAGCACAGTGTGCAAGCACAGCAGTGCACCCTGCCTACAAGCTGCTACAGTTGTGCTTCTTAGAAATAAAGCATATTACACTAGGAAGAGTGTCGGCACAGTTTACAGATTTGTTGACGTATAATACGTAAAACTGTCTAGCCATTATAGCATTGTTTAAATAGTAATATTTAATACTGGCACTCTGCACTGGCTACTACATTTTGAAACCAGAATTGGTGTCATATGAGAAGAGAGAACATGTTTGGTTACTGCTGAATTTTAAAAAGGGCAGGTTTCAGGCTGGAGAGATGGCTTAGTGGTTAAGCGCTTGCCTGTGAAGCCTAAGGACCCCAGTTCGAGGCTTGATTCCCCAGGACCCACATTAGCCAGATGCACAAGGGGGCGCACACGTCTGGAGTTTGTTTACAGTGGCTGGAGACCCTGGCACACCCATTCTCTCCCTCTCCCTCTCTCTCTCTCTCTCCCCCACCCCTTCTCTCTGTCTGTCTCTCTCAAATAAATAAATAAAAATAAACAAAAAAAAAATTTTTAAGGGCAGGTTGCTTAGGACTTCCCCATGCAAGTTGACCTTAGATTTCTAGTTGGCTAGACACCTACGTCCATACCAGAGCAAACCAATTTGAGGGGTTAACGCAGGTGCTGTATTTGGAGAATGCCAGAAGGTGTCAGGGTTTAGCAGGAAAGTGACTAGCCACATACAGTCCCTGCATCCAGTGCCCCGGTGCCTTGGTCCACTCAGCCTCACTGGCTTCAGAGTATTGGTTCTTCTCTGCATGCCGAGAGCCACTGCATCTCTTGCAGTGAGGCTGCCGGGAGCTCAGCTCATAAAATGGTCTGCACACAGGCAGGCAAGGGTGCCTTTCCTGTGTGGCTAAAAAACCCAGCAGGACCCCAAGTGTGCTATGAGTGATTTGAGCTATACTAGGACTCCCTGATCCTGGCTCTGGGCCTTGATTCAAGGGCACAACCCTCTCCCACACTCTTATCTGGTGGGTACCACCCTCCCCCAGCAGTGCCTGCTAGACACAACCAGCATCTCCTCTCCCAGGCCCCTCCAGTGCTGCTATGACTGCTCTAAGGATGGGCGTCAGTCATTGCTCTGTTCCTGCTGCTGCTGACTACATGACAACCCACTGGAGACCTGCCTCTAAACTGAGCGGGACAGCACATGTAACCCTGGCACTAGGAGGTAGAGACAGGAGAATCAAGCGTTCAAGGTCTAGCCAGGTGTGGTGGGACGTGCCTTTAGTCCCAGCACTTGGGAGGCTAAGGTAGGAAGATTGTTGTGAATTCAAGGCCAGCATGGGATACATGAGGTCCTGTGTCAAACAGATAAGCAAAGGAGACCTGCCTGCTGGGGACAGGGATATCACCTCACATTCTCTCATAAGCCACAGGGCCGTCTGATGGATGAAGATTTCCTGAGCGTTAGTTCCATAGAGTGCCGCCTTTGAGATGTGTGATGTGTCCTGGGTTCATGTGGGGCTTGCTGCATCTTAGGAGAAAACCAGTGCAGAGCATAACTTCAGAAACAAGAGCCCTTTCTGTCCTCTCTGACATGCCATGTGTTGCAGTTTGTGACCAGCTGCTCCAGGCCCCCGCTCCTGGGATTTGCCTACCTCAAGCCTCCATTCTCCATCCGCTGTGTGGAAGTGTCAGACGACCAGGTAGCACGCTGGGGCGGGCGCCTTCACTTCTTCTCGGGTGTCAGCTGTGCTAGCTAACCATTGCCCCAACCCGTCTGCCACCCAGCCAGGCAGACGCCTGGGCTCCAGGGGCCAGATGAGAAAGTCCCACAGTTTCCTGGGCACCAGAGCAGGCCACTGTGGGCCCAGCTATCTCTTAAGGGTCCTTTCTTCCTGTTCCCTCCTTGGGGAAGGGCACTTGGGTGGAGGTTGAGGGCGTTGCTGTTTTAACGGCTGCTGGTCTGGCCAGGGCTCCAGGTCTGAGGCATCATGGGAGAGGGCAAAGCTCAGGATGAAGATGTAGGCAAATGCAGGTTTTCTTGCCAGCTGTTCCACCTGTGAGCTGTGGACATCTGGGCAAGCCACCAGCTTCCTTACCTGTGAAGGAAATGACGTAAAACCCGCTTGCCTTGGGTGCTGTGAGTCTGACCGCAGCGTGCGCTCACCTGTGAAGGCCTGCCGGCCTGGGAATGGCGCTGCCTGTCACCAAACTGTACTCTTAAGCTCCTGTTCCATCCTGCAGGACAGATACTGGACCATCCACAGCCTCCAGACTTAATGGAAAGCTGAGCCACATGCTAACTGGTCATTTTGGGCCACAGCACTGGTGATCAGGGAGGGAATGTTAGGTAGCACCTGAAACATTTAGCTCCAGAAAGTAGTTGGGCTGTGCTCTGCCGTGGATGTTGGTTAACTGATAATTGTCCATTAACCAGAAGGTCCGTGTGAGAGAACTTAGCCCACGACTCCGCACTGAGCCCCTGAAGCAGCACATGTTCCCCGTACTCTGTCTCAGGCCATTCGTGACCTCGTGTAGCATGTACATACCCTCTTTCTGCCCAATGCCCAGGGATTCCCAATTCCCTCCTTACCTTGGCACCTGCCAAGCACTTTCTGACGCAAGGCTGGTGTGTGTGCTTGTAGGACACGGGGGACACGCTGGGCAGCGTCCTCCGGGGCTTCTTCACCATCCGCAAGCGGGAGCCGGGAGGCCGCCTACCCACCTCCTCCACTTGCTTCAACCTGCTCAAGCTGCCCAACTACAGCAAGAAGAGCGTCCTCCGAGAGAAGCTTCGCTACGCCGTCAGCATGAACACGGGCTTCGAGCTCTCCTAGCTCCCACCCAGCCCCACCCACCTGCCCTCCAGGCTACCTTCAGCTTCTGGAGGCAGCATGGCTCTGGGATTGTGCCCATGTGCCAGGTGGTGACATTGGCCCCTACACCTTCTCTAGCCATGAGGCCACCCTGGGTTCTCAAGAACTTCAGAGGTGCATGGCAGCACTAATAGCATTCTCCAGCTGGTGCGGCTGGGAAAGGAGTGTGAGAATCAACCTCCAGTTCCACCCCGTGGGTCTTCCTACTTCCCGGGGCCATGAGGTGGCCAGGCCTAGAGACTGCAGAGGGTCTTCCTTTCGGTACTTTGGTCTTTTGCAGAGCTTTTTTCACTGACCCCTCTGTGCTGTGTGAATGCACTCCCAGAATGGCAAGAGTGGTTCCCATGGCAAGATTCTGAATGTACAAAGCCTACTGCCCATGAGGTCCTCTCCTTGTGTTCTGAAAACTTTTCTCAGGTAAGGCCTTGCCAAGCCTCTATGCACCGGACAGTCCTGCCTCTCCCCTGTCCACAGCAGCCTCTTGCCCGGCAGCCAGGCCCAGCTGCTTGCAGGGAGACTGCTGACAGCAGGGAGTGCAGGGTCCCGCTCCCGTCGCCAAGCCAGCCATTCCACACTGCGGCCCTTCGAGTCCTCGGCAGGCTGAGCTGCCAGGGAGCCCTTACTGGGCAGCCCCTGGCCTGTGCATTCTTGACATCCTGGTTTGGGAGAGAAGCCTACCTCCCTGAAAAACAGCCCTGTTTCTGGCCACACTAACTGTTGACTGGATCCTGCTCACCATACATATTTGCCCGGTCTGCTACCTAACCTGGAAACCAACACTAACCTGAGGCACCCGCCCCTCTGGGTAGAGCTTTTCTCCGTGGATTGCAGCACCCCAGAATAGCAGCCCTAATGCCATCCTCCCTCAGCACCTTTGCACTGACTGGTCCCGGGCTGCAGAAACCCTGCCTTGGTTGGCTCCCGCTCTGTTTGTTTCAACTGCATCTCCTTTTCTAACCCATTATGCTCCTGGGCCCTCCCTTCTCCCCTCTACCATGAGAATTTTCTCTGGATCCAAGGAGTTGAGGCACAGGTCCTGGATTAGTGGTCTCTTGTGGAAGCCACGTCCTCTGTCAACCCATTCATCTCCCACCCCTCCATCACCCAGCTGGAAACCAGAGTAGAAGCAAGGAGTACCTGCTCCCTCTGCTCTGTGGTAACAGCTTAGGTCTTACAGTGCTCTCCAAAGCAAAGAACACTTCCAGCAGGAACCTGCGTGCTGCAGAAAGGCAGGCATGCCCTGTTTCCATGGCTTCCATGGGAGAGTTTGAGCTGGACCCAATGTCAGACCAGGGCAAGCCCTCGGGCTTCTGGAGAACTCTGCTTCCCTCAGATGGAAAGCTGGCAGAATTTACGCACAGCAAGTTATCATTATGACTTCAGATTGGTAACTGTGCTATGAACTTGCCACCTTGAAACACTCCTTGGAAAATGTCTGCCAACTGTATGTGTACCCAGCTTGTCCGTAGATAACCGGCACGCAGGTGATGGTCGGCCTGCATGAAGGAGATGGAGCCCTTGGTTTTGCTTGCCCAAGAAGCTCAGGCCAAGGGATCTGGGGAGGAAAGAATGGGTAATAAGCGCCAACATGGAGCTGACCTGCTCGTGTGTGGACCAGGAGGGTCGCTGGTACTTGTGGGCTCTCCTTGGCAGCGCTCGTCGCACTCTCTGACCGGGAATCTGCTTTCACAGCTGGTGCTCACTGCACCCGGGTGGCTCTAAATAGTCAAAGGATTTTGGTTTTTGTAGGTAACTTATGGGTTAAAACATGTCAAAGGCTTTATTAAATTTGTACTTGAGCACACAAAGGCTCTGTTGTGCTTTGTACCCACCTGTTGCCTAGACAGCTCACGATCAGCCTGTGGGCTGGGAGCACGGTAAAGAGGACACGGGCCACTCTGGCAGCCTCTCCGGCCCTTCTGCCTAAGTTGGTGTCGGCTGCTTGTCACACTTGCTCCCAGCTTGGTTTTGAAGTGATCGATTTCAGACAGTACCCCCGGAGCCCATCCCTCTGCCCACTTTCCAAGGCAAGCTGGCACCCAGGATTGGGTATATAGCTTCGTAGGTCAGGCTATCCACAGTAGCTATAAAAGTATAGATGTTTGACAAAAAAACAAATCCAGATAACTCAGGCATGTGTGAACTAAAACTTACAGCAACATCTGGCCGTGTTCCGCTTTTCCCCCAGCCAAGGATCACGTTTGCCACCTTCCCCGCAAGCATGGGAGTCTTCATTGTGGTGGACCAGGCATTCAAGCCTGCTGCCTTTTCTAACTCCACCCTGGGTGACTATACTCACCTAGGACAGCTCTGTCCTCCTGGCCTAGGAACCCAACCTGATTGGAAGAAGTCTCCAGAGGAAGCATATTGGCTTGCACTGAGGAGCTGGGTTGGGTGTATAGGCTTTCTCGCATGGAACAGTCCTAGAAACTTCTTTTTTGAAGTAGAGTTGCACTGTGTAGCCCATGCTATCCTTAAACTTTTACATCAGCCTCCTGAGTGTTAGGATTACATGTTCGTGCCATTAAGTCTCACTGGAAACATTTTAGATTAGCTAAAGAGCTGTGGGAAAGAAATTACGAAGACTTTCCAAGGAAGTGAAGCATGGGCTTTGGAGTCAGACTAGGGTAACTGCATCCTCTGCTTCGTGGCCCAGAGTCCCATGAGCCCAGCTCTGCCTCTGTTTCCTTATGGGGAATTGTGCTCCTATCCTGTGTGCTGAAGATTCTCTTGTAACATGAGATGCCCCAGGCTTGAGTACTGTCTCCAGATGAGCATCTTGATAGCAGTCCTCTTCCTCACCTGATCCCTGGAAGCCTAAGGCAGAAGCGTCGAGTTCAAGGCCAGCCTGGCTTAACAGCAAGTTTCTGTCTAAAAAAAGAGGGGAGGAGGAGGGCTGGAGAGATGGCTTAATACTTAAGGCACTTGCCTGCAAAGCCTAGGGACCCAGGTTCAATTCACCAGTAGCCATGTAAGCCAGATGCACAAGGTGATGCATGCGTCTGGAGTTCATTTGTAGTGGCTACAGGCCCTGGAACGTCCATTCTCTCTTTTGTGCCCCTCTCTCTTTCAAAAAAAAAAAAATTAAAAACAAGAAACCAGGGCTACCCACAGCCCTGCTGAGGCTCTGCCACACGACTCCTCAGAGTGGAACAGTGTGTAAGCAAAAGGTACTTTGGCCAGAAGGTGTTTCCAGATTTGTGTGACCGCAAGCACATTGCTGTGTCAGGTATACACACACGTGCATGTGCACGCACACAAACCATGTATCCAGTGTTGAGCTGCTATCAAAGTGGCTGAGTTGAGGTTCAGGCTAGACACACACAGGCCTCCCTAGTCTTTGGCACATGGGGTCCCGGTGAAATTGTTTTCTCACTGTGTTGTTGCAGTCAGCCTTTGTGGGGCAGATACATGTAACAGACGGAGGGACTCCAGAGCCCAAGCTGAGGACTCAGGTCTCGAGGGCTCTAGAAGGCCAGGGACCTTAGAGCATTCTGCCACAGGGTTCATGTTCCAGTTCTACCACCCACCAGCTGAGAAGCCTGCCAGGGCCCCTTGTTTGTCCAAACCGCGTTTTCCTCTCCGGGATGGTTGCTGTGGACAGCGGATAAATGGCCTGAAACACCGCAGCCTATGCTACCTGTGGGCAGCGGATGCTGTTTTCTCCTAAGGATGGAGTCGGCGTCCTCTGTGGAGTTACCTTTGCTCTTCACATTCCTTTCTTGGAAGCATCATTGATGTCAGCAGGATGTGCTTCTGGGTCTCACACAGTGCCAGATGGGCTGGCGTGGCTCAATTCCCTTCCAGCTTTTTAAAAATATTTCTAAGTATTTTATTTATTTGAGAGATACAGTGACAAAGAGGCAGATAGAGAATGGGTGCACCAGGGCCTCTAGCCACTGCAAGTGAACTCCAGATGCATGTGCCACCTTGTACATCTGGCTTACGTGGCTACTGGAGAATCGAACCTGGGTCCTTTGGCTTTGCAGGCAAGCGCCTTAACTGCTGAGCCATCTCGCCAGCACCCCCTTCCTGCCTTCTGTAGCCTCTGGCAGTGGAGGGTGTTAGAGCACCAGGTGGCTTCAAGCAAGGGCAAAGCCTGTACTCAGGATGGGATAAGACCTTGAACTTGGCCTCAGTGATACTCAGATCAGCTGAGTGACCCCTGCGCAACTTTCTAACTCTGAGCTTCTTTTCACACTTAGGTCTTTGTCGTAATACCTACGGGACCCCTCACAGACAGTGAGGGTAGTGGTAGAAATGAGCCCTGTGGGGTCAGATAGGCACGGGAGCCCAGCCCAGCCGTGCACTGGCTTTTGAGTCCTTTGACCACCTCACCAAGCCCCACTCATCTGAGAAGAGTGCAGTGAGTCAGACCCTTAAACAAACAAACAAAAAAAGGCTTCTGAATTAGCCAGGTGCAGTGGCTCACACCTGTAATGCTGGCACTTGGGAAGCTAACGCAGGGGAATTGACACAAGTTCGAGGCCAGCCCAGCCTACATAGTTCCAGACCAGTCAGGGATACAGCAAGACCCTGCCCCATAAAAGGGGGCCTGTGGGGAGGTGGCTCAGTGGGTCAGAGCACTCGCAGTGAAGACATGAAGACCTGAGTTCAATCCTTAACGCACACATGAAAAGGCCAGGCAAGGTTGCACATGCCTGCAACCCCAGCCCGGCAGGAATGGAGACGGTTGCTGCAGCTCACTGGTCAGCCAGTCTCACCGAGTAAAGTTGAGCCCTGGGTTCAGTGAGAGACTTTGTTTCAAGGAAATAAGGCAGAAATGTGATAGAGGGACTGGGGAAATGGACCAGTGGTTAAAGGTGCTTGCTTGCTTTTAATCCCAGCACTCTGGAGGCAGAGGTAGGAGGATCGCCATGAGTTCGAGGCCACCCTGAGACTACATAGTAAATTCCAGGTCAGCCTGACCTAGAGTGAAACCCTACCTCAAAAAACCAAAAACATAAATAAATATTTGCCGGGCCTGGTTGCACACACCTTTAATCCCAGTGCTCAGGAGGCAGAAGTAGGAGGATGACTGTGAGTTTGAGGCCACTCTGAGATTACATAGTGAATTCCAGGTCAGCCTGAGCTAGAGTGAGACCCTACCTCGAAAAAAAAGAAAAAAAGTTAATGAGTGTGAACAGGCAGGCAGAGCTGGGCTCAGGAGCAAAGCGGGGGAATCTGAAGGTAGGGACAGAGGTAAACTGGAGAGAAATACAGGGATGCTTTGCTTGCTAGACAGTTTTCTTGGGATACCTGCCGGGTATCAGGGTGTATGGTCCTTAGGGGCTCCCTTTGCCCCATGGCCTGTTCCTCTCCCAGGCATTGTCCTGGGGCAGAAACTTCCCCCGTGTGTGCATCAGGGCCTTGCCATGCATTCTGCTGGATAGCTTTGTCACCTGCACAGATGGTGCCAGATGGACTGGGCAGCTGGCAGGTATCCCAGCCAGGAGCCAGCCCAGGAAGCTAGGCTGCTTGGGAATCCAGGCTGGCATCCACTCATCCAAAAGACAGACAGATACAGAGAGCTCCTGTGCCTCAGGCTGGCCCGGTGCCACGTTGACACCATCCCTACCCCCAAGAAGCTTGCTCCGGTAGGAACGGAGCCATAATTAATCCAAGGGGAGAAATACGTCCGTCACAGACCCCGATCACTGTCCCCAGTGCCACACTATCAGGTCACCCACCTTGCAGCTGGGAAGACCGAGGTTCAGAAATGGCCAAGCCCAGCGCTCGGGGTCCAAACCCTGGTGTGTCGCACTCTCCAGCCCTTACCTTGGCCAAGTCTAGGCAAATGGCCCGGCTTGAATAGAGCCCTGGGGCTGTCCTGTCCCTACACAGCTCATCCGTCACCCATCTCCCTTCAGGGCTTGCTAGAAATGGACATGGCTACACCCGCTTTGTAACAATCCCTTCAGGACTCTAAAGGACCTGCTGAGGACCCCAGACTCCCAAGTCCTGCAAACCCATGAGAAGGGACAGGCTACAGAACAGAAGGTTAGTCTCCAGTTCCCAGTCAAGAGGACAGTAGTGGACTTGGGGGTGTTCCCGAACCCCTGCTCCGTGGTACTCCCTCCCACGTCGCCCGTTAGCAGCTTTCCAGGACACTGGGATGTCATGGGCTTCCTGCAGCCTGTCCTCACCAGCTGAGTCAGAGAGCCGGACAAGATCCCCTTGCTGCATCTGAAAACATGTCCCATTGAGGGTGAGTGACACCACGGACATCTCCTGTATGGAAGCCTTGTCCCTCAGTCCCCACACATCTTCATAACGACTAGATATGCCACTGTTTGCAGCAGTGGCCAGAACTCCTAATTTTCCCTTTTGGTGTGCTATGCTAGTGGCCCCTGAGGAGCAAGCTTGGTGGCTTGTGCTAGCAACAGTTAAAACTATGATGCTAAACAGCTGGACTCTACACACCTCCAAACTTCCACCAGGATGGTCTCTACTTAGCTGGGACTCTTTTTAAAAATATCTTATTAAGCCGGGCGTGGTGGCGCACGCCTTTAATCCCAGCACTCGGGAGGCAGAGGTAGGAGGATTGCCATGAGTTCGAGGCCACCCTGAGACTATACAGTGAATTCCAGGTCAGCCTGAGCTAGAGTGAGACCCTAACTCGAAAAACCAAAAAAAATAAAAATAAAAATAAATAAAAATATTTTATTTTCAGCCTGGACTAGAGTGAAACCCTACCTCGAAAAACCAATATATATATGTATGTATATATATATATATATATATATGTGTGTGTGTGTGTGTGTGTGTGTGTGTGTGTGTATACACACACACACACACTTTAATTATTTATTTATTTGAGAGAAGAGAGAGAATGGGCATGCCAGGCCTCTAGCCACTGCAAAAAAAAAACTCCAGACACATGTGCCACCTTGTGCATCTGGCTTACATGGGTACTGGGGAATTGAATCTGGGCCCTTAGACTTCACAGGCAAATGGCTTAACCGCGAAGCCATCTCTCCAGTTTCAGCTGGGGCTCTTGAACAGTGAACAGCAGAAGCCAAGACAGCCTTTCTTAGACACAAATGGAATATTCTGGCCAGTAATGCTGCAGGACTGTGTGCTCAAGCCACAGGCAGATGGCAGCCAAGGCAGTTTAGAAACAAGTTGGGGAACAATCTGCTCAGGATACCATGGACATAAAGGGCTCATCTTCAATCCAGGGACCTGTTCTTTGGTGAGTGCATGCCAAAGTCTTCAGGAAAAATTAGAGAAAATTCACAAAGAGATAAAAACCCAGGCAGGGCACCAGTGACATTCTTCCATGCCCAGTCAGTGATGTCGTCAGGTGCCTGTCCACTCCAGGCTCTTGTCGTGGGCCCTGGGTTTCAGCCTCTTTGCCCAAAGTCAGGAGCCAGTAAGAAAGACAGTTTCCGGTGTGTGGAAGTGTTGCAGTCAGCTTCACGTTGCTGGGACAAACATCCGACCAGAAGCAGCTTATGGGAGGGGAGGGTTTATTTCAGGCTTACAGAGTCCAGGGGAACACAATCAATGGCGGAAGAAGCTGATCACAGCAGAGAGACATCACCAAACAGCCCACACCACACAACCCACCAGCAAGCACGGACAGCCAGAGCTCCTAACTGCTCTCCACACGCCTTAGGGGTGCTCCAAGATCCACCTGCAGTGACATGCCTCTTCCCCAGTAGGGCTCCACCCACTGGAGACCCCAGAGTGAAGTCTGGGTCCATGGAGCCACACATTTAAACCAAAAGATAAGACGGCACTGTAGAGGTTATAGTGGAGGAGGA
Organism: Dipus sagitta; assembly: GCA_036346955.1. Classification (NCBI taxonomy): domain Eukaryota; kingdom Metazoa; phylum Chordata; class Mammalia; order Rodentia; family Dipodidae; genus Dipus; species Dipus sagitta. The sequence continues at coordinate 12,663,311 of CM070782.1, forward strand.
AAGCAATTCCTGAAGGGAATGAGACTGATACCAAGAGAAAGGAAATGGTTGGTGGGCTCCCCCAACATACCCCCCGGCAGGGATCCTGCTATTTACGGGGCTTCCAGGTGGTGGTAAAGACCCAGATGTGGGGGGCTTGAGAGATTGCTTAGTGGTTAAGGCACTTGCCTGCGAAGCCTAAGGATCCAGGTTCAGTTCCCCGGAACCCATATAAGTCAGATGCACATAGTGGCACTTGCGTCTGGAGTTTGTTTGCAGTGGCTAGAGGCCCTGGCACACCCATTCTCTCTCTCTCTCTCTCTCTCTCTCTCTCCCTAATATGTAAATAAAATTTAAAAATACTTGTTAAGATCCAGATTCTGTAAATAGAGCAGAATTCAAATCCTCATTGTGACTCACAGTAGGTCACTTATCCACTTCAGGCCTGCAACGTGTAGTGGGGGGGGGGGGCGCATAACCATTTTTTTCCCACATTGGTTTCCTGACATCAAACAAGGCCTTGCATGCAGTACTTGACACATAATGAATTCCCAAACTGTGCTTCTTTTAAAAAATATTTTATGTATTTATTTATTTGAGGTAGGGGAGAAAATGGGCATGGCAGGGCCTCCAGCCACTGCAAAGGAATGCTAGACGTATGCGCCACCTTTTGTATCTGGCTTACATGGGTACTGGGGAATCGAACCTGCGTCCTTAGGCTTCACAGGCAACCGTCTTAACCAGTAAGCCATCTCTCCAGCGCCCCCAAAATGTGCTTTGTTGTTTTGTTTTGTTTTATTGAGGTAGGGTCTCACTCTAGTCCAGGCTGACCTAGAATTCGCTATGTAGTCTCAGGGTGGCCTCAAACTTAGGTGATCCTCCTACTTCTGCCTCCAAAGTGCTGAGATTAAAGGCATGTGTCACCATGCCTGGCCCAAACTGTGCTCTTCATGGGTGTGTGTGTGTGCGCGCGCACACACACACACACACGTTCATGTAAGGAAGTTACTCAAGCCAGTTGTCAGCTATGCACACCTGACCCTCCAAGGTATTCACCTACAGTGGTGCATCACTTAATGATGGGGACATGTTCTTAGCTGTTTTATCATCATGTAGACATCAGGGTGTAGTTACACAAAGGTAACCATGGCGTCACTCTTATGAAACCACTATCTATCATAAACGTGACCCTTTGCCGACCAAAGCATTATTGTGCAGAGCATGGCTGGGAAGCTTTAGATCATCATTTCTCCCTCCTTCTAGAAAAGATCTATTAAAATATCCAACCAGGGCTGGAGAGATGGCTTAGTGTTTAAGGCGTTTGCCTGAGAAGCCTAAGAATGGATGTTTGAACCTCCAGGCCCCACATAGCCAGACGCAGAGTGACAGAGAGCGTGTGTCCCCAGGGGCCTGCCAGTCCATGTCTCCCAGAAGGAAACATTCTCTCTCTCTCTCTCTCTGCCTCTTTTTATTTCTCAAAATAATAAAAAAAAAATCTAATCACAGATTCAGCCCTGCTTTCTGAGACCACCCAGAGCCCCCGACACACACCAAATTCCTCTAATAAGTCCTTTCTGACACAGCCTTTTCTTAACGTGCCCCATGGTGCGCATGTCCTGTGTAACAAGATAACACCACTGCTGACCTTGTTCAGTCCAGGGTTTTCTTGGTTATCTTTGGCTGGACGATGTGGGTCCCTGGTTCCTCAGGGGCTGTTGTGCACCAGCTCCCCAGAGGCGTCCAAGCGACTGTGGAGCAGGGTCTTGAGCAGCCGTGAGTGCGACGACGGGAAGAAACACCCAGGAGACAGTTTCAGCGAGCAGCTTGTTTATTTGTCAGGGGACTGAGTTTTTATAAGCAGTTGAGAGACAGTGGGAAGAGGGTCCTAAGGGGGTTGGCGGGTTCAAAGGTTGCTTGCCAATGCCTAGTTGGCACATAGGGACGTTCATTCCAGCATGTAGGGAGAGAGTCAGGTGATCTATGTAGTGGCGGGAAGAGGTATAGGGTACGGGTCGCAGGGGGATGGGCTGTGTGAAGGCTGCTGGCTGATACCATATGAGGAGTTACCTAGGCAACTGGCCAAAGGTCACAGGGCTAGGAGGGAAGCCTAAGTCTTATCAGGATATCCAGGTGTCCTGGATTTGGGAGGGAGTGGCCTCCTGTACTTCTGGGGTCCTTAGCTGTGCCTAGCAGCTCAGGCCTGTTTTAACCCTCAGTAGCCAGGGGCCCTTACCTGTGCCTGACATGAAGACACTATATCCTGTAAGCTCCAAAATGTCCCACACCCCCAGCAAAATGTTTGCCCCACCTAAAAGCAGCCACCTAACAGGAGGGACCCACATTAGTTCTCCACACAGATGGACACGTGCCACGCCGTGGGGACCTTGAGAAACAAAGCAGCAGAAGGGAGGATTCTTCTGGAGTCGCGCCCCAAGGAGACCGAGGATGGCAGAGACTGGAGAGGGGGTGAGGTTGTCTCACAGTGCCACACCATTTCTCACTGGCTTTAATCTTAAATTTGCATGCTTTAATGTGAAATCTAATTTCAGATGCTGAATTATGGTGGTGAGCTCGTCAGGGCTGACTAATTAATTAGTCAGATTTATAAGCATTTGACTTTTGGAGATCTATGGCCCTGATTTGTCACCTCAAAGCTCTGAGAAATTTCTCCTCTGCTGGTTAGTGCTGTTGGGGAGCCGTGGGCCTAAGGGAATCATTTTGAGGGGCTCAGGCCATCCAGAAATCACAACTCCCTCTGCAGTCTTCCCTCCTTTAAGATCAGTGAGGGTTTTGTCCTAGGAACGCAGAATTATCAAAAGCACACTACTTATTCCATACCTCCCCCGCTGAGGCCATGGCAGACATTACTAATGGATTACCAAACTACTTCCTGTTGAATCTGGCCCCTAGCCTTGGGCCTCTTCTTAACTGGCAATCAGCTCGAACTGGCTTCTCTTTCCTTGCCTGAGATAATCCTTTCCTTGCTCACAGCAGCACAGAGAAGAAAGCCGGTTTTCACCACAGAAGGCCTGGACTGAGTGCCCATTTTGCCACCCTGTTGACTGGCACGCTGGCCCCATTACTCTACCTGTCAGCATGCCCCTCCGGCCAGGAGAAATTAGGATGAAGATCCAAGATGCAAAGCCATGAGATAATAAATATGAAAGTTCTTTGTGTTCACCCAAGTCCTGGCCAAGTAAAAGATTCTGTCACCAGCAGAGGGAAAGACGATGCCCTCAAGCACCGTTGGGTGAGACATTGATGCCATGTCCTCCCACCCCCGGGGGCATCTCAGTGTGGCTAGGAATGTTTGTCTTCCCTCCTCTGTTGCCCTAGAAGGAAAGCCAAGTATTTGCACACACAGGCTGGTATCCAAGCCAACTTTCTCGGACTGAGCATACTCTCCAGGCTGGAGAGTAGAGGGCACCCTGTGTGTGGTGGTGTGGGCTCTAGGGTGCTGTCATCCTCCAGGGACTTCTCTTATGACTACAACTATCCCAGAAGAGAAAGATGATACAATGTAGACATGGTGGGGGGGGTGGGCTAGTTTTCACTTTCTAGCCTCTTTTTTTTTTTTTTTTTTTTTTTTTGAGGTAGGGTCTCACTCTGGCCCAGGCTGACCTGGAATTCACTATGTAGTCTCAGGGTGGACTCGAACTCACAGCGATCCTCCTACCTCTGCCTCCCGAGTGCTAGGATTAAAGGCGTGCACCACCACGCCTGGCTTGCCTCTTTTCTTTTTATTGACAACTTCCATATTTAGACAATAACCCATGGTTATTCCCTCCCACTCCCTATGTTCTCCCTTGCAAATCCACTCTCCATCATATCTCCTCCCCCTCTCAATAGTCTCTCTTTTATTTTGATGTCATGATCTTTTCCTCCTATTATGAAGGTCTGGTGTAGGTAGTGTCAGGTCATGGATATCCAGGCCATTTTGTGTCTGGAGGAGCACGTTGTAAGGAGGTTTTTTGAGAGGGTCTCACTCTAGTCCAGGCTGACTTGGAATTCACTATGTACTCTCAGGGTGCACTCGAACTCACGGTGATCCTCCTACCTCTGCCTTGCAGGTGCTGGGATTTAAGGTGTGTGCCACCACGCCTGGCTTGCCGGCTTGCCTCCTTCTCTTGTCTCATACAACTGGAGAGAAACTTGAAAATCCAGACAAACAAGAAACATGCTAAAACCCTGATCCTGCCACTCAGAGATAAGTGTTATTAAAACATGAGATGGAGCTTTGCAGTTTTTTTGTGGCATATATACATGTTCATATTTATTTTACAGAAGTTTGAGTATTCTCTGTGTAGCACTCTATAATTGGGACTCTCCTTATCCCCAACTGTCATCTACCTAGTGAACACTTGTAGAGTACAAATCCATTCAGTCAGTCATGACTTTTTTTTTTTTGGAGGTAGGGTTTCATTCTAGTCCAGGCTGACCTGGAATTCACTATGTAGTCTCAGGCTGGCCTTGAACTCATGGTGATCCTCCTACCTCTGCCTCCCGAGTGCTAGGATTAAAGGCGTGCGTCACCACACCTGGCACATTTCCCTTATACATTTTTATTTTTATTGATTTGTTACAGAGAGAGGGACGGAGAGAGAGAGAGAGAGAGAGAGAGAATGGGCACACCAGGGCCTCTAGCCATTGCAAATGAACTCTCGATACATGCACCACCATGTTCATCTGGCTTACATGGATTCTGAGGAGCTGAACCTGGGTCCTTAGGCTTCACAGGCAAGCACTTTAACCGCTAAGCCATCTCTCCAGCCCAGTCATGGTATTTCTTACAGTCCCTTAGTGTTAGTATGACACGTGTTTAATTACCTAGCTGCCTAGTTTGCATGTTGCAATCGAGTGTTTCACTGAGCAACATTGTACTAAAACACACACACACACCTCACAACTTTTGTCTCCCCTGATGAATCTTTTTCCTTCCAGGAGACATGGCCTGGCAGGATCCTGGGGACACACACACCCCCAGGTCTTTCACATGCATTTCCAAATTAAATGGCCCTCCTGAAGTTCATGCCCACATCCACTCCCCCTTCACTGGAGGCTCACATTTCTTTCGCCCTGCCCCGCTTGCTGAGGTTGCCAGGTGGAGAGCCACGGGCTCCGAATTCTCAGCTGCTAGGAGCCTGCAGCTGGACCCCCGGGGGGGGAGGGGCCATCAAAGTAAAATCCTTCCTCTCTCCCTCCCCAGCTCAAAACATCTGGCCGGAGTCCGTGACCTGGCTGGGACAGGGTCCTGTAGCCACCTGGCACAGGCCACCCACAAGCCACCACCCGCCTCTCTTCCCGCCTGCACACCCACCTGGATGTGTCTTCTCAAGGCCCGCCGCTCATAGCTCGTGGCAGGGACAGTGAACTTTTGAGTTATGGTGAACCTTATCTCGCTCTACGGCTCCCACGGAGTGAACAGATGCGCGCACGTCTGAAGCAGTCATGCGGCAAGAGGCTGTGGGGCCGTTCCTTCCCGTTTCGACAGTGGGATGGAGGTGAAGTCATCAATTTTATAAACAAGAATAAACGACCCTTAGCAACATATGTCTGCCCGACCCTTCCAAGGTGATCATAAATAAAGACACCTGTTCGGAGGGGAGGGACGTGGGCCCTGCAGATGGCCAGCAACATGGACTGAAGGGCCTGCGACTTGGAATGACCGCTACAAGTCATTTTGGTGGGGCTGGTGGAGGGAGAGGTCACCTTGCACCCCCCCCCCACACACACACACCCCAGGTCTGGAGCCAATGGAATGCTTTTGTGTTATTTATTGGGTCCCTTCTAGGAGGCCCCTCTGCACTGTGCCAACCCGAACTGGCACCTGCTTTCCAAGTTTTCCTTGGAGTGGCAGCCTCTAGCCAGGGCAACCAGAGTCCTCTGAGATGTGTCAAATTCTCTCCTCCCCCAGAGAGGCAGCCTGCCCCACTTCCTTGTCTGTCGCACCCCCATCGCTTGTTTTAGTTACTTTCTTGGCGCTGGGATGGACAACATATTGGACAAAAATCAGTGGGTTTTTTTTTTGGTGGGGGGAAGGGTTGATTTCAGCATACAGTTCCAGGTCACCCTCCATAATGGCAGGAATAGCATAGAGGCAGGAGCTTCAGGGAACGGCTCACATCACCACAGAGTGAGGAAGCAGAGAGGGATGAATGGTCGGGAAATCCGGCCTCGGAATGCTGCAAGTCTACACGGTCAAGGCGGGTTAACTTAATCAAGATAATCCCTTACAGATAACTCTAGAGCCAGTCAAGTTGACAAGTTGATAGTACAAACCATCCCATTCCCCCAAGGCTGCCACTGTGGCGTAACCTGAAGGCTGAAGTACTCATGCAGTCTTCACTGCTGCTCGCAGAAAGACCACGCAGCAGACTAAGACCAGGTGGGAGATCAAACCCCAGTGTGACCTCTTGCTTCGTGGCACCAGCCATGAAGTGCTTATTTCCTAGCACAGAGTTTATGACACAAAGATGCCAGTGATGGTTTTGGTGGGGCTCTCGTGGCCAAGCGCTGTCTCTGGGTTAACTCTGGTGGGAGGGTGGCAAAACCTGAGCACGTGGCCTGGGGGTGGGGGCGCATGCATGTAACTCTAGCATTCAGGCACAGGAGACAGGAGGAGTGTGGACTGGAAGCCAGTGTGGGCTACATAGCAAAACCCTGCTAAAAATGAAAAATAAATAAACCCCTCCACATGTAAAACAGCTCAAAATTTGCTATAGTCTGTGATAACATGATCTTGCCAACATCCTCCCCCCAGTGATCGTGGTCTCACAACATCCTCCCCCCAGTGATCGTGGTCTCACAGCATCCTCCCCCCAGTGATCGTGGTCTCACAACATCCTCCCCCCAGTGATCGTGGTCAAAGCATCCTCCCCCCAGTGATCGTGGTCTCACAACATCCTCCCCCCAGTTATCGTGGTCTCACAACATCCTCCCCCCAGTGATCGTGGTCTCACAACATCCTCCCCCCAATGATTGTGGTCACAGTATCCTCCCCCCTAGTGGAGTTTGAGCAGAGGTCTCCACCTTCTTAGTCTGTCTCCTATGTCTCCCATCTCAAATGGGAGGATAATTACATACTTGTAGGGCTCTGAGAGACAAGTCTCTCTCTCTCAAATAAATAAAAATAAAATATATATTTTTTAAAGATGGGATTGGAGAGATGGCTTAGCAGTCAAGGTGATTGCGAAGCCCTAAGGCATCTGGAGTTTGTTCACAGTGGCTGAAAGGCCCTGGCACATCCATTCTCTCCCTCTCTCTTAAAGATAATTTTTTATATTTTATTATTATCATTTATCGTTTTTTTTTTTTTTTTTTTTTTTTGGTTTTTCAAGGTAAGGTCTCACTCTAGCCCAGGCTGACCTGCAATTAACTATGGAATCTCAGGGTGGTCTCAAACTCACAGTGATCCTCTTACCTCTGCCTCTCGAGTGCTGGGATTAAAGGCGTGTACCACCATACCTGGCACAAAAATAATTTTTAAAAAGTTATTTAAAAAAGCCAGGTGTGGTGGTACACGCCTTTAATCTCAGCACTTGGGAGGCAGAGGTAGGAGAATCACAGTGAGTTCGAGACCATCCTGAGACTACATAGTGAATTCGAGGTTAGAGCGAGACCCTGCCTCAAAAACAGTCATCAAAAAGATGAAGATGGGCCGGGCGTGGTGGCACATGCCTTTAATCCCAGCACTGGGAGGCAGACGTAGAAGGATTGCTGTGAGTTCGAGGCCACCCTGAGACTCCATAGTGAATTCCAGGTCAGCCTGGGCTAGAGTGAGACCCTACCTCGAAAAACAAAAAAAAAAAAAAAAAAAGATGAAGAGGGGCTGGAGAGATGGCTTAGTGTTTAAGACGCTTGCCTGCAAAGCCAAAGGGACCTCGGTTCATTTCCCCAGGACCCACGTTAGTCAGATGCAACAAAGTGGCACATGTATCTGGAGTCCATTTGCAGCAGTTAGAGGCCCTGGTGTGTCCATTCTCTTTCTCTCTCTCTCTCTCTCACTCTCTCAAATAAATTAATAAATAAAATTAATAAACAAAAAAAAAGATGAAGAGAAAAGATGAGTGCCTGGGGTGCATGTGTGTAATTCCTGCACTCTGTTTCAGGTTTCTTGTGTATGTGTGTGTGTGTGTGTGTGTGAGAGAGAGAGAGAGAGAGAGGGAGAGAGGGAGAGAGGGAGAGAGGGAGAGAGGGAGAGGTAGGGTCTCGCTCTAGCCCAGGCTGACCTGGAATTCACTCTGTATTTTCAGGGTGACCTCGAACTCATGGCAATCCTCCTATCTCTGCCTCCCAAGTGCTGGGATTAAAGGCGTGCACCACCACACCCAGCTCAATCCCTGCACTCTGGAGGCTGAGGCAGGAGGATCACAAGTTCCAGGCCAGCCTGTGGTACATAGTGGGGCAGTGAGTTGTTCAAGGTGACACAGCTAAGACACCAAGCTGGAATTTGAATTCTTTTTTTTTTTTTTTTGGTTTCTCGAGGTAGGGTCTCACTGTAGCCCAGGCAGACCTGGAATTCACTATGGAGTCTCAGGGTGGCCTCGAACTCATGGTGATCCTCCTACCTCTGCCTCCCGAGTGCTGGGATTAAAGGCGTGCGCCACCACGCCCGGCTGAATTTGAATTCTAATAGAAGCAGTATTTACTGAGTGCATCATAAGCCAAGTTCAATATTACCTAATTCAACTCCCACAACGACCCTATGGGGTGGAGACTGTCATTCTTAGCCCCCTCCCCAACCCAGTTGGAAACAGGTAAGGTAAGGTCTCGCTCTAACCCAGACTGAGCTGGAATTCACTCCATAGTCTTAGGCTGGCCTCAGACTCACAGCAATCCTCTGAGATTGTCATTCTTACTTTACTGGGGAGGAAGTAAGTCTGAGGAAGTGGAAACAGCTAGAGGGTGACAGATCTGGTCTCAGATCCAGGTCTGTCAGGGCCAGTGTTCAAGCCATGTCTGATGATCATTCACCACCTCCCAGGTTTTGCAAATGTCAGCCCAGCAGCCTCTCTGGCCAGCCTCAGGTTACCCAAATACCCCAGAAGCTGCTGGAGGAGGAGCCAGCTCCATGGATCCTCACTTAGCCCTCCTAAAGAGTGTGTTATTGGGGCTGGAAAGATGGCTTAGTGGTTAAGCACTTGCCTGTGAAGCCTAAGGACCCCGGTTCAAGGCTTGATTCCCCACTACCCATGTAAGCCAGATGCACAAGGTGATGCATACATTTGGAGTTGGTTTGCAGAGGCTCTGGTGTGCCCATTCTCTCTCTCTTTTTCTTTCTCTCTCTCTCTGTCTGTTGCTCTCAAATATATAAATAAAAACAAAAAATTTTTAAAAAGAGGATGTTACTTTTGCTTGTCTTTTGTTTTCTGAGACAGGGTCTTGTTAGGTTGCCCAAACTCATCTTGAATGCCCAGGCTCAAGTGATCCACCTGTCTCAGCCTTCCAGGTAGATGGGTCCAAAAGCACGTTCCCCGGGTGCCCAGATTGCACAGGATTCTTGCCATGGCTTTCCCGAACTTCCAGGATTGGCAAGTGAAAACCTGCCAATGTGTACCTGTCCTGGGAAGGTGTACAGAGCTGTCATTAGCATTCCAGATGACAGATGGGAGCTCCTGTCCGTGGTGTGGGCTAACACAGGGCCACTGAACTTGCCTGGCCTCCAGTCCCACCTTCTACGAGGGACTGTGAGAAGAGAAACACCAGGCTGCAGTAATTGGAAAACACCCACTTTCTGGGACCACGGAGTCAAATTTATTCCTCTCAGCAATCAAGAGGGGCCAGCTTGGTCACGATATTGCCAGCAAGAACCTCGAACCCCGTCTTGGGAGAAGAATGAGTCACAAATCCTTCCAGGCACTGATTTATGTAGCGTTCATGCGGAATTTATTATACAAAGAATTTTATTCAATTAAACTTGAAATGCGTCTGGATTCTTAAAGGTTCAGTGGTGATCGCGCGATCGTAAAACTGGATGGGCTGTTGGAGAGGAGGTGAGGGTGACATTGCAGCTGACGGGGGAACTCAGGACTGGGGACGTTTGTCATTGGGATGTGCTACAAGTTCGGGGCTGTGGAAATTACTCAGTGAAAAATGCACATTAACAATAGCCATGATATATCAGTTAAGGGAAACGGGACTGAAGAAAGTGACAGCACCATCTATTAGCGCCTGGCATCGTGCACCACAGCCTCGGCCGTGATGAAAACGACTGTCAAGGTGTGGTGAGTTGGAAGCAAGCAGTACAGGGCTGGGAGTCACAAGACCCTATCCTGGGGGCCAGCTTTGAGCCTCAGTTTCCCTGCCTGAAGAACAGTGCCCCCCCCCACACTCAGGACTGCTGTGAGGTTAGGTGAGATCGTATGCAGAGCGCTTGACCCCTCGAGGCCCTTCTGTGGTGCTGGCTTGGCATCCTTGTTGTAGGTTCGCCTCTGTGTTCCAGAGTAAGGCAAGTAAAGCATTTTCTTTTATTTTTATTAATTTTATTTATTTATTTATTTATTTATTTATTTGACAGAGAGAGAGAGAGAGAATGGGCGCGCCAGGGCCTCCAGCCACTGCAAACGAACTCCAGACGCATGCGCCACCTTGTGCATCTGGCTAACGTGGGTCCTGGGGAATCAAACCTGGGTTCTTTGGCTTTGCAGGCAAACGACTTAACCGCTAAGCCATCTGTCCAGCCCTCCCATACTTTTTGTACTCAAGAACATGCTTTACTTGGGGCTGGAGGCTCTGGTGCACTCTCTCTCTCTCTCTCTCTCTCTCTCAAATAAATCAATACAAAGATATGGGAGTGGGGCTGGGGAGTTGGCTCAGAAGCTGCGGTGGTTTGATTCATGCCATCATCGTTTGCCCCTGCCATCGTGGAGCTGCCCCTCGAGCCTGTATGCCAAAATAAACCTTTTTTTTCCGAGAAGCTGCTCTTGGCAAGGTGATTTCTACCAGCAATGCAAACCTGGCTGCAACAGTAAAATGGTAGCGAGGAGTGGGATTGCTGCTAGACACCTGACTTGGTGGCTTTGGCCTTTTGGAGCTGATTTTCAAGAGGAATGTGGAAGGACTTGAAAGCTTGGCCTAAGAGATGCCCTGCAGTGCTGTAAGTACAGCTTGATGGACTATTCTGGTCAGAGTTGAAAAGACCTGATTGCATTAAGAACTATGGACTGTGAGGTTTGGCTTATGAGAGTGAGAAAGAGCTTTGCTTGAACTGGGCTAGCAGTTTGAGAAGCTTGCTATTATGCCTGTGTCCTGGTAAGTTATGCAGGGTTGGCTTGCATAGAAATGAACTGGTGTGAGCAGAGGAATATGGCACAGAAAAAAAAAATGAAATCTTTGGGTCTAAACTGCTGCCCACTCACCTGTAAATTGAGAGATTACAGCTCTTGAGATTGGGCTGGCTGACCTGCACTGGGGCAACAGGAAGAATATAGACTCTTGAAGGGGCCTGAGTGCTCAAGGAGTGTCCTGTTCTTCAAAGTCTGCTTTATTCCCCCCTGGATTAACAAATTGGCACTCTACCTGGTATTGTGGAGTGTAAGAAATGCAGGAAAGAGAGGGTAATTGAGTTTGCAACACAATCTTGTGTTTTGGAAATGGCCATGGGCAGTGTGAAGCAGGTTTGCTGGATGCCTGCATGGAGACCCCTATGGGGCCATGAGGATGAACCGTGGATTGCAGTAGAGACCCAGTGGAGATGCCAGGACCACGAGATGGCTGCTAAGGAAAGCTGCTGGCCCTGATGAAGTTTTCCAGGACTGTGAGTAGCCTAGCTGGAGGGGCAGAATTGGAAGTCCAGAGACTTGTTGCTGGTTAGTTATCGGACTGGGGGATTTGTCACTAGCTAGAGTTGTTGGACTTGGAGCTACAGAGTTTGGTGTTTGCCCTGTTTAAATCTTGTATTGCTTGAGTATTTCTTTGCTATGCCAATGCCATCTTTTGCAGTGTGTTTATTCTGTGCCATTGTATTCTTTTTGTTGTTGTTGTTGTTTGGTCTTTTGAGGTAGAGTCTCACGCTAGCCCAGGCTGACCTGGAATTCACTTTGGAGTCTCAGGGTGGCCTCGAACTCACGGACGGTCGTTCTACCTCTGCCTCCTGAGTGCTGGGATTAAAGGCGTGTGCCAACATGACTGGCTTCGGTTATGGGTTTTTTTTTTTTTTAGGTTATTTTTTGGTATTATGGCTCAGTTAAAAGATCTTGGGCTATGGGGATGTTTGAATATCATTGGGATTGATAAAAACTATAGGGACTTTTAAAGTTGGACTGAAATGCATTGCATTTTACATCATGTGTGGATATCAGTTTTTGTGGGTCAGGGGTGGAACGTGGTTTGATTCAGGTGTCCCCCATAAACTCAGGTGTTCTGAATGCTAGATTCCCAGCTGATGGGAGATTTGGGAATTAACACCTCCAGGAGGCAGTGTATTGTTGGGGGTGGGCTTATGGGTGTTTAGCCAGTTTCCCCTTGCCAGTGTTTGGCACACTCTCCTGTTGCTATTGCCCACCTTATGTTGGCCAGGGGGGTGATGTCCACCCTCTGCTCATGCCATCGTTTGCCCCTGCCATCATGGAGCTGCCCCTTGAGCCTGTAAGCCAAAATAAACCTCTTTTTTTTTTTTTTTTTCCCAGAAGCTGCTCTTGGTTGGGTGATTTCTCCCAGTGATGCGAACCTGACTGCAACAGAAGCTAAGAGCACTTCCTGCACCAGCATAAGGGCCTGTGGAGGCCTGAGAGACTGCTTGGGTTTGCTCCCCAGGACCTGCATAGACAGCAGGCATGGCCATGCATGTCTGTAACCCAAGTCCTGTAGGGAACAAAGTGCAGAAGATCGCCAAGGCTCAGGGCAGGGAAGGGAGAGGCAGCAAGCTCAGGGATCAGTAAGAGACTCCAGCTGAAGAAAGAATGCGTGAGCAGAAAGAGCAGCAGAGGGTGGCACCTGCTATTTCCCTGCCTGACCACCAGTGTACCCCCTGGCATGTGAGCCACACAGGGTGCTGCCTGGGTACATGCACGTACAGACACCACACATGGTACCAGACTGGCAATAACTGGGACTTGATGATAAGGAGTTTCCATGCAATTTTTTTTTGGGGGGGGTTTCCAAGATAGGGTCTCACTCTGGCCCAGGCTGACCTGGAATTCACTATGCAGTCTCAGGGTGGCCTTGAACTCACGGCAATCCTCCTACCTCTGCATCCCAAGTGCTGGGATTAAAGGCGTGCGCCACCATGTCCGGCTTCATGCAGTATGTTTAAAGGTCAACTCATGCAAGAAAAGAGATCTATGGCAAACCAGGAACAGCTTAAACATGCTGCCGTCTTACAACTGCGTCACTGGGCACAGCCTGGCAACACGGGGCTTCCTAGAGACTTGTGGGTTTGGGGCTATTGAACTTTGATTTGGTTTTCCCTCTTGGTTTAGAAGGCAGATAATCTTGTTTTTTCTTTCTTTCTTTCTTTTTTTTCAAGGCAGAGTCTCACTCTAGCCCAGGCTGATATGGAACTTACTCTGTAGTCCCAGGTTGTCCTCGAACTCAGAGATCCCACCTCTGCCTCCCAAGTGCTGGCATTAAAGGCGTGCGCCACCATGCCTGGCCAGAAGACAGGTAATTTGGTTTTTTTTTGTGTGTGTGTGTTTCGAGATAGGGTCTCACTCTAGCCTAGGCTGACCTGGAATTCACGATGTAGTCTCAGGCTGGCCTCAAACTCAGAGTGATCCTCCTACCTCTGCCGCCCGAGTGCTGGGATTAAAGGCGTGCGCCACCACGCCTGGCTGGAAGACAGGTAATTTTGATCAGTGTATTTCGGGGGATATTCTTCCATCTGCTCTGGTTTTGGAAAGCAAAACTTCACCATGCCCACCCTCTGGGCTACCCACACATGCTGTTCTATGGTGACCCGCAGGAAACAACTGTGCTGCACCTGCAGGCTGTCGGGAAATGCCTGCTGGCTGAGGGGAAGCCTGGAGCCGGATGCTGAGGGCCGGCCCGCAGCAGCGGCTCAGCAAGGCCCGGCAGGACCGCAGACAAGCGGAGCATTTCTCTAACCTTCGCTATGCTGAGTGTGGGCTGCTGTTTTATCCCATTCATTCTGCTCGTCCAGAAACACCTGGTTCTGTGTGCAGAGTCATGTGAGTAGTGTCAACTTTTGGAACATCACCTCCCTGGCCGGTCCTGGAGAGATGGCACAGCAGTTAATTGCCATGGGCATACCCTTCCTGTGTCCAGTCCTGCTGGGCCACACGGAGCACCCACCTTGTACCAGGCCGGGGTGTGGCGACGGAAGTAGCAAATGCTTCTTTGCTGTCCAGGAAGACGACTGGAGAGACCAGTCTGCCTCCACCTAGCAGGCGGAGAGGAGGGCGTGCTAAGCAGGCGTGTGGTGAATCAACGGATTGCTGAACTGAGGCCCCTCGGGCGCCTGAGCCCTGCCCTTCCTAAGTCACTGCCTACAATCAGCGTGTGGAATCCTCAGCTGCCTCTCTGCCCTTCATAAATATCCCCCTTCCCAAGGACACAGCTGCCACTGGCGCTGTCGTTTCATAGCAGGAGGGAGCACTGGTGACAAGTGGGATAAAACACAGCCCTGCTGTGGATCTCGGAGGCATAAACCAGCCAAGTGCAACCTCTGAGCCCTGAGCCCATTAGCGCTGGTCTCGCTGCAGTCTGGGGCGGGGCGGGGGGGGGGGCTTCATGTCTTCCAGCTGCAGCGCCCCCACCTCACATCCTCCCGTCACTCCAGGCAGGGAGGGCCCGCTCTAAGTGGGGGTGCCGCCCTGTTAGCGAGGTCCTCTAAGCTGCACTCCTGCGGCACGCTTTAATCCAAGGCGAGAGCGCCGGGTCCCCACCTGTCGATCTGCAGCTGTCCTTCCTCTCTACACGGTGGCGGTGATGCACGGCTCAGAGGTGACTAGACTTCCCAAGCCTGCCTGCCTTCCCCTTTATAAATGTGACATTTAAAGCCCCTTTGGCCCAGGTAAATCACAATTACATTTCCAAGGGTCTGGTACCATTCCAAATCCTTCCACAGCCCAAGTTGGCAGCAGGAAAGCTCGCTCGCTCGCACTCTCTCTCTCTCACACACACCTGTACGCTAGGCTCAGCCTTTCCCACGTTTATTGCTTCTTCTGCAGTCCTCGCCCTTCTCCCCGTGGCTTTTTACTTGACCTTCTTTTCTGCAATACGGAATTCAGTCCCTCGTGCTCCAAGGACAGCCCGGGGAAGCAGACAGAAACCTCGGCGGTCCCTCCAGGGAAGTGCCAGGGGGTGTGAGGCAAAGCCAAGTCTGTACCACAGGCCCACTTCTGGCCCCCTGGAGGAAGCTCTCTTCTGAAATGGGCACAGGAAGGGCAAACGTGACCGTGAGCAGCTCGGAGGGGCCTCAGATGGACTGCGACGGGCCGTGTTTCCTGTATATTTTTTCTTGGTTGCCTTCCTTCATGGCTGCGTATCTGGCTATGGTGAAGAGGTAATCGCTGAGTCTGCAGGGCAGAGAGGCCACAGGAAGGATGTGAAACAAGAGATCTGGGGCTGGAGAGATGGCTTAGCGGTTAAGGCACTTGCCTGCAAAGCCTAAGGACCCAGGTTCGATGCCTCAGGAGCCACATAAGCCAGATGCACAAGGTAGCGCATGTTTCTAGAATTCATTTGCAGTGGCTAGAGGTCCTGGAGTGCCCATTCCCTTTCTCAAATAAGTAAATAAATGTGGTTTTTATTTATTTATTTATTTGAGAGCGACAGACATAGAAAGAGGCAGAGAGAGAGAGAGAGAATGGGCGCACCAGGGACTCCAACCAATGCAAACTCCAGATACATGTGCCACCTTGTGCATCTGGCTTACATGGGTACTGGGGAATTGAGCTTTGAACCAGGGTCCTTAGGCTTCACAGGCAAGCGCTTAACCGCTAAGCCATCTCTCCAACTCCCCCACCCCACCGCCCCACTTTTTTTTTTTTTAAGAGATCCACGCTCATGGGCTCCAGCCCATGGTAGTCTTCAAGGAGGAAACACGTCCCACAGCCCCAGCAGCGCGGTGCTGTACGGGGAGGGTGGGGGTCTGGCCCACTTGGCTGCATGCAGGCACTAGAGGCCAGCTGTCTTGAGAGCTAAGGGCCACACAGGACTGGGTCTCCGGGCCACTGTTGGGGAGGGTCCTGTAGGCAGAGGAGGCTGCTGCCCCACCCTGGTCATCTGAGGGGCAGACACTCCGGGCCACTCCCTGAGCTGGCTTCTGCCCTTTCCGGTGACAGACACTGGTGCTTCCCCAGTGACTGGGCACACAGGCACCCTGGGCAGTCGGGAGTCTGCAGGTCCAGTTCCAGCCCAGGCACTGCTGTACCAAGTACCACAACTTGGAGTACGGCAGCCCCAGGTGGGGGTCTTAGACCTATCAACACTGACCGTTCTTGGTGGTCAGGGCTCTCCTGGGCATTTCGGGGCCGTCAGCAGCATCCTTGGTCTCTCTCTGCTAGACATCAGCAGCCCTTGATACCCAGTGTTGACACCAAAACGACCTCCAGACACTGCTAATGCTCCGGTTGAGAATCACTAGCATGGCGGATGCTTGTGGCTGGAGCCCAGTCCCCGAGCTCTTCCTGTGCACCAGCTATAGTGGGCTCAGGGCAAGATGCCCTGTGCAGGGCAAGGGGCAGGGAGAATGTGGAGAAGATGCCACACCTGCCTTGAAGGGCTGACTGAGTGCCTCAATGCTGTCCACCACAGGTGTGTTTTTTTTTTTTTTTAGACAGAATCTCCTCCAAACCAGACTACGGTCTCTCAGTGGTTTCACAAAAGGTAACAGCCACCCTTCCCTCCAGGCTTTCCTGCTCCCTTCTGACACCAAGGCCAGGTCCACCGACCCGTCTCTGCCCCTCAGATCCCCTCTTCCTAGCTCCTGACGCCCACCACTAGCTCTCTTGGGGACGGGACTCTGCTGGGTGTTATACTCCTGGAGTGCATGTTCCAGGAGAGCAGCGAGCTGGTTTCTCAATGGCTTCCTACAACGTGCAAGCCATCAGGTGGCCCATGGGGTTGCTGCTTCAAGGGGAAAAGGCACCGTCCCTCCCTTGACTGCCTGGGAGCTGGCCGTCCCGCCCAGTGAGGATCCATCCAAGCCCAGGCCCTGCCCCAGGGGAAGGAGGACCTACAGCCTGGAGCTATGTGGGTACTTTCTGCACAGCTGGGCAGCCCCTAGGGCACAGTCCTGCCCCTCCCTCCACCTCTGCCTGCCCCTGGGCTCTGGCCTTGCCTACACTGGTATCCCCTGAGCCAGGCTGCAAGGCAAGGGAACTCTGTGAGGAGAGCTGGCTCAGCTCACCAGCTCCTGCACTTGGGCCCAAGCTTAGCTCAGCCTAAGTGCTACCTGGGGCATGGGAGGAGGAGGAGTTGACTGGACAGGCTCCATCAAGGACCTTCCCTGGACACCCAGCCGTGATGAGTGGCCCCTGAAACTGTCCAGTCCCTTTGACTTGGGTTTGTCCCTGCCGGGTTTTACAGGAGACTTTTAACCAGAGCTTAACCTACCAAGGAGTGGGATAGGACTGCCGATTGACAGCCACCTCCCCTTGCCTGGCACACAGCAGGGACTCACAACCATGCACAAAAGCGTAGGTGAGTACGCTGGGGCAACCCTGCTTGCAACCCGGGCCTCCTGCACGGCTGTGAAGCTCACCAACACGCCCACATTTTCAGGGCCCACATACCTGTTTAAGAATTTGGCCACATTTGCATCCGTCTCTCCCATCCGGACAAGAGGCACCACGCTGGGAAGAGAACACACACAGTCAGGGGACGTAGGGGACTGGGGGTGTGCGCCACCACTTGACCTTTCCTGTACAAACCCAACCCTAACACGTACACGTCAGCGGTGGAGGTCTGTTACCAATGCCTCATCTGATCGTCTTGCACTGACGTATCACACGAGGCCTGGCTGATGAGGGATGGGGGACAACAGGCAAGCTGAGGGGGGCAGGGTGCCCAACATGCCAGTCTGCTTGCCTTTGTGCTACCAGGCCTGGTCTGGGCTCCACCCTGATGGGAGTGAGTATCCTCCAGCCTTGGAGGGGATTAGCTAGCCCAGAATTTCCAAGGGGCTGCTGGTTCGAACTAGTGAGTTACAGCAACTTCACAGGGGAGGAGGAGGCCAAAGCAGAGCAGCTCCTGCTTCTGTCCATGACTCGTAAGTCCTGGGGCCCAGGCTAGTGTGTGCACTGATGCCGGAGACGACTGCCGAGCACCTCTGCCGAGCACGTCCTCCTCCCACCCGGCCTTAGGGCTCTTGGTCAAATAATTCACTAGGGCGGGAGAGATGGCTTAGACATTCACGTGCTTGCCTGTGAAGCCCAAAGACCTAAGTTCAATTCCCCAGAACCCACATAAGCCAGATGCTCAAGGTGGCACGTGGAGTTCGTTCACAGTGGCTGGAGGCTCTGGCACACTCATTCTCTTCCTCTCTCTCTCCAATAAATAAAACAATTTCTTTACACTAGTGGCCCTGGCAGGACTATGTTTAGGCCTGTGGGTACCTCTCAGCATGGTGCTTCTTCACCCAGTTGTTCACCTGCACACCTCCCAACCCTGACAGGGTACCCATTAGTCATTGTCTGCCACCCTGAGGGCCCTCTGCCAGTTTAGCTGTGGCCTGGCTTGGGCCCATGGGTCTTCCCAATGTTTTGCTACTACGAGCCCTGTGGATGTGAATGGCTTTATAGAGTACCTTTTTTTCACACACAACACCTCCTCAAGGAAGGCTCACACTCCAGCCCAGGCTGACCTGGAATTAACTATGTAGTCTCAGGGTGGCCTCAAACTCATAGCGATCCTCCTACCTCTGCCTCCCGAGTGCTGGGATTAAAGGTGTGTGCCAACATGCCCAGCTCATAAATGACTTTTTCTCTTGAAGCCCAAGCTTTTTTGTTGTTGCTGTTGCTCAGAATGCCTCAGCTGTCCGGGCCCAAGAGCCTCTCATGGAGGACAGAAACCTTGTGATGCGAGGCTGCAGAAAGAGCTCGGCGTTCGTCCATGACAGACCCGGGCATGAGTCCACACTCGGCAATGTCCCTCCCTATAGTGACCCCGGCCACATCACCTATCCGTCCTGCTTCCGACTCTTGTGAACTGGGGCTGTCGTGAGGAGTCTACTCTATGGTGGCTGGCCCAAGGGTGGCTCTGCTTCTTGTCAGCTAGGGGCAGCCTGGCTGAGTGGTGAAAATGGGTATTTTGCAACTGTGCTTCCAAGTTTTTTTTTTTTTTGTTTGTTTGTTTTTTTGAGTTAGGATCTCACTTTAGCCCAAGCTGACTTGGAATTCACTCTGTAGTCTCAGGGTGGCTTTGAACTCTCGGCGATCCTCCTACCTCTGCCTCCCAAGTGCTGGGATTAAAGGCGTGCGCCACCACGTCCGGCCCAAGTTTATTTTGAACAGTCGGTCAGCAGCTTTTGGGGTGAGGAGGGGAGCTCTCCTTCCTAATTCTGGTTGGGACAGGAAGCTGGGGCAGCAACTGTGGTCCACTTCCACCTGGCTTCCCTATAGACCCACAGACGCAGCAGGCCCTTCTTCCTAGAAGCCAACAGGGTCTTAGATGGCCTGGATGCCACCACCAGCCTTCAGAATGGCTCTCGGAAAGGGAAATTCCACCGGCAGGGCCTTTGAGCAGTGTGCAGTCACCTCTCCTAGTCCCCTCTGCACACAGGACCCTGAGGACATGACTCCTGTGGGGTCACTGTGGGGAGGGGCTGGGTGGCGCAGCGCTGACTGAATGAGGCTGCCTACACGGGCCCTGGCCCCTTACCGTCGCTCAGCTCGGCGGCACACGGTCCGGCAGACATGCAGCGCCGCGCTGCTCTTGCCTCCAGACTGAAAGGAGAAAGCGGGTGTTGGCTGGGCTGGGCGACCGGACCCTGCTCCGTGAGGGGCAGCAATTCTGCCACCCAGCAGCCTGCCGGGCACACCCCCTAAGGACTGGCCCCAAAGTGGGTAGGGATGGACAGGGACTGGGAGGCTCCAGGACAGCTTGTCACTGGCAAAAGCCAACGCACGGGACTGAGGGCAAGCCTGGTGTGCTTCTGTCAATACACCCAGTGCAGCCACCCTCAGGTTGAGCCTGCCCCGATACCTACGGGCAGGATGAAAGCCGAGAGCGGGGGCAGCTGGCTGGTGTACTTGTCAATCCATTGCTCCAGCTCCAGGATGGACCCTGCGTCGAATGCCGTGTACTCTGAAGAGTCAAGGGCAGGACGCTGCCATGAGCCACGCCCATGAGACCATCCAACTAATACCACATCCCTTCTGCCTGAGCGTCTCGCCGATAGCGTCCTCCAGCTCCCAGGAACCTCCTCTCCCACGGAGAGGAGCCGGGAGCAGACCTCTCAAGGTCTGGCCTGCTGTGGGGCCCTAGACACCGGCTCCCAGCAGGGGACCCCAGGACACAGCCCCCACCGGGGTTGGGAATTACTTAAGTGAGCCTCTCTGGCAGAAGAGCGTGGGGTGGCCACGGCAGAGCCGACATCCTGCAGGATGCACTGGATCTGGGGAGCAAAAGGTGAGAAGGTAGGTCACTGTGGCGGGTAGGACGTAATGGCACAATTCCCCATCCCAGGCACTACCGAACAGACAGCAGCACGTGTGCGCAGAGCTGTCTCACGATGGCCTGGCAGACCTGCTACAAGCTCACATCTAGAGGTGCCCTGTCTGAGCCCTCAGCACGGAGTCTCTGTGGCCTGTTGAGAAGGCTCCGGAGAGTGACAAGTGATGCAGTGAGGGCTACGAGAAACCTTCTGGGCACACACTTGGTTCTCATACATCTGCAGCCTTGCCAGCTTTTCTTCTTTCTCTCAACTGACAGCTTTTTTAAAAAAATATTTCTTTGCGAGCAGATAGAAGAGAGAGAATGGGCACACCAGGGCCTCCAGCTGCTGCAAATGAACCACTTTGTAAATGCACCACTTTGTGCACCTGGCTTTATATGGGTACTGGGGAATAGAACCTGGGGAGTTAGGCTTTACAGGCAAGCACCTTAACCACTGAGCCATCTCTCCAGCCCTTAACTGATAACTCTGAAGTCTAACTTGGGTTAAGAGACCAAATGTGACAGTATCACCTAGCCAGTACAGGAAAGGAAAAGGAAGTGGAAGACAATGGGCCATGGGGAGGTGGTGGAAACAGGATACCTGCTCCCAGAAGCCCAGGTGGACTCCAACCTGGGCCCCTTCCAGACTTAGGTCTGTGTTCCGGGAGACCTCAGGCTCTCCAAAGCGTTCCAGAGCATCACCCCCACCTCCATGTCTGACAGTCTCCGTGGCACTCAGCAATGCTAGCGGGCACGAGTTTCACTCACTGCAGCTTAGCCAACACCAGCTCAGCCTGGGGCTACAGTCACCGGGCACTGCGTCCTCCTCCTCCAGGGCTGTCCTGTGCACTGGAGGGAATCAGCAGATGCCAGCAGCACCTCCGCCCCCAGACGAAATAACCGAAAACATCCAAATGCGCCCTGAGGGTAGAGCTACCCTGGGCTGACACTGGCAGCCTCTTTACCCTCCCCTCTCGGGAAAATCCACAGCCCCCACTTGTGAAGAGCATTAGGTCTGGCCTGTATCACACATGAAGAAAGCGCGATGCCCAGAGGGAGTGACTAGCCCCAGTAACAGACAGGAAGCAAGGGACAGGTGAGGGACGCAGGGATGGCCACAGGCCACAGGGATGAAAAGGCTCAACCTGTGGTAAGGCGATGTCACTTACTTTCTGAAGCTCTTCTGCAAATGTGTGGTCCTTCTCTGTGATGAATGCCAGAGCGAACCTGTTAGGAAAAGGAAGGACTGGCTGACAGAATGTTGCTGTGAGCCAGTAAGCTCACAGAGCCACGTCTCAGGGAAGCTTCACCAGGGCCTGTGTTACCCAAGACAGGATGTGTCCTATCAGCCTAGAACCCACAAAAGAAGCCATGTAGAACAGATAGGCAGCCATCATGCAACAGGCCTGAACGCAGAGTAGAAAGTATACCTTTGGTGTTGTAAACCATGCTTTTTTTTTGGGGGGGGGTAGTCTTTTTGAGGTAGGGTCTCACTTTAGTCTGGGCTGACCTGGAACACACTCTGTAGTCCTACGATGACCTTGAACTCACGGTGATCCTCTTACCTCTGCCTCCCAAGTGCTGGGATAAAAGGCATGTGCCACCACACCTGGCTTGAGGGTTTTTTTAAATTATTAATGCAATATGTGAATAATCAGTGGGATGATTTTTTGCTTTTTTCTGTTGTTTCAGTCAGCCTTTGTTTAGTTGCTAATAAGCTTATCAAAATTATCAAGTTTTATAAAAGAAGGAGACACACTGGGCTAGAGAGATGGCTTGGCGGTTAAGGTGCTTGCCTGGAAAGCCAAAAGACCCAGGTTTGACTCCCCAGGACTCACATAAGTCAGATGCACAAGGTGGCGCATGTGTCTGGAGTTTGTTTGCAACAACTAAAGGCCCTGGCGCACCCATTCTTTCTTTCTCTGTCTGCCTCTCTGTCTCTCTCTCTCTACCTGCTTCCTCCCCCATGTGTCTCAATAAATAAATTCAAGGAGTAGACACACAGCAATGAACTATAGACCCACAGGAAGGAAGAGTTGCCTTTTACACAATCACTGTTGGGGTGATGAACGAGATTACAGAGCGGCTCCTCCCTCAACCTTCACAGTCCTGGGGGTTGAGCCCGAGGCCTTCCTTACTCCTATCAGCAACTAGGTTTCTCCTGGCACACGTCTGAAAGCTCCTCCTGACTGACTGGCTTCATCAAGAGTTTCATCATGACCTTTCTTCACCTGCTCTGGGTGCAAAGGCATGTTGGGAAAGGGATGTTGTACACAAACAGAGGGGATGGATTTGGGATGGGGAAGTTTAAGAAGAATAGAAGATTGGACACCCAGTCTAAGGTCTCAGCAGGATTAGTAAAAGGAAGGAGCCTGCTGAGCCAGGAGAGAGAAAAGATTAACCAGCTTTCTGGAAAAACATTTATTTATTTATTTATTTATTTTTGGTTTTCAAGGTAGGGTCTCACTGTAGCCCAGGCTGAACTGAAATTCACTATGTTGTCCAAGAGTGGCCTTGAACTCTTGGTGGTCCTCTATTTGTTATCACAGCATGAACTGGCCCATCTTGACTCATTCTTCGAAAACTTTTTAAACTTTGATTTAAAAATCAACCTTGGGGGCTGGAAGAATTGCTTAGCAGTTAAGGCGTTTGCCTGCAAAGCCAAAGGACCTAGGTTCGATTCCCCAGGAGCCACGTTAGCCAGATGCACAAGGGGGCGCACGCATTTGGAGTTCGTTTGCAGTGGCTTGAGGCCCTGGCATGCCCATTCTCCTTCTCTGTCTCTCAAGTAAACAAAATATAAAATATATTTTTTTACAAATCAACCTTGGGGGCTGGAAGGATGGCTTAGCGGTTATGGCGTTTGCCTGCAAAGCCAAAGGACCCAGGTTCAATTCCCCAGGAACCACGTTAGCCAGATGCACAAGGAGGCACAACCGTCTGAAGTTCATTTACAGTGGCTAGCAGCCCTGGTGTGCCCATATTCTCCCTCTTCTCTCTCTCCCCCTCTTTCTCTGTCAAATAAATAAATAAAATTAAAAAAAATTAACCTTGGGCTGGAGAGATGGCTTAATGGTTAAGGTGCTTGCCTGCAAAGCCTAAGGATTCATGTTCAACTCTCCAGGTCCCACATAAGCCAGACGCACAAAGTGATGAAAGTCATACGTGTGCACAAGGGAGCACACACACACAGAGTTCAACTGCAGTGGCTGGAGGCCCTGGCGTGCCAATTCTCTCTCTCTCTCTCTCTCCCTCTCTCTCTCTCTTTCTCTGTCTCTCGTTGTCACTCTCTTGCATAAAAAATGTTTTTTAATTAAAAAAAAATCAAGCCAGGCTTGGTGGCGCACGCCTTTAATCCCAGTACTCGGGAGGCAGAGGTAGGAGGATCACTGTGAGTTTGAGGCCACCCTGAGGTGACATAGTGAATTCCAGGTCAAGCCTGGGCCAGAGTGAGACCCTGCCTCAAAAAACCAAAAATAAATAAATAAATAAAATAAAATAAAAATCAAGTCAGGCGTGGTGGCGCACACCTTTAACCCCAGCACTTGGGAGGCAGAGGTAGGATCACCATGAGTTCGAGGCCACTCTGAGACTATGTAGTGAATTCCAGGTCAGCCTGAGCTAGAGTGAGACCCTACCTCAAACAAACAAACAATCAACCTTTGGGAAAGGTATGACGTGATGTGCTGCAAACCGCCCTAGCTCTGCTCTTTCCCTTCTGCACGTATCCTGATGGGATCCATGTGTGTACCTAAAAAGAGGGTACCAGGGATGAAGGGAGAGGGCGGCCTCCCATGGTAAGAGAGGGACGGGTGCTGGCACAGGAGCAGGCATGGCGGGAGAGGAGGGGCCCTGCAGCCTGGGGGAGCTGACCTTCCTAGGCTTGTGGCTGGATCGGGTCCATCCAGGGAGGATGACTCCCAGGCTGCTGATGGCACTCACCAATGCCCCATGCCAATGTGACCTCAAGGCCAGTTCTGTCCTTCTTACCCAATAGCCGAACTTAATTCATCTGTGGTTCCCACGGCTTCAAACACTTGGTCATCTTTGGGTCGCCTTTCCCCCGTGAAGGTGCTGGAGAACCCTGGAGAAACACATTTAACTCTGCATATTAGAACTGTCTTTTATTTCCTGATCCACTATTTTTTTTTTCATTTATTTGCAAGCAGAGAGAGAGAGAGGGAGAGAGAAAAGAGACAGACATAAAGAATAGGTGCATCAGGGCCTCCTGCCACTGCAAACCAACTCCAGATGCATGTGCCACTTTGTGCATCTGGCTTTACATGGGTATTAGGGAATCAAACTGGGGCCATTAGGCTTGGCAGACTAGTGCCCTAACTGCTGAGCCATTTCTCCAGGCTCTGTCTTATGCATTTCAGGCTGGCCCCAAACTTAATATGTAGCCAGGGAAGACCCTGAATTTCTGATCCTCTTGTTTCCTGCATGTGCCAGCACACTCAGTTTGATAGTTTTTTTTTTTAACTTTTTTTTGTTTATTTTTATTTATTTATTTGAGAGCGAGAGGGAGAGAGAGGGGAGAGAGAGAGAGAGAGAGAACGGGCACGCCAGGGCCTCCAGCCACTGCAGACAAACACCAGACGCATGCGCCCCCTTGTGCATCTGGCTAACATGGGTCCTGGGGAATCGAGCCTTGAACCAGGGTCCTAGGCTTCACAGGCAAGTGCTTAACCACTAATCCATCTCTCCAGCCCTCAGTTTGATAGTTTTAAAAATATTTTTACTTTATTTATTTGAGAAAGAGAAGCAGAGCATGGTGGCACACACCTTTAATCCCAGCACTCGGGAGGCAGAGGTAGTAGCATCGCCATGAGTTCAAGGCCACCCTGAGACTACATAGTGAATTCCAGGTCAGCCTGGGCTAGAGTGAGACCCTACCTCGAGAAAAAAAAAAAAAAAAAAAAAAAAAAAAAAGAGGCAGAGAGAGATACACAGAGAGAATGGGTGCACCAGAGCCACTAGCCACCACTGCAAACGAACTCCAGATGCATGTGCCACCTTGTACATCTGGCTTACGTGGGTAGTGGGGAATTGAACCTGCGTTCTTAGGCTTCCCAAGCAAATGCCTTAACTGCTAAGCCATCTCTCCAGCTCACTGATATACTTGTTTGAAAAAAAAGCTTTCAATAAGAAGTACACTCTGTAGGCCCAGGTTTGCCTTTAACTCACAGCCATCCCCTTACCTCAGCTTCCCGACTACCAAGTATGCTACCATGCCCAGCCTCTCTCACTTTCTAAAAAAAATTATTAAGTTACCTGATTACAAAACTAACCCTGAGCCGGGCGTGGTGGCGCACGCCTTTAATCCCAGCACTCGGGAGGCAGAGGTAGGAGGATCGCCGTGAGTTCGA
This sequence comes from Dipus sagitta, assembly GCA_036346955.1. NCBI lineage: Eukaryota > Metazoa > Chordata > Mammalia > Rodentia > Dipodidae > Dipus > Dipus sagitta. The sequence goes on from CM070782.1 coordinate 12,689,218, forward strand.
GGCCACCCTGAGACTCCATAGTGAATTCCAGGTCAGCCTGGGCTAGAGTGAGACCCTACCTCAAGAAACCAAAAAAACAACAACAACAAAAAAAAAAAACTAACCCTGCTTCCACACAGCATCCAATCCAGAGCCTCCCGAGTGCTGGGATTAAAGGCATGTGCCGCTACATCCAACTTTTTTACATGAGTTTCGAGGAGTCAAACTTGTTGGGCCCTCATGCATAAGTGGCAAGTATTCTTAACCACTGAGCCATCTTCCTAGCTCAACCTTATTTTTAAAAAGTATTTTATTTGGGCTGCAGAGATGGTTTAGTGGTTAAGGCACTTGCCTACAAACCCTAAGGACCCAGGTTTGATTCCCCAGGACCCACGTAAGTCACATGCAGAAGGTAGTGTATGTATCTGGAGGCCCTGGAGCATCCATTCTCCCTCCCTCCCTCCCCCCTCTCTCAAATAATATTTTATTTATGAGAGAGAGAGAGAGAGAGAGAGAGAGAGAAAATATGGGCACTCCAGGGCCTCTAGCCACTGCAAATGAACTCCTGATGCACGTACCACTTTGCACATCTGGCTTTACATGGGTACTGGGGAATCAAACCCAGGTTGCTAGACTTTTCAGGCAAGCACCTTAACCGCTGAGCCATCTCTCCAGCCCCTGAAAGAACTTTCTAATGATGTCTATCATACATCTTGTTAAAATTTTCACCTGTCCTCACCCTACCTTTGTCTCCTGTTTTGGTATAAATCTTGGGAATCTTGGCAGTCTTCGAGGAAGGCTGTAGCCTAAGGAGAAACAGACATTAAGAGGTGGTGAGTGGAGCCGGGTGTGTTGGGGGGTGCCTTTAATCCTAGCACTCGGGAGGCAGAAGTAGGAGGATCGCAGTGAGCTCGAGGCCACCCTGAGACTACATAGTGAATTCCAGGTCAGTCTGAGCTAGAGCGAGGCCTTATCTCGAAAAACAAAACAAAACAAAAACAAACAACAATAAAAGCGGTGAGTGGGGATGGCTTACAGAGAGTGCCTTGGTTAGTGGGTCCCAGCTTGCTGCTTGTGACCTTAGTGGCAGCACTTTCCCCTCCCCCTCGCTGACAGGCCCCCCCCCCCCCCCTGCCATCCCTTCTAGTCACAAGCTCTGCATCTCAACCTGTAAAGTAGCTGCTATAGTACACTATTCAACAAATACTTGCTGGGAGAACAGACTTATAACCCTAGCTCCGCAGTAGACACTAGGTATTATATCCTGGAATTACCACTGGACCCTTCCCACAGCTCCAAAGTTAGCCATTACCTGCTACCTTCCTAGGTCACAAGGCGGGGAAGGACAGGGCTGGGATTCATGCCCAAATCATGCCCAGAGTTCAAAGTGCGACCTATACCTGCCCCAAACTCTTGCCTCTGCTCTATCGAAACTTTGACCCTCTAATACCCTGTCAGGGGCCTCTTGGGAAGGAAACTGGGCCACTCCCATTGTTTAAGGCAGCTTTGAGTGTATTCCGAGATGAAAAGTGGCCAACTAGGGATTGAAGAATGGGAATTTTGCTTTTCACTTTATTTGTTTTGCAGTACTGGGACTGAATCCAGGACCTCAGGCATGCTAGGCAGATCTTATCACTGGGCTATCTCCTCAGCCCCTCATCCCCCCCCCCAAGAGACTGGCATTTTCAAATGGCAACATATAGCTTTTCACAGCTTGATATTAAAATGTGACTTTACGGGGCTGAAGAGATGGTTCAGTGGTTAAAGGTGCTTGCTTGCAAAGCCTGATGGCACAGGCTCAATTCCCCAGTACCCACGTAAAGCCACATGAGAAGCCCTGGTGTACCCATTCTCTCTTAAATAAAAATATTTTTTAAAAAATAAAACAGGGCTGTAGAGATGGCTCGGTGGTTAAAGTGTTTGCCTGCGAAGCCTAAGGACCCAGGTTTAATTCCCCTGTACTCATGTAAAGCCGGGCACACAAGGTGGTACTGCATCTGGAGTTCGTTTGCAGTGGCAAGAGGCCCTGGCACACCCATTCTCTCTCATAAATAAATAAAACAGAAAGCAAATAAAATGTGACTTTGCAAGGTTAGTCAAAGGTTAAATGACTGGATAGGAACCATGTTCATCAATTAGTAATTAATGAATGGTACGCTGCAAGTTCTGAAGTCTAGACGGTCTGGGGGATGGAGTTAAGCCTTCTTCAGTCAACGAGGGTATATAAACTGGTTGTGAGACAGGTCGGAATCCTCGTCGATAGTCCTTCTGGCCTCCAGGGACATGCACGGCCCTGATGGCAGCTGGGCTGCGTTAGGACTTGTGCAAAGAAATCCTGGTCTCCAGTTGCCAGCTGCCCAGGGTGACGTCAGCACACAGAGGTGACGTCGCCAGCAGGACGCGTCCACGGTGACACCACCAAGATTCGCGACAGATGTTCGAGCTTCCCTCCTAACCTGACACTCACCTGTCCCCTTCTTCCCCGCTCTGAGAGCCGCGGCTCTGGAAACGAGGCCACAGTGACCTGCGGACGCCGAGCCAGCCCCGCAGGCCAAGGCGACCTCCCAGACCCCACATAGCCAAGCGCAGGGCTGCCCGTCTGGGATTGACCCAGCCAGGCTGCCGTCCAGGCCCAGGAGTGACTCCACCCACAGCCGGCCTCGCCACCGCGGAGCTACCACTTCCTATTGGTCTGCGCCTCTCGCACCAGGGCGGGGACACTCCCGGAACCTTGTTTCCCATTGGATCAGGGAAAGAAAGGGGCGGGAAGATCCTTGACAGCCTGGCTGCAATACCTATTGGTTTGTGCTCAAGCCAATCGGTAAAGGGAGTCCGGCTCGAGCGCTCTGATTGGCTGGCTGGAAGGACGGCCTTACGCGGGGCTGGCGCTCGGGGATGGAGGTGTTGCGGGGCCGTAGCAGCTCAAGCTTTGGCGCCGAGGGGCGGTGGCGGCGGCAGGTGAGAGGCTGGGCTTGCGGACCGGGTGGCGTGAGGTCGCTCGTTTTCCCCAGGCCGGGCACCCCACTTCCTTGGCTTAGTTTTCTCAACTCTGAGGGTTCATTCTTGAGGGTGGGCGTCCTACATCTACAGCCTCCTAAGAAACGAGGATCTTAGTGTTAGGTACTCTACGTGAAGCCTTCCTTGCTGTTACTTTTGCACTAAATAAAAATGTAAACCGCACACATCTGTAGACCCAGCAAGCCAGTTTCTGGGACTCTGTCTTGCAGAAATTCCTGCTTTGAATGCATAAAAACGGGGCGTAACAGGTGTGTCCTGAAGTTTCGTTTGCAATTGGGGCACACTGGTCACAGTGTCAGTGTCCAGTAGGAAGTTCTTTCTTCTCTGTGATTTCAGGTCAGTTTCTTCCTCTCAGTCAGTTACCCCATCAAACACACAGCCCTTCCCGCTGCTTGGCAAGCACTGTACCACTCACTGCGCTTCCCGCCCAGCTCTCATGTAAATTTCTACCTTAAATAGTGGATGGTAATAAAAGTGAAGAACAGAATCAGTAGCAAGTTGCTACGGGTGATGGAGTGGATACAGTGTGCCAGACACTGCTGCTTCATAACCCGTTGAAGCGGGTTGTAGTATTGTCCCTGTATAATCTATTGAGAATAAAAAACTAAGATTCATCGCCCATTTAACCAACGCCGCCTCACTGGGGAGTGGAAATGCTGGGATCTGAACCCAGATCTTTTTCGGTATCCAGCTTCCTGCACTGCCTTCCTGCTACATAGCAAGTGCTGGGTGATAGCTACATTTGGTTGTTGTTTTTGTTGTAAGGATGATGTCCTTGAAGCGGCTTTCTCCAAGATCTCCTCCTGGTGATTCTAATATCTAGGTATCTTCTACTCCCCCCCCCCCCCCCCGCCGCCCTTTCCCTTTCAGGAGAACCAAGAATCATGTTGTCAGAAGTCCTGCATATATCTGCCCCCGGGAAAGTCATTCTTCATGGAGAACACGCTGTGGTTCACGGCAAGGTAAAAACGGAGTTGGCACCTTTGCTCCCTGAGGCTGGTTTTGAAGAAGGTTAAAGAAGGCCCTGGGGTACAGCTTAGAAACAAATCAATGAAGACTTCTTCTCCAGCCCAGCAAGGAAAAAACAGACCTTAAGCTACTGAAGAACTTCTCTGGCCTCATCCAGGAAGATAGGAAAAGAAAAAAGAAAAAGAGTGTCGATATAAAGCCTTACAAGTAAATGGAATCATCTAGGAAGTGAGCTGTGGTAGGGAGGAATGAGGTTTAAGGACTGAACTCTGGGAAACTCCAGTGTTTAAAGTTGGAAAGATGATCTGTGTAGAAAAGATGTTGGCAATGTGCTGTATCTCACTGAACACTTAGAGCTATCCCAAGTGCACATCCTTTAATTCTCCTGTTTTATAGATATGAAAGCAGAGTCTTAGGAGGGAACTGGTCACATAACCTACACTTCCCTAGAGTTAGGAGTGAACCCAAGTCTGCTTGCCCCCAAACTCTTTCACTCTTAACTCTTCATTGTTTTTTATAATTTGCTTTTTTCTTTTCTTTTCCTTTTTCTTTTTCTTTTCTTTTCTTTTCTTTTTTTTTTTTTTCTTTTTGGCTTTTCGAGGTAGGGTCTCACGCTAGCCAAGGCTGACCTGGAACTCACTATGTAGTCTTACAGTGGTGTTGAACTCATGGCGATCCTCCTGCCTCTGCCTCCCCAGTGCTGGGATTAAAGGTGTGCTCCACCATGCCCAGCTCTTCATTCTTTTTATTTTATTTTTTATTTGTTATCATTTTTAATGTGAGAGTGAGAGAGAATTGGCACACCAGGGCTTCCAGCCACTGCAGTCAAACTCCAGATTCACTAGCCAGGCGTGGTGGCACATGCCTTTAATCCCAGCACTTGGGAGGCAGGGCTAGGTAGGAGGATCACATGAGTTCGAGGCCACCCTGAAACTACATAGTGAATTCCAGGTCAGCCTGGGCTAGAGTGAGACCCTACCTCAAACAAAACCCCAAAAACTCCAGATGCATGTGCCCCCCTAGTGTACACGTGTGACCTTGCACACTTGCATCACTGTGCGTCTAGCTTACATGGGACCTGAAGAGTCAAACATGAGTCCTTAGGCTTCATCGGCAAGCGCCTTAACCACTAAGCCATCTCACCAGCCTTCTCTTATTTTATTTTCGAGTCAAGGTCTTACAGTATAACCCTGGTTGGCCTGGAGCTCACTCTGTAGACCAGGCTGGCCTTGAACTTGCATCCATGTTCCTGCCTCTGCCCCCCAAGTGTTGGGTTACAAGTGTGAGCCACCACACCTGGCGCTACTATCATTCTTTATGTTTTGTTTTTGTTTTTAATTTTTAAATTTCTATTAAGTTATGAAGGTGAGTGAGAATGGCTATGCCAGGTCTTCCAGCCACTGCAAACAAACTGTACACGCATGTGCCACCATGTGCATTTGGCTTACGTGGATTCTGAGGAATCGAACTTGGGTCCTTAGGCTTCGCAGGCAAGTGACTTTACTATTAAGCAATCTCTCCATCACTTTTTTTTTTTTTGAGGTAGGGTCTCACTGTAGCCCAGGCTGACCTGGAATTCACTATGTAGTCTCAGGGTGGCCTCGAACTCGTGCCAATCCTCCTACCTCTGCCTCCCGAGTGCTGGGATTAAAGACATGAGCCACCATGCCCAGCTCCAGCACTGTTTTTTTTATATTTTTATTTATTTACTTGCAATGAGAGAGAGGGAGAGAATGGGCATGCCAGGGCCTCCTGCTACTGCAAGTGAACTCCAGATGCATGCACTACTGTGTGTATCTGGCTTTATGTTGGTACTGGGGAATTGAACCCAGGCTGTTAGGCTTTGCAAGCAGGTGCCTTTAACCACTGAGCAATCTTTACAACCCCCATTTTTTATGCTTTTAACCTAAATTTCTCTTTAAAATGTACTGGTTTTGGAGACTGTTGAGAATGTCTGAAGTTTCTTGGAAAATCAAATACAAGTAGATAATAACTAATTCAGTGGTAGAGGCTGTGGCTAGGACCGGTGGGAGAGTGGGCCTAAGGTCTATTAGCAGGGTGTTTGCCCCGGTGTGGGTGGGAGCAGCCTGTAGGGGAGTATTTGCCCCCCACTTCTCAGTACACTGACAATGGTGTCCATGCCACTTCCCCTCAGACTGACCGCTTTTGCCCTTCACTCTACAGGTTGCCCTGGCAGTGGCCTTGAACCTGAGAACATTCCTCCGGCTCCAGCCCCGAAGCGATGGGAAAGTGAGCCTCAGCTTGCCAAACATTGGTGTGAAGCAGACCTGGGATGTGGCCCAACTTCAGCTGCTGGACACAAGCTTTCTGGGTTAGTGGAAGGAGGAGGAAGCAGGTGTGGTAAGAGCCTGGGCCCTGAAGAGAGGGCAAAGCAGGCAGCTGGGTCATTCCAGGCTGGCTTCCAAGAAGCCAGAAGTCAGCTGCTCTGAGGGGATTCTGTCCTGACCCCAGACACTTAGGCTCACTCATTTCATATTCTGTTTTAATATATTTTATTTATTTATTTATTTTGTTTTTGTTCGAGGTAGGGTCTCATGCTAGCCCAGGCTGACCTGGAATTCACTCTGTATCCTCAGGATGACCTCGAACTCACCTCTGCCTCCCGAGTGCTGGGATATTTTTGATATTTCTTAGGTAGGGTCTCACTCTAGCCGAGGCTGACCTGGAATTCACTATGTAGTCTCAGGGTGGCCTCGAACTCACGGCGATCCTCCTACCTTTGCCTCCCAAGTGCTGGGATTAAAGGTGTGTGCCACTATGCCCAGCTTGTTTTAATATATTTTAAATGTACAAAACTGTGCCCTAGCTCTTTGTAGACTGCTGTGGACAGATCAATCAGGGCCATGGTTGACTGATAATATTGTATTTTGTTGCTATGACAAACTACCTGACAAAAGAGGGAAGGCTTTCTTTCAGCTTACAGTCTGAAGGGACACATGATGGGGAGGAAGGCATAGTGGCAGGCACGTGAGGCAGCTGGTCTTATTGCATCTGCAGTCAGGAGGCAGAGAGTGTATATGATTATGGTGCTCATTTTTTGTTTTTCGAGGTAGTCTCAGGGTGGCCTTGAACTTATGGTGATCTTCCTACATCTGACTCCTCAGGTGTTGGGATTAAAGGCGTGTACCACCATGCCGCCTTCCTCCTCTTTTCCCTTTATAATTTTACTTTATTTTTTGTTTTTTCGAGGTAGGGTCTTGCTCTAGCTCAGGCTGACCTGGAATTTACTATGTAGTCTCAGGGTGGCCTCGAACTCACAGCAATCCTCCTACTTCTACCTCCTGAGTGCTGGAATTAAAGATGGGCACCACACCCTGCCTTTCCTCCTTTTTTTTTTTTTTTAAAAAAAATGATTTATTTGCAGGGAGGGAGGGGGAGAGAGAATGAGAATGGGTGCACCAGGGCCTCCTGCCCCTGCAAATGAACTCCAGACACAAATGCCACTTTTGTGTATCCGGCTTTTCATGGGTAGTGGGGAATTGGACCCAGACCATCAGGTTTTGCAAGCAAGCACCTTACCTGCTGAGCCATCTCTCCAGTCCCCCCTCCCTTCCTCCTTTTTTTTTTTTTTTTTTTTTTTGGTTTTTCGAGGTAGGGTCTCACCCTGGCCCAGGCTGACCTGGAATTCACTATGTAGTCTCAGGGTGGCCTTGAACTCACAGCGCTCCTCCCGAGTGCTGGGATTAAAGGCGTGCACCACCACACCCGGCCTTCCTCCTTTTTATTTAATCTGGGACCCCTGCCCATGGTGTCATGGGAAACTTTTTTCCTGGGGAAATGCAAAACACATGTCTGTTCACCTCCGATAGGGAACAGACGACAGACCAAAAACACAGTTGCAGCCAGACCGGGTGGCAGCTGCCGGACGCTGACGTGGCATACCAACCTGCTGACAAGTCCTGGCATGCTGGCCTCGGGGCAGAGGTGTGGGCCCTGGCTGAGGTTTGCTGTGGGAACCCAGCAGGATGAGAGGTGGGCATCAGGACTGTGATATCAGGACCAGTATACGGGTTGGCACTTGTTGGTCGGCCTCACAGAGGAGACCGAGGAGTCTTAGAGACAGGTTGCTACCAAGTAGCAGGGCTCTGCTGGCCTCCTTTAATGCCTGGTGCCCTCAGCACATAGTGACAGATACAGTGAACGACTACAGTGCATATGATCTTACATGCTCGCACTCTTTGTGGTCTCTGGCCTTCCCCAGGAGTGAGTGGCGTCACTCATCCCCATTTTACAGATGTGTGTGACAGTTGAGGCTTAGAGGTCAGGTATCCGTGACCACAGTCATATGTACAGAAAGGATTCCGACATCGGTCCCTCTCCATCATGGGGCTCTGCGGTGTTGGGCTCTCTGTAACCCAGTGGCTCCTCTGGCTTGAATTACTGTGATTGCATTCAGCACACATGTACTGAGCCCCAGCCAGATGCCCTGAAGTTTCCTAACTGCCACACCCAACCTTACAGCCCCTGCAAGACTTGACCCGAACCCAGGAGTAATTTGTAAAGGTGAGCTGGTCGGACTTGCTTGGCCTCCTTGATGTCAGGAAAAGTGGCCCAGGCTCCTGCATGTCAGTGGGAAAAACCTGCTACTTTGCCTTTCCCTCCAACCTAAGCAACATTCACATCCACTGTTTTTATTTGAGTTTCTGTTCTTTTTTTTTTTTTTTTTTTTTTTTTTTTTTTTTTTTGACGTGGGAGTCTCACTCTAGCCCAGGCTGACCTAGAATTCACTATGTACTCTCAGGGTGCCATCAAATTCTCGGTGATCCTCCTACCTCTGCTTCCCAAGTGCTGGGATTAAGGGTGTGTGCCACCACGCCCGACTTGAGTTTCTGTTCTTGATAATTATCTCTTGTGTTTGTGTCTTGCTGTTTTTTTTTTCAAAATTTTTTCCTTTTTCTTTTAAATTTGTTTATTTGAGGGAGATGAGAGCAAGAGAGAGAACGGACACATCAGGGCCTTCAGCCACTGCAAACAAACTCCAGATGCATGATCCACCCTGTGCATCTGGCTTACGTGGGTACTGGGGAATCAAGCCTGGGTCCTTAAGCTTTGCAGACAAGTGCCTTAACTGCTGAGCCATCTCTTCAGCCCTTGTTACTGTTTTTGTTGGGGTGTTAAGATTTGGTGCTCAGGACATTCGAGGCAACTGCTTTACCACTGAGCAACATCTTCAGCTCTTTTTTGGGGGGCGGAGGGGAGGGAAAGATCTAGGGACTAACTTAATACTGCCTTTAAATATATATATATATAATTTACTTGAGAAAGGGAGAGAGCATGAGAATGGGTGCTCCCGGGCCTCCTGCTGCTGCTAACAACCTCCAGGCACATGAGCCACTTTGTGCATTTGGTTTTATGTGTGAGTACTGGGGAATCGAACCCAGCCTTTGCAAGCAAACACCTTTAACTGCTCAGTCACCGCTCTAGCCCTGATACTAGCCTTTTATTTTATTTGTTTGTTTGTTTGTTTTTAATGGAAATTAAGGCCCAGGCTTTTGTACGTGGCATGTGTGTAAGCTATTAATTACGCACTTACTGTACGCCGGGAGCTGCCCTAAGAGACTTACACGTCTTTATCTTCACGACCCTGTGAAGAAGTACTCTGGCTATCCCTATTTTACCAAGGACAGAGAGTCACTTGGCTCACAGCCACATGTGCAGGACTCATGTCTGCACGTCCCTACAGCTCAGATTGAACGACAGACACTGCTGCGGGGTTCGGACCACATGACCACCCCACGTACTCACCCAATGACTTCCCAGATTTTCTGCGCTCTGCGGCTTAACCCTGAACCCATCTCTCACCCACCATGTTTGATTGTCTGCCCACGTGACAGAGCAAGGCGATGTGACAGCACCCGTCCCCGAGCAGCTGGAGAAGATGAAGGAGGCAGCCAACGTGCCCGAGGACTGTGCGGCCACCAAGCGCCTGGCTGTGATGGCCTTCCTGTACTTGTATCTGGGCATCTGCCGGAAGCAGAGGTGCGTGCCGGGCCTGCGGGAGTCCCCGTCAAGCCTCCTGGGAAGCGGGAAGAGCTTCAGTGTGTCATTGCTGCTGGAGGGTCCTTGTGTCTCCCGGGCCTCTGGGAACAGCGGCCAAGGGCTGCCCTCACTGTGCGCCTGGCAAGCTCCACGCCAGGCACCTGGGGAAGAGGGGCTCAGGAAGTAGACAGCGGAAGCCACTCAGCCAGTCAGGAGGGTGAGCCGGGACATAACCCTGCTCGCTCTCGGTGGACACAGGCATGCTGACCTGTACCGCCTCTGTTGCTTCAGTTTTGTAGAGCCAAAGCCATGCTCCATTCTTTTCTAAAAAATATTTTATTTGGCCTGGAAAAATGGCTTAGTGGTTAAGGTACTTGGCTACAAAAACCTAATCACTCAGATTCAATTCCTTAGGATTCATGTAAGCCAGATGTACACAGTGGTGCATGTGTCTGGAGTTTGTTTGCAGCAGCTAAGAGGCCATGGCACGCCCATTCTCTCTTTTTCAAATAAAATATTTTTATTTTTATTTATTTTTTAAATTTTAATTTAGTATTTTTTGTTGACAGCTTCCATAGTTGTAACCAATATCCCCATGGTAATTCCCTCCCTACTCCCACTTTCCTCCTTGAAACTCCTCTCTCCATCATATCCCCTCCCCCTCTCAATCAGTCTTTATTTTATTTTGATGTCATGATCTTTTCCTCCTATTATGAGGGTCTTGTGTAGGTAGTGTCAGGCACTGTGAGGTCATGGATATCCAGGCCATTTTGTGTCTGTGGGGGCGGTCATGTTGTAAGGAGTCCTACCCTTTCTTTGGCTCTTACATTCTTTCCACTACCTCTTCTGCAATGGACCCTGAAGGTGTGATTGAGATGTTTCAGTGCTGAGCACTCCTCTGTTACTTCTTCTTAGCACCATGGTGCCTTCTGAGTCATCCTAAGGTCACTGCCATCTGAAAAGAGAAGCTTCTCTAACCAAAAGTGAGAGAAGCATTAATAGATGGGTATGAACATTAAGAGAAGTGCTTACTGGGCAGTTTGGTGAGCATAGTATATACATTTAGCCACATACCAGCAGACGTTATACCCCTAAGGCTAAAATATTTCTTTTTAAATTAGCCGGGCGTGGTGGCGCACACCTTTAATCCCAGCACTCGGGAGGCAGAGGTAGGAGGATCGCCGTGAGTTCGAGGCCACCCTGAGACTCCATAGTGAATTCCAGGTCAGCCTGGGCTAGCGTGAAACCCTACCTCGAAAACCCAAAAAAAAATAAAATAAAATAAATATAAAGCTGGGTGTGGTGGTGCATGCCTTTAATCCCAGCACTTGGGAGGCAGAGGTAAGAGGATCGCCATGAGTTCAAGGCCACCTTGAGACTACATAGTGAATTCCAGGTCATTCTGGGGTGGAGCGAGACCCTACCTGGAAAAACCAAAAAAATAAAAATATAATATAAAATAAATATAAAATAAATAAATAAACTATAAATAAAAAATAAAAATATTAAAAAAATTATTTATTGAGTGTGTGTGTGTGAGAGAGAGGCAGATAGAGAGAATAGGCATACCAGGGCCTCTAGCCTCTGCAAATGAACTCCAGATACATACGCCACCATGTGCATCTGGGTTTACGTGGGTGCTAGAGAATCAAACCTGGGTCCTAAGGCTTTGCAGGCAAGCACTTTAACCACTAAGCCGTCTTTACAGCCCTCTTAAAATATATGTATTTTATTTGGAGGCTGGAGAGATGGCTTAGCGGTTAAGCCACTTACCTGCAAAGCCTCAGGACCCATGTTCCACTCTCCAGGTCCTACATAAGCCAGACGCACAAGGTGACACAAGCGCACAATGTCGCACATGTGCACACGATGGCACACATATCTGGAGTTTGATTGCAGTGGCTGGAGGCCCTAACGTGCAAATTTTCTCATTAAAAAAAAAAAATTCCTGGGCTGGAGATAAGGCATAGTGGTTAAGGCACATGACTGCGAAGCCCAAGGACCCAGGTTCAGTTCTCCAGGTCCCACGTAAGCCAGATGCACATAGTGGCACATATGTCTGGAGTTTGCAGTGGCTAGAGGCCCTGGCATGCCCATTCTTTCTCTTTCTCTCTCTCTCTCTCTCTCTCTGTGTGTCTCTGTCTCAAATAAAAATAAATCTTAGCAAGTGTGGTGGCGCACACCTTTAATCCCAGCACTCAAGAGGCAGAGGTAGGAGGATTGCTGAGAGTCCAAGGCCACCCTGAGACTACATAGTGAATTCCAGGTCAGCCTCAGCTAGAGTAAGACCTGCCTTGAACCCCCCCGCCAAAAAAAGAAAATTCCAAAAAAATTTTTTATTTGGGCCAGAGAGATGGCTTAGCGGTTAAGGTACTTGCCTGCACATACAAAGAACCCAGGTTCAATTGCCCAGGGCCCACATAAACCAGATGCGCATGGTGGCGCATGCATCTGGAATTCGTTTGCAGTGATTAGAGGCCTTGGTGCACCTATTTTGTCTCTCTCTTAAATAAAATAGTTTTTTTTTTTTTTTTAAGAAACATAAAAAAACATATTTATTTATTTGAGGAGAGAGAGGCACAGAGAGAGATTGGGCAAGCCAGGGCCTCTAGCCACTGCAAACAAACTCCACATTCTTGTGCTACTTTGTGTACCTGGCTTTAAGTTGGTACTGGGGAATTAAACCTGGATCCTTGGGCTTTGTAGGCAAGTGCCTTAACCACTGAGCCTCCTCTCTAGCTTCCCAAGCTGCATTCTTGGCTCATGGGGCTACTTCTCCATGGCATGGCTGCAGAGGCACCAGCATGCCCAACCACACTGCTGTAAGGATGCTATGGCCAACGGAGTGGAGACTGCACCTGTTTCCCCTGGGGATCCAGGGCCCATGGTAGAACAGCACTGTTCAGGCAGCATCACCCAGAGCTCCAGCATGAGCTACAGAGACAGCTCGTGTTGCTGAAACCCCGGCTACTTGCCCTCTCTGAGCCTCAACTTTTCCATCTGTAAAATGGGTATGGTGTAGCACCAAGTTCATCGGGTTCTTGTGAGGTTTAAATCTGTCTCACACTCCTAGCCCAGAGCTTGGCACGTAGCTTGACCAATGTCAGCTGTTCTCCTTAATCATTTCCCCAGAGCTGGTTGGTGGCTTATGCTTCTACTCCTAGCACTCAGGAGGCTGCAGCAGGAGGATTGCTGTGAGTTCAAGGCCAGTCTGGGCTATGGTGTGAGATCTTGTCTCAAAGAAACAAAGAGTAGGGCTGGGGAAATGGCTTAGAAGTTAAAGAATTGCCTGCGAAGCCTAAGGACCCTGGTTTGATGCCCCAGGACCCACGTTAGCCAGATGTACAAGGGGGCACATGCGTCTGGAGTCTGTTTGCAGTGGCTGGAGGCCCTGACACACCCGTTCTCTCTTTCTCTCTATCTGCCTCTCACTCCCTCTCTCTCAAATAAATAAAATTTTTAATTAAAAAATCCCCAAAGTAGATTAATTAGTAATGTATAATGTCCTGAAGAAACAATAAGAGAGACTAAAAGTATATATAAAAAATGGATCCCACCAGCACCCGGCACGGCACAGAATGACCATTCGGAGTTAAGTTCTGTGCAGAGCGTGGACAGCCCTTCATGCTTTTTCTGGGGGTGGGGAGTGAAGAGGGAGGTGGTTTCGAGGTAGGGTCTCGCTCTAGCCCTGGCTGACCTGGAATTCACTATGTCGTCCCAGGCTGGCCTCAAACTCATGGCAATCCTCCTACCTCTGCCTCCCGGGTGTGCGCCACACCCAGCATCCCACCTGCCAAGTGCAGTGCTGAGAACACCTCATAAATGTTGCACACTTGTGTCCAGTGCATGATGTTAGCTCGGCAGCACACGCTCCCTTCATGGGTGTTGGGCACAGCCTCCCAGCCTGGGTAGGGTGAGCGTCTGCATTTTGAGGTGTCATATGCAGAGTAAAAAAATATATATGTAAAGTGGGAAAAGGAATCAGTAGAAATTCCCAAACCTATTTATTTATTTATTTTGGTTTTTCAAGGCAGGGTCTCCCTCTAGCCCAGGCTGACCTGGAATTCACTATGTAGTCTCAGGGTGGCCTCAAACTCACAGTGATCCTCCTACCTCTGCCTCTCGAGTGCTGGGATTAAAGGTGTGCGCCACCATGCCCGACCCCAAACATGTCACACTTGAATGAAGTGCACGTATGGTGGCATGACTGACCTTTTAGGTGATCTGAAGCCCACACCAGGAAGTGCTATTTGATTTTGGGGTCAGAAAATCTCCCTGAGTCCCAGAGTACTGAGCCAGATGCTCCCAGTCAAGCCCACCCAGTGTCCTGGCCCTGGGTTCACAATGGCATCCCAACACCTTTTTTGTTGTTGTTGTTTCTGAGACAGATTTTCATTCTAGTACAGGCTGACCTGGACTTCACTATGTAGTCTCAGGGTGGCCTTGAACTCACGGTGATCCTCCTACCAAGTGCTGGGATTAAAGGCGTGCACCACCACGCGTGGCCTCTCAGCACCTTTTGAGGAAGTCATGCTGTGCACCCTGGTGTGTTTCAGGACCCTGCCGAGCCTAGACCTTGTGCTGTGGTCGGAGCTGCCCCCTGGGGCAGGCTTGGGCTCCAGTGCCGCCTACTCGGTGTGTTTGGCAGCTGCCTTCCTGACCACATGTGAGGAGATCACCAACCCACTGAAGGGCAGGGACGGCACCAGCAGGTAATCAGTCCTCGCCTGCACTTAGTGGTGCAGAGCTCGGGCTCCATGCGTTTCCAAAGCAGCACTGAGTAACACTGATCTTGGGACATTGTTTTGCTTATCCCAGCCCCAGTTTCCCGTCCCTGGTAGGATTTTCTTTTCTTTCAAGGCAAGGTCCTATTATGTAACTAAGTTTGGATTTACAATCCTTCCTCCTCAGCCTCCTAAGTGCTGGGGTGACAGTTGCATCCCACCACGGACACCTCTAATGCTTTGGGGAGATCTGGTGCCGGGCATCGAGGGCCCTGGAGTTGGGTTCTTCACAGTGGTTGTTTTCGTTTGTTTTGAGAGACAGTGACTTGTAGCTGAGGGTGGCCTTGAAGTCTTGATCCTGCTGCCTCAGCCTCCCAAGCACTGGGGTGGCAGGCATGAGCCTCTCTCTGCACCTGGCTCTTGTTTTACCTTTCGTTTTTGTGTCCTTACGCCAGGGTGAGCACTGGACTCCGGAGCCACATCTCCAGTCCCGTTGGTTGTCATGGTTGGGCTTCAGGTCCGGCTCACCACCACTCGAGCTTCCCGGCCTGGCTCAGCAGGGCCCTCTTGCGGGTCATCACCGCGTGCCATCGGTGAACCCCTTGCCACACAGGCCCCTCGCCCCCAAGAAGAGTGGGATTAACCATCCTACCACTGAAGGGAGTGGGCTGCAGTGAGGTCAGGCAACAGGCCCGGAGTCACTCAGCTAGTAAGAGACACAGCACAGTGGGGGCAGCCAAAGCTCCCGTGTTTTCCACAGCACCACAAGGGTTTCGGAGGGAAGGGAAGGGAAGAGAAGGCTCCGTCCTGTCTTCAGCCACGAGTCCACCCAGGGGTCTGTGCGGTTTGCTTTCCTTCCTGCGCTCCTTGCCCCCCCGCCCCCCGCCTCCACTACATGAAACACACACATCTCCTGCCCTCCCCTCCCACGGCCACCCCGGCCCCCTGCCCCCCACCCCCACATTTAAGATGTTCCCCTGTATTCAGGTGGCCTGAGGAGGATCTGCAGTCAATTAACAAGTGGGCCTTCCAAGGGGAGAGGGTGATCCACGGGAACCCCTCAGGCGTGGACAATGCCGTCAGCACCTGGGGTAGGTGTGCGCTCTCCATTTTTGTTCTTTTTCATGGTCTCAGTAGATTATTAGCATCCTGGCTCTGTTGGCTTGAGGTGAGTAGATTGGATGGATTCTGAGACGAGCACTCGTGTTGGGGGATGAGAATGATCTCTGGGCTTTGCCTCTCACCTTGTAACTCACTCTGGGGATGGACCAGCCTCAGGTTCCCCAGGGGCGTCAGGGGAACCCTTGCAATGGAGTTCACTACCCAGCCAGGCAGCCTCCTATCCAGAGAAGACACTTGCTCACAGCCCTCGCTGCTGACGCTGTGTCCCAGCTTCACCTTGTGGCCACTTGGAGGGAAGTTGGGCAGCCCAGAGGGCTGAGAGGGCCAGAGCCCCAAAACCTTGCTGAGGGCCCCAGTGTTCCCCACCCCATCCCCAGGCCCTGAAGCTGAGATATCCAGAGAGGTGTGTGCAGCCCAGTCCCCGATGGGGCCAGACTGACCCGCCCCCGCCCCAAAGCCCAGACTCCGTGGCCATAGTGCTGACTGCTGTCCTTCTCTTCAGGAGGAGCTCTGCGCTACCAGCAAGGGAAGATAGCATCCCTGAAGAGGTAAGAGGGGCAGAGTGGCCTGACCTGCTGCTCCCGCCTCCACGCGTCCAGGGAGAACACTGTGCCTTTGAGAAGTTGCAAGGGCCAGGTGTCCCCGTGCCCCCTCCCTCGCCATGGCCCTCCCAGTGTGCTGGCCATTGTCCCCTCCACCTCAGCTGTGATTCGAGGGGCAAATCATGTGGCTGTCCCCTTCCCTTCCAGAGAGCAGCTGGTCCTCACGCACAGCCCCGGCTGCTCCCTCCCTGTCCATGTAGTGAACGGGTGCTGTCGCCGATGACACACCCTGGGGAGCATAGAGGTGCTCCCAAGTGCTCTCAGTGGAGGTGGGACAGGCACAGAAGCTACCACAGGACAGAGTGGGCTGTCGCAGGGGGCCACGTGGACCAAGGACTACACAGTGGGAGGCTCAGAGCAAAGGGTGCTGCGCAGGTCTGTTGGCTTTGCATGGCTCTGCCCACCTACTGGAGCCTCTGGAGCCCCAAGCATGCAGTGTGGATTGCAGTGTCCAGTCCCCCTGCAGTGCAGGTGGGGTACGGGGATTACGTCACGACAAGCAGGAGCTAGGTGTAGTTTCAGGCTGCACGGCGGTTGGTGTGTCGGGAGGGCCCGAGCACTCTGTTACCTTCTGCACCTCCGACTGTCTTCACAGACGAGCCCGTGGCCCTCACATGCCGCCATGTCACTCCATTCCTGGCTCATGGTCCCCTGCTGTGAGGTCTTCCTCTCCCAGCTGCGGCCTCTGGGAACTAAACTACCCTTCCACAGCTCTGCGTCAGGGATCTGCAGCCCGGCTCTCTCCGTGTTTGTGGGGCTTGGGCCTTCCTTGTGGTGGTGGCTGTTCTGGCTCGGTGGCAAGAGGCCAGTGTTGCTGCTTCCTCTGTCTGCTCGTGAGAATGCGGGGGCACGGCGCCTCAGGCCCGGTGGAAGTTGGCCTTGGCACCTGTGCTGGGGCCACGCGAGCAGGGACAGGAGAGAGGGGAGCTCCCAAACATCCAAACCCTGGCCTGCTCCCAGAAGCCTGCCGTCTGTTGGAGAAGGCACAGTTGTGATCAGAGAGCGGGCACCGACAGGTTCTGTGGAGGACAGCAGTGCTGGCTTTCAAGCTTCAGGTTGGGTGTGCTCAAGGAGGTGGGGCAGCGTACTCACCTGTGTGTCCTGAGCCCCAGATCAGACTCAGCCGACAGAATCCAGTGTCCTGGGGTGTCGGGAGATGAGCACTGGAGGCAGGGAGCTGCCAGTCGCTGCCGAATCACACCCAGCTTTTGTCTGACCAGTTTATCTGCCGCACAGTTACTAGTGACTGAGCACCTACTGTGTGGGTGTCTCAGTGGGGAACAAAGCCGCAGGCACCTTTAGGGGACAGCAGGGTGAGGAGCTGGAAGCAGGGGAAGGAGTTGATTGGGTGAGGTGCTGTGGGGGCCTCTGATGAGGTAACCGTATAGCAGAGGTCTAAACGAATAAAGGAGCTGCTCTTGTTGCTGTGGGTCTGAGAGCAGGCTCCTGGCGCGGTGGATGCAAGTGCAGAGGTCCCTGGGTGGGCCAGTGCCGGTGTATGGAATAGCAGTTGGGAGGCCAGAGTTTGAGTGGAGTGTACTGGGCCCGGAGGAGATGGCATGAGGTGAGGTCAGGCCCAGATCACACAGCTCTTCCAAGGCAGAGCCCCAGGGGGTTAGAGTGGATGTCTCAGAGCCCCAGGTTTTGTGGAACCGATGGCAGGCCCAGCAGCAGAGGACGAGTCTCAGAGAGATGAAGACATGATGCCCAAGCTCCCTCCCCTCCAGGTGCGGGAGCCGAGGGCCAGCCTTTGCCACTTGCTGCAGGGCGCCACAGTGAGCAGATGGCAGGCTGGCCACAGAGCTGGTGGGGGGGGGGTCCTTCATCCCATGGATGGCTTAGAGGAGACCTTTACCCCCCCCCAAAAAAAACAACTGTGTGGTGCCACTCTATAAAAGGCACATTGTTTGTGAAGAGGATGGAGATGTGGCCTCCCAGAATGCTTGCCCTTTTGAACAGTGGCCTGCCTTGAAAGGGAAGAGAAAAGCCAAATAGAATGTTTATCTTTGTAAAGTTAAAAAAAAAAAAAAAAAAAAGAGGAGCGCCTGCCTTCAGGCTGAGAATCGATACTAATTTCATGGGCTTATGGGGTGTGTGTGTGGGGGGGGGTACAAAGCAGTTCTCTCGCGGCCTCTCCCAGTCCTGTCGGGTGTGATGACAGTGTCAGCAAGGGTGTTAGGGTCCCACGGGCCTCCTGCCAGCGTGGCCAGAGTACGCCCAAATTCTCCACCTTCCAGCCTAGCCTCGGCTCTCTGCAAGTCAGGGTGGGTGGCATCCCCCCAAAGATAGCTCAGCACAAGGACAACTGGGATTGTGTCTTAGTCTGCTCCTTTCACTGTGACAGCCAGGGGACCATTTGGCTCCCTGTGACCACAGCTGGGCTCCCCATGCCTAGAGTGCTGGGGCAAGCACCTTGTAGGTGGGCGTGCTGAGGGCTGGCCTCCTAGGTAGACCAGCCGCCTCTCTGTAGACTCTCCTGTAGAGACTGTCCACAATTACGCTACAGGGGAGCCACCCTCACCCAGAAATCCCAAAGCAAACACGAAGCTAAAAAAAAAAAAGGGTTTTGGCCTGGCGTGGTGGCACACACCTTCAATCTCAGTACTCGGGAGGCAGAGGTAGGAGGATCGCTATGAGTTCAAGGCCACCCTGAGACCACAGAGTGAATTCCAGGTCCGCCTGGGCTAGAAGAGCAAGACCCTACCTCAAAAACAAACAAATACTCTAGGATTTTGGAGCATTTCAGACTTTTTGGATCAGCACATTCAGCCATAATGTCCTCGCAGATGTTCCAGAATCCCCGAAGCTTTGAGATGTGAGCCGCTTTGGTTCCCAGCATCTCTGAGAAACGATACTTCTGTACCTGTACTGGCTGGTCCAGCGTCTCCCTCTCCACACCCTAGATAGAACCTTGTGCACGGCCCCCCACCCCCTGCCACCTCCTCCAAGGTCCCTTGGCTTTTTGCTGTCTAATTCTCCAGCCCCCTGAGAGGCCTGAATGACTGAAATCTGGGGCCCTTCCTATACTCTACTCTGGCCACTTTGAACTTGTAACTCAGTGAGGAGTTCTCACCACCTCCAGGCTTGACAGAAGACTTTCCCCCCATGCCTTCGCCCTTCCTCAGTTCCTGGCTTACACCTCACAGCAGGGAAGCCTTCAAGGACCTTCCTCCTCCTCCCTGTCCCATCCCCAGGCTGAGCTGGCTTTCCTCCCGTGTGCTCCCCTTCCTAGACTTCTGCTTCCTCCTCTGGCCCAATCCCGGCTCCTTCATCCTGCCCCTTCTTCCACAGGACCCCAGCTCTGCAGATCCTGCTGACCAACACCAGGGTCCCACGAAGCACCAAGGCCTTGGTGGCTGGCGTCCGGAGCAGACTGATGAAGGTGCTTTGTGGGCAAGGTTTGGGACGGAGGGTGCTGCGGGTACCCAGGAGGCAGTTGGGGTAGGAAAGGCATTTCCAAAATGCCCACACCCTGGCCGGAAGCAGGACGTGGATTCCCGAAACACTGGCCTGGTTCACTGGTCACACTGGCCTTGTGCTAAGGTTCCTCCTGCCCGTGGCTGGGCCAGCGCCAGGCCAGAAGGAGAGGGAGTTCCCCTGGGGACAGAGGTGGGTGGCTCCTCTCTGCTGGCACAGGGCCTGTCCACCCGTGTCCCTGGACCTCACAGACCTACCTACCTTCCTCCCCTGCAGTTCCCTGAGATCATAGCCCCGCTCCTGACCTCAATAGACGCCATATCTCTGGAGTGCGAGCGCGTGCTGGGAGAGATGTCGACGGCCCCTGCCCCAGAGCAGTACCTCCTGCTGGAAGTAAGCCCGCCCGACCACAGAAACCACCTTTCTGTCCACTACCGTCCAAAACAGCGCCTCCCCCACTGACCACTCAGAGTCTCCCCGAAGTCTCCCTGACCGACACTCACTCGCTCCGGGCTCGGGTGCACACGTCTGTGTGTCAACCGTACAGCATGCTGGAGGCCCTGCAGGCGGGTTTGGGTCACCGAGTCGAGGGGCAGCAGCCCACCGGGCATACATTCCGGGGCTTACCCCCCCCCCACACACCCCCCCCCCGCTGCCTGTGCTGGGGAGAGTCCTGGCAGGCCAGCTCCCCACCGTGTCAGGTCACACACGCTCTGAAGTTGTCCGGGCCTCCTGGAGCCCTGTCACCACCCATGCCACCCCCTGGTGACCTCGCTGGAGTGTCCGTAAGCTTGCTCCGAGGTTCCCTGGGTGGCACACCCGTACAGTGCCTGGCTCCCACGCAGGGTCTGGCCTGGTGGTTGGACTGACAGTTAAAAGCCATCTGGTCTCCCTTGAAGCATGAGGGGACCCACAGCCCCTGGCTGGCATGGCTGGGCATCTTTACCTGATACCTGGAGGTGCAGACGGGCCCCCTCCAGAGGACCTGTGTTTTTCCTCAGGATGGCCCTTGGCACCACCCCATTGCCTGCTGCAGCCATTGCCCCACCCCCACCCCTCACAGGGCGTTTAGGTAACTAGTTTGAATATTCCTCCACTCAGCAGATCTTTAATGAACACCTACTGTGTGCTGGCTGCAGTTCCTCCGGGAACTTCCGCCACCCCTGTCCTCATGCCCTCAGTGTCCACCCCCAGCCCCAGCTCTCGCCCACCCCCTGGCTCTCTGCTCCTTCCGCGTGGAAAGGAGGAACGCAGGTCCCCCTGAGCAGGAAATTAATAATGATAGAGCGCTGCTCACATCCGCCCTGTTGAGCGCCCGGCGAATGCCAGGGAACAGCGCGTTGATTATACAGCACGGATATTTTTGGCTGCGGCAGCCACGGAAATAATACCGCTCCACTCTTGGACAGCTTTGCACTCGAACCGGCGAGCTGTTCTCCCATGTCACAGCCTGTCATCTGATCCTTGACAGATTTTGGATCAGAATGTGACAGGTGTCTGGAACCTGCCTCGGCCGCCTGACACCTGGCGCTCAGGCGCGTGCAGAGGCTCCCAGGAGTCTTCCCTCGCGAGCAGCCCTCGCCAGGCTGGTGGGAGGCACCCAGGGCTGCCACGGCGCCATCCTGCCCGTTCGTCAGAAGGGCTGGGGTGTGGCGCTGGACGAGGGGAGGACCAGCTCTAGGCAGGAGCACCTGGTGGCTCTAAGCAGAGATGTGCCTTGGTGATGAGCGACTCCCAGTCGCGCAGGCATCCCGAGCCGGGAACAGAGCCTATGCTGCAAGGCATGCTGGCTCCCCAGGAAGAGAAGATGGCCAGAGTGCTGGGGGGGTGGTGGGGCTGTTCTCACAGGCAGGGTAGACCGTATAGAGCTGTGTCCAGCATTGCCTCAGACCTTACTAGCTAGATAACTGTAGGCAAAGTCACTGTTTCCCCATGCCTCAGTTTCCCCCTTGGTAAAATGGGATGATGGTAACACAGCAAGAAGAGAGGGAGGAGCATGGATGGCAGTGATATTTGTGGCTCTGAGACAGGCAGACCCTTTTATAGTCCGTTCCCAAGGGAGCAGAACTCCAGCCAAGCACCCCACCCAAAGACGCAGACCTAGAGGGTGCCCAACTGAGCCTCAAACCCAGGCCTACAAGAGGGCAAGTCCTTGCGGGCTGCTCGTCCCCAGGGCCCAGCGTCTACCCGGCGCCCGGCATGCGGTGCGTCAGTGAGTAGAAGGCACACAGGCCTGCTTTTAGTATTTCCTCCACGCATGTCTTGTTGGTCCTTGGCAAGCAGGAATTTCATTACACATAATTGAAGAAATATAGGCAAATATTTAGCAGTTCCCTCCCTCATGACCTTGTTGGAGCTACAACCTAGTTCTCGCTCTGAAAATCAGTGCCCGAGGCAGCAGTAGCGTGGCATGGCATTTGGAGGGTTTTGTTTCTCTCACAAATGACAGAAACCTGTCCCCGCCAGACTTTAGCAGGAAGGATTCATTGTCTCCTAACTGAGGGGGCATGGGAATGGCTTGAGGGACAGCTCGATCTTGTGCTTGAAACAACGCACTTGGCAATACATCTCTGGCCACATGGTAGGTGGACAGCGTGGGCGGCCTGTGTCTGAAGCTTAACTCATTTCAGCAACTTCAGTGGAAATAGGTTGGGGTACCCCCCGGGACGGCCCTGGGTTGCACATACATCCCCTTAGTAATCTCAAGGTCCAGACTTAGCAGTGGCCACACTGGCAGGAGGCTGAACTCAGTTCCATCTGTCCAAGCCCCGAGAGAAAGTCCCACAGGAAGTGGGACAAAAGAGTCAGCAGCCTCCAGGTGGGTGGACTGGGAGGTGGAGGGTGGGGCAGGGCGCCTGGGCTTCAGGTAGGCAGCTGGAGACAGACGGCCCCTCCCCCAGGAGCTGATTGACATGAACCAGCACCACCTGAACGCGCTTGGCGTGGGCCACACCTCCCTGGACCAACTCTGCCAGGTCACGGCTGCACACGGACTGCACAGCAAGCTTACGGGCGCAGGAGGCGGCGGCTGTGGCATCACTCTCCTGAGGCCAGGTACCCGGGCAGGCGGGACTCCGGTGGAGGTTACAGGGGAGAATTCCCTGGGAAGGGAGAGGAGGCCTGTGAACAAGTATCCGCCCTAGGCCTTTGTTTCCTTTTTTTTTTTTGTGAATCAAACGTGATAGCATCTAGCCTGCCAGAGTCAAGGGAGGAGTGCATTTGAAGACCCCACCTCAGGGCGGGGCAGTGGGCAACCTACCGTGGCGGTGCCTTCCACCTTTCCGAGGGTGCGAGAAACGACCAGGATAGGGTCCCATCTCACTCGACACGTGATGTGGGTGTGGGTGGGATTGATCCTACTGTGAAATGAAGGCGTTGCTCTGGTTGGTGTTTGGGGGAAGAAGACCCAGGAGCAAGCTTGGGGCTCCTATACCACACTGGTGCCCAGGGTGCAAAGGGCTCTTGCTGTTCAGTATGCCCCATCTGGCCATTCATGCTGTGGCACTCTGCTACCGCCTGCTTCTGCCCACTCTTCTAACATTCCTCCTCTTTCCATCCCTCCTTCCCCAAGCCCACCAGGGATCCCAAGGTCCCCTCGCCCTTAATGTTGGCTTCCGGCCTCAGGAGACAGATAGCTCATCCTCATACCAGCTGGCCCTAATGGGTGGTTCCTGGCGCAGGACATATGCTGACCCGGAGGGCATGCCCGGTATACCAGGCCCTGCCAGGGCACTCCACCATCCCAGCCAGCTCAGCCTCCCAGTAGCTCTGCAGGGGACGGCTTTGTCAGCCCCACTCGCAGATGGACACACCAAGGTCCAGAGGGGGAGGTCGCTTGTCTGAACCTACGTGGCCGGGCTCCAGGTCCGGGTGCCTGATGGGGGCCGCAGTGACACTGTGGAACCGCCCAGGGCCTGTTGGCATAGGGGTGGGCAGGCCATAGCCAGAATGCTTGGCAGGAGGGCCTGGGCACTAGGCCTCTCCCCAAGCCACGGCTATCAGGACTAACTGCTCCCCGTCCCCAGGTCTGGAGCAGGCCAAAGTGGAGGCTGCCAAGCAGGCCCTGATCGACTGCGGGTTTGACTGCTGGGAAACCAGCATTGGGGCACCTGGAGTCTCCGTCCACTCGGCTGCCTCCCTGGACAGTTCTGTCCAACAGGCCCTTGGAGGCCCCTGAGATGACCCACGACACCGGCACGCCACCGGGAAGCCTCTCCCTGGAGAATTCTGGACGTTGGAGTTGCCCTCTGTGCTGGCCAGCAGCTCCCCGGCTTCTGACCTCAGCAGGCCCCAGCCCTCTGTAATGCTCTTCCTGCTGGTCGCACCCACCAGTCCTTGAGGCGGATCGTCTGCATTCTTCCTTCTCTGGATCTGATCTAGCAGCTGGGCCCGGTGGGGTTCCCTGAGATGTCAGACTGAGACCCCACTCCACTCCCTGGGGTGCCCAGTGCATCTGTCTGTGCCCTCTGTGGCTGCCGGGCGGGGTGGCCTGTGTACAGCCTGCCCTCTTGTCCTGAGATGGCTCCCCGGGGGCTGCCTGGACCGTGGGCTGGCCGAAGGAAGGTGGCGCTGGCTGCCCTGTCATCACTTGAGGGGTTTGCAGGAAAGCTGGAAGAGGAAATAAAGAGACTACAGAAAAGCTTTGGGCCTTTTGCGCGGGTTTCCTCCCCGCGTCTTCTCCAGTGGTCCGTCCTTCCCTCTGGTACATGTCTCAGGGAGGGGGTGGGTTTCCCCAGGTAGCCTTTGCTGGAGAGGGACAGGGACAGTCAGGCTCTCGGTCCCCAGCGCAGCATCTGGCTGCTCTGAGCTCCCTGAGTCACAGAGTTCTGGAGCCTTGGAAACGAACCTGCGTCCAGGGCACCCCTTACTGCCTGAGGTTAATGGGTCAGGCAAGGAACGCCCTTCCTTCGTGTGCCTGGCACGGGCCCAGCCTACTGAACTCTCCTGGAAAAGCGTGGCCCACCAAAGGCCTGTGTGGCTAGTGCTGCCCACAGAACCTCCGGCAGCCAGTCTGCAGGAGGCCCCAGCAAGATGGGGCTGGACCCGGCAGTCAGGATTCGGTTCAAGGTTCAAGTGGCTCCATGCACATCTGCCCTTAGCCGCTAGGGGGCAGCTGGTGCCTTTCCCAGCACCCTCCCAAGCCGGGCTGGGGCTGGCCTGAGAGCCAGGGCTGAACTCCACTGCCTGGGCTCACCGGCTGGAGTTAGTGGGCTGTAGGAAAGAGACCAGGCCCGCACCCCCAGTGGGAGTTCCCTTCCCCTGCACTTCAGAGAGGGCACAAAGCAGTAATACGGAGGACTCCCAGCAGCCGGGCACCCTTCTATGCACTCTGCTTTCATCTTTCAGTCTGGCCAACTTCAGAGCATAATCGTTGATCTCATCCTCACTTAACAAATGAGGAAACTGAGCTCAGAAGGGTTGAGTAACTTGTCTAAGGCCACACAGCATCGGTGGCCGCCTGACACCAGAGCCCACCCTGCACCCGCCTTGGCCGGACCCTGCCACAGGTGGTGGTGGTGGTGGTGGGGATTCTGATCACCTCTGCACCTGGGCTCATTTCCTCTGGATTCGGATGTACTGGGTCAAGTTGGCTCCAAGCCCGGATACTTTCCTGAACCCCACACGATTTGAGCCGCTGGGCCTGTGGGGGATCAGCTGGGAGGGGTGGGGGGCTGAGAGCCTCCCTAGGTTTTACCTAAAGCTCGCAGTAGTGGTGTCCGGAGGCTGAGCCCCCAGAGGAGCCCACCCGCACCTCGATGTTCCCCCTCTCTCCTCGCTTCCTGGGGACAAGGGTGCCAGTCTGGGGCAGTGAATGATCCAGTACACTGGCCCTGGGAAGCAGCCACCTGTGTGCCCTGGCCAGTACAGCCTCTGACTCAGCTGCCACCACCAGCCACCCCAAGTGCCACCACTGTCGGCCGCCTGCTTTTGATGAGGCCCTTTGCAGCTGCCACCGCTTCTTGTTGCTCAGTGCAGCGGTCACGTGCAGCTGAATGTCAGAATAACCCCAGAGCTTCTAAAAGACACCCCGGAATGCCAGGCTGCACCCCAGGAGTGCCAGGCTCCACCCCAGGCACTTTGCCTCAGCTGGTCTAGGGGACACTGGCGGCTTTTAAAGCTCTGGGTGATTCTGATGCGCAGCCGGGGCTGAGGGCACCAAACCGAAGGACAGGGTCACCTCCGCCTGCCACCCAGCACCGTGGCTGAGCTCTTAGCTTTGCCCAGGGCTCAACTTGTGTCCCACCCCCGCCCTCGCCACGTGGCCTTGGGCCAAGTCATCTTCTCAGGCCGCGGCCCCCTAGGTGAGATGACTCTCAGAGAGGTTGTGTGAAGATCCGATGAGAAAATGCGCACCAAGCCCTTGGTACTGCGCACACAGGAAGCACTCAACAAATGCCCACTGTGTTAACTGTCTTGTGTCGAAAGATAAAGTGGGGCTTGAGAGAGAGAGAGTTTAGCGGGTAAGGCGCTTGCCTGCAAAGCCTTAAGGACCCAGGTTTGATTCCCCAGGACCCACGTAAAGCCAGATACACAAGGTGGTGCATGTGTGTGGAGTTTGTTTACAGCTGCTAGAGGCCCTGGCGCACCCATTCCCCCCTCCACCACCACCACCACTAAAAAAAAAAAACAACAACAACAAAAACAAAACGGAATTAGACAAGTGAGGTGGTCACCAGCGTCACTCAAGGGACTTGTCGCTTGCTGGTAGTTAGAATTCCTAAGCACCAGGCTCAACAGGACTCTTGGAGATTACATGGGTGGAAGCCCAAGAGGGCAAGAGAGCCCTCACCCGTCTCCTCACCTTTGGTTTTTCCATAGCCGGCACGTCACCGGAAGAGCTGTCGCACACAAGGACTGTTTCCAGGGACCCTCTCTGATACCCCGCGTGGCTTGAAGCAGGGATTCCTCCCCTGAGCTCTGGGCCTCACTTTCCACACATGCAAACTGCCAGGCAGTGTGTCCCAACTCCCCGGCCGGCAGTCCTGTGGTGCAATTGGCAGGATCACAGGCCCTTGTCTGAAGTCCTAGGTAGGCATAAGGTGGGATTCCCAGTGTTTGGGGGGGGGGGGTTGGGAGTTGACACTCCTATCTGTCTCGTCCCTACTAGGATCTGGGTGGATCCAGCTGCCCTGGCTCTTCAGCAAAAGGTACGCAGAGTCCCACTGAACGGGGCAAAGACCATAAGTAACACTGGCAGATTTGTCAGCCCCCCCCCCCCCCCCGTTGGGTTTGCTGACGAGTGACTGGGTACATCGCCTTGGGTTTCAGGGCGTCTTAGGTCTTCAACAGAATCATCTTTTCACTTTGCCAAGAAGCGGACCATCGTGTCCTTACACACATTCAGTGACTTAGCCGAGTCTCAGCCCTTGACCATCTGGTTAGATAGAAGCCCCTGGGCTGACCAGTGTCCATCTTTGTCACCTAGAACCGTGCTGACGGAGACCTTGTCTTGCACAGTGCAGGCCGCAGGTGAGGAGCCTGGGGCCACTTATTCAAGCCATTGGGTCCAAGCAGAGTCTCCTGTCTATAATCTGTCTTATTTCCACCATAGACCCTGTATGAGACCGCAAGTAGATGGCCCAGGGGGCAGGCCCCGCCTCCAGCTACTAGCCCTTTTGGAGTTCTGCAAACTGACACCAACGGGGATCACAGCCTGAGAGGGTAGGAAAGCGATTCTTTGCCCTCCAGCCCTGCCCCAACCCAGTTCTTTCCAAGAACTGGGGAGGGGCAGTGACATCCAAAAGCATCAGTTCTCCCCCACACTTAAAGGCTAGCAGGGAGCCACCTTGCACTCTCAGAGGTGAGAGATAGCTGGCAGCTGAATCAGTTACAGGTCACTCTCTCTGGCCCCCTCACTGTGAGGTCTTCAGATGTGTGTGCAATGTTTACATGTGCAAGCAAGCAAACATCACTCTCGGGCGTTTGTGTGATGCTGGGACTGGGGGTGCTGGGTGCAAGACGACCTCCCAGGGCTCCTTGGTGGACTTCTCCTGTCTAAAGGAAGAACTAGCCCTTTCCAAGTGACCCCAAGTTTAATGAGCGCTTCTCATTCTGCAAACAGGAAATGCGTGCCTCTACCGCCTGCAAGGACCTGGACTAGGCCCCAGGGAAGTGACCAGAGGTGCTCCTGCCTTTGGGGACCTCCTGGGTCCTTGGTTCCCTACACCCACATCCAGAGCAAGCCCAAGCAGAAAGTGTGTGAGCCCGTCTCCAGACGAGAAAATGGAGGCCCTCAAGGGAAGGACCTGTTCCGAGTCACGGAAGTCAAACTCCACAGACGGTGCTTTTCCTGTGTCTCCCCGTTCTCTTGTCCCAAGCTGGTGGGTGAGCCTTTGTGACAGAAGCTAGATGACCTGCATATGGACAAGGGGAGAGAAGGAGAGCTGGGGAGATGGCTCAGCAGAGAGGGTGCTTGCCTGCAAAGCCTAATGACCTGGGTTCAATTCCCCAGTACCCACATAAAGCCAGATGCACAAAGATGTGCACGCATCTGGAGTTCATTTGCAGTGGCTGGAAGCCCTGGCACATCCATATTCATTCATTCATTCATTCATTCATTCATTCATTCTCTCTGTCCTTGCAAATAAATAAATATATATTTAAAGCCACAGGGAAGGCTGGAGAGATGGCTCAGCAGTTAAGATGGTTGCTTGCAAAGCCAAAGGACCCAGGTTTGATTCTGCAGGACCCATTTAAGTCAGATACACAAGGTGTGTCTGGAGTTCATTTGTAGCAACTGAAGGCCCTGGTATACTCATTCTCTCTCTTTCCTTCTTCCTCTCTCTCAAGTAAATAAATAATTTAAAAGAAAAGAAGAACAACACAGGGAAAGAAAATGAAAAAGTTATATAAAAAATGGAAATATGGACTGGCGAGATGGCTTAGTGGTTAAAGTGTTTGCCTGCAAAGCCAAAGGACCTAGGTTTGATTCCCCAGGACTCAGGTAAACCAGATACACAAGATGGTGCATGCGTCTGGAGTTCATTTACAGTGGCTGGCTGCCCTGGCATGCCCATTTTCTTTTTCTCTCTCTCTCCTTCTCTCTCCCTTTGTCTGACTCTGTCTCTCTCAAATAAATAAATAAAATTTTTTTTTTTGATTTTTTGAAGTAGGGTCTCACTCTAGCTCAGGCTGACCTGGAATTCACTCTGCATTCTCAGGGTGGCCTTGAACTCACGGCGATCCTCCTACCTCTGCCTCCCAAGTGCTGGGATTAAAGGCGTGCGCCACCACGCCCGGCTCAAATAAAATATTTTTTAAAAATGAAAATAAGAGGCAGCTTGCTGTGTGATCTGAGGCAGGTCTCTTGCCCTCTTTGGGCCTCAGTTTTCCCATCCATGGAAAATGATGTCTGTTCAGTAAGCCAGGACTTCTTTAAAACTTTATTATTATTTTTTATTATGATTGTAGATAATATCCCATGGCAATGCCCTCCCTTTCCCCACTTTCCCCTTTGAAGCTCCATTCCCCATCATATCTCCTCCCCCTCTCAATCAGTCTCTCTTTTATTTTGATGTCATGATCTTTTCCTCTTATTATGATGGTCTTGTGTAGGTAGTGTCAGGCACTGTGAGGTCATGGACGTCCAGGCCATTTTGTGTCTAGAGGAGCACGTTGTAAAGAGTCCTACCCTTCCTTTGGCTCTTACATTCTTTCTGCCACCTCTTCTGCAATGGACCCTGAGCCTTGGAAGGTGTGATAGAGATATTGCAGTGCTGAGCACTCCAGTCACTTCTTCTCAGCACCATGATGCCTTCTGAGTCATCCCAAGGTCACTGTCATCTGAAAAGAGAAGGTTCTCTACCAAAAGTGAGAGTAGCATTAATATATAGGTATGAACATTAAGAGAAGTGCTGACAGGGCAGTTTGATGAGCATAGTATATACATTTAGCCAGACAGCAGCAGACGTTACACCCCTAGGCCTCATGACTACCCCTGTTTTAGGTTTTCAGTATCAGGGATGTATTCCCTCCCATGGAGTGGGCCTCTAGTCCAGTTAGAGGGCAGTTGGTTTCCACCATGACAGATGTGCCACTATTGCACCCGTTGCCTCATTTGGCTGGCAAGATATAAGGCTTGCAGTATTCACTGTTGAGTATCTTCACTGGTGATTTCTTTCTCTCCCATTGACCTGCATACAGAATGGCTTCTTCCAGCTTTCTGTCAGCTGGTCTACATGGAGGATGTTATCAGCTCAATTCCAGCAGGATTTCTCAGTGGCCTTGCAGCCCAAGTATTGGAGACTTCAGCAATAGGGTCTTGCCATCTATTCCTGGTGGGAAACCAAGAGCCTCAGCAATGGCCTATAATGTTTTAGGGGCATCAGGGACCTCCCTGGCTAACAACTCACTGGAAGGTATCCCATCCCTTGAGCCAGGACTTTTGCCCTCGTGTTTTCTTTAACTCTTCCACTGATGGGCATTCTATGAGCTCTGGGCTCAGGGCTGTCCGGCTTTGTCTCTGGC
Organism: Dipus sagitta; assembly: GCA_036346955.1. NCBI lineage: Eukaryota > Metazoa > Chordata > Mammalia > Rodentia > Dipodidae > Dipus > Dipus sagitta. The sequence continues at coordinate 12,719,516 of CM070782.1, forward strand.
CCAGCCCCTTCTAGCTGTGGAACCTTAGTTCCATGTCCCTCTCTGAATCTCCAGTTCCTCTCTGCCAATCTTCACTTGCAGCCTGGAGCCTGCAGGTAAACATCCGGGAAGAGGAGTGTTTGTTCTCAGCAGGGAGAAACTGAGGCTTAGAGAGGCATGTGAGCACCTAGGCCAGATTGGGATCTGAACCCAGTAAAATCTGCCTCCAATGCCCGGGGCTCCCTCTGTTTGCCTGACTGAGTGAGGCTGGGTTTTAGAGGGAAGAGCCATCCTTTCAACCCCATGGGTCTGGAAGCAAGACGGAGTCCCCAAGGCCACAGTGCCCACCAAATGGTCAAGGGTCTGAGTTGGAGGATGTAACCTTGGAGGAAGAGGATTCCCTGAACCCATGCCCCTGCCACCTGTTGCTATGCTAGACGGCATATCTGCTCCGTGCCCTCGTCAACGTCACAGGCCGGGGGCAAACAGTTACCCTTGCCCTTGGTAGCCATCAAGTGGCTCTCGCCCCACCAGGTTGCTGATCTCCTGCCATTTGCCCAAGAGAGGCAAGTCTGCTGTTGGAGGGGGATAGTCACTCACCAAGACCACTCCCCAATAGAGCCGCACGACTCACAGTCTGTGGACAGGGTCACTGAGGCACAGAGCTATGACCTGACCTGCCATGGCCACGTGACATGCAGGCTGCCTGAAGGACTCAGGGCGTTGGATCCAGCTAGGACAACCCTGATGCCGGGAGAAAGGGCCAGGCTCTAATGTGGCCTCGCTTGCCTGGGAGATGCCATTTCCTCCACACGTGTCCCTCTGAGCTGACAAGAGTCGTCAGCTCCAAAGGGCTAGAAGCTGGGACAGGGATTTCCCATCTACCCACCTACCTCCCATGGCTTAGGAGAGCACTGTCCAGGGACCAAGTCACACAGCTGTGGGACAGAGCAGCGGCTTCTCCTTTCTGGGCCTGAGTCTCCTTACCTGGTCTTGCTTTCCATGGCTCCCAGCACCACTCTGAGGAAGTCTCCTGGCTCAAGGCTCTCAAACTTCCAAATCTTTAGGGGCCAGTGGGCGACAAACAAGCCAGCCAGGGGAAGGGCACAGGAGGTGACTGCCCCCAGCCCCAACCTGCTGGGGCTCTGAGTGTGGGGAGGTGACGCCTCACTGTCTAAGCCTTTCTATCTAGTGTGTTGTCGAGTGCTAAAGGTGGAGCCCAGGGCCCCATATATGTTAGGGGGCAGGGACTCTACCACTGAGCCTTATTTCCAGCTTGCTGTCTACTTTATAAAAAAATAATAATGATAATTATAATATATAATATAATAATAACTATTATTATTACTGGTTTTTTAAGGTAAGGTCTTGCTCTAGCTCAGGCTGACCTGGAATTCACTCTGTAGTCTCAGGGTGGCCTTGAACTCACAGGCGATCCTCCTACTTCCACCTCCCGAGTGCTGGGATTAAAGACATTCGCTACCACGACTGGCCTAAAACTATTATGTTGTATGTGTGTGTGGTGCATACATATGTGGGCACATGCAGGTTGTGAGTACACATATGTGGAGGCCAGAGGTGGACAGCCAGTGTCTTTTTTAAAAACATATTTATTTGAGAGAGAGAGTACAGGCATGCCACAGCCTCCTGTCTCTGACAACAACCTCCAGATGCATGCGCCACCCTGTGTACTGGGGAATCAAACTCAGGCCCTTAGACTTTGCAAGAAAGCACCTTCAACCGCTGAGCCATCTCTCCTGCCTCTCTAGTCCCTTCAGTCACTCTCCTCTTTATTTGTTTATTTATTTGAGAGAGACAGAGAAAGAGGCAGATAGAGAGAATGGGCACACCAGGACCTCCAACTACTGCAAGTAAATTCCACCTACAGGTGCCACCTTGTGCATCTGGCTTAGGTGGGTCCTGGAGAATCGAGCCTCTCTCTGGCCGCTCTTTATTTTTGTTTATTTTTTTTGAGACAGAGTCTCTGCCTAAACCTAGAGCACACCCATAGCCTCCTGTCTCCACCGCCTCCGACATTAGGATTACAAGTGACAGCCACCATGCCTGGATTTTACATGGGTGTTGGAGATGTAACCTCAGGTAGGTCCTCATGCCTGTATGTCGCTTTACCCACTGAACCATCTCCCCAGCACCCTCTCCACCTGTCTCATTTTTAACCAAAAAGAGAATCCAAAAATCCAGTTGTTTTGGTGAACTTTAGTTTTTTTGTTTATTTGTTTGTTTTTGTTTTTTCGAGGTAGAGTTTCACTCTAGCTCAGGCTGACCTGGAACTCACAATGTAGTCTCAGGGTGGCCTCAAACTGTCAGTGATCCTCCTACCTCTGCCTCCCAAGTGCTGGGATTAAAGGCGTGTGCCACCACGGCCGGCTGAAATTTAGTTTTAAAACACTGTTAAGCATGCAAGAAAAAAAAAAAACACCTAATTTTTCTTCTTTCGTAAAAAATATGTTGTTATCATCTATTTGAGAGAGAGAGAAAGAGACGGAGAGATGATAGATACATAGATAGATAGATAGATAGATAGATAGATAGATAGAAAGATGATAGATAAGAGAGAGAGAATATGGATCCACCAGGGCCTCCGGACGCTGCAAATGAACTCCAGACACATGCACCACCTTGTGCATCTGGCTCACGTGGGTCCTGGAGAATCAAACTTTGGCTTTGAAGGCAAGCACCTTAACCGCTAAGCCATCTCTCCAGCCTCTCCTTTTTTTTTTTTTTTTTTTTTTTTTTTTTTAACAGCCAAGCTCAGCTTTCTGCAAACAGCAAAGGTTCCCAGGGTGAGACCTCCTTGGGAGAGCAGCCACTGGGGAGGACCAAGTGGATGAGTCGCTGGGAGGACTCCCCTGCAGAGTAGCAGGCAGGGACTGCAGTGGAGGGGTGCAGAGCTCCAAGCTCGTCCCCGGGAGGCACAGATGGTATTTTTTTTTTTATCAGTGTCAGCATTGACTTCTTTCTGCTCTGATGAGTAGATTCTAAAGAGGCAGTGACATTATTTGAGATAACAGAGGGAGCAGAAAAAGGGTCAGCGAGGGAGAGAAAACGGCAGAGCCAGCAGATAAAGGGGAAGCCCGAGGGGTGGAGCACCCTGGCTGGGTTCCCCCCCAATAGCCCGGTCCACGCCCCTAGCCAGGCTCCTTGCAGCAGGGCCCGGAATGCCTCCCCGCGGGGGCCACAGAGGCACAGCCAGCTGTGGCGGGGCTCGCTCCTTCCCTCCTCCGAGGCCAGGCCGCCCATTCTGTCTTTTCAATTCGATTCAATTAGGCCTCCCCTCTCAGAAGCTTGTCTCCTCTGATATCCAGTCTAACTGACAGGGGATTAGTGCTGTTTGTATTACACACTCTCCACAGCAGAGCAGCTGCCGCCAGGGCCCAGGGACCTGGGTTATTTATGGAGTGGCCACAGTCCGGTCCCTCTGGGATCTGCTTCCTTCGCAGGGAAGGGGGCCCGGGGTGGCTTGCTGTCTGCTGATCCCCTGCAGATCCTGGAGTCTGAGAGCCTGGGCAGGGGGCCCCGGAAGAAGAGCCAGACAGAACTGGGTTCAAAGCTCAAGTGTTCCACTAGCCGGCTATGTGATACCAAACAAGCAGCATCATCTCTTGGAGTCTCATTTCCTTCCCCCTCTCCCTTCTTCCCTGTTTCCCTCCCTTCTTCATCTCTTCCTCCTTCCTTCTTTCCTAGTTTGTTTTTTTGTTTTGTTTTGTTTTGTTTTTGAGACAGTTTCTCCCAATGTAGTCTTGGCTGGCCTTGAACTTGTGGCAATCCTTCTGTCTCAGCTTTCCCAAGTGTTGAGATCACTAGCAGACTCTTACCACACCTACCGAAACCTCAGTTTTCTTTATCTGGAAAATGGAGACAATGAACCGTCTCGCCTGGTGGTTAAGTGAATACTCAGGTGAGGTGACAGCTGCCTGGATATTCACGTTGCCTGCTCACTCACCAAATGTGGAGGGGACGCTTCAGTGCTAGGGGCTTCTAGGGTGTCAGTAACAGTGAAGGAAGGACCTTTGCTGGAAGTAATGGTGGGCCAAGCAGTCCTCTCCCCGTCCCTGTCAGCCTGTGAGGAGGTTCTGTCCCAGTGCAAGACACGAAAACATAAACATGGACTCCCTTGGGTGCTGCATGAATCACATGGGGAGTTGGGACAGATGGAACAGGGAGAAAAAACAGCCCCTGTTGTCCCCTTCACCCCCTTAGTTCACTGGAGCCCTTCCCCTGGGTCCTGCCTGTCTTCTAAACAGCTCTCTTTGGGGCACTCCTCCTCTCCAAAGGTGGCTGTCCTTCGTTGACAACTGACATGCTGCAATGAGTCTCCCCAGGAAATGGGCCAGCTCCCAGGGGCAGGCTCGCTGTTGACACTCCTCCTCAGTGCTGGGGTTACGGGTGTGCAACACCGCCGCGCCCAGTTTATGTGGTGCTGGAGACCGAACCTAGGGCTTCGAGAGTGTTAGGTGAGCGCTTTCCCAACTGCGCTACCTCTCCAGAGCCTCGAGCGGCATTTAGACTGGGATAGCAGGTGAAGGAGGGCATCCCAGGTGGCAGAGGTACCCAAGCAATACTCACTGGTAGCACATAAGTGTTGCCAGGTTCAGATGGAGTTTGCAGTGAGCGTGAAACAGGCTCTGGAGCCACCCCGAGCGAAGGGTATCCTGAGAGCCCTGGGTGTCCAGGGTGGATGTTAGCGGGGAGGCAGGGTCACTATTATGCTTAGGGAATTCTCTGGCTGTGGCATGGAGCGGGGGTGGGGAGATGGGGCCGTGGTATTAAAGCCAGAAACATGGGAGGTGACATTATCACCTGGAGGTGCCTTTTGCCTCTGGGTCCAGCTTGTCTCCCCTGTTTCTTTTTTTTATTAAGATTTTTAATGTATTTATTTGACAGAGAAAGAGGGAGAGAATTGGTGCACCAGGGCCTCCAGCCACTGTAAACGAACTCCAGACGCGTGTGCCCCCTTGTGCATCTGGCTAACGTGGGTCCTGGGGAATTGCACCTGGGTCCTTTGGCTTTGCAGGCAAACGCCTTAACCGCTGAGCCATCCCTCCAGCCCCTCTCCCCTGTTTCTATGCACGTTTTCACCCTCTCCTGCATAGACGGAGGCTCTCTGCTTGTCCCCAGCTGGCACGGAAGCCCTCTGTGATAGTTTTCTCGGGCTGTTTGCTGTAAGAAAGTGCCTTGTATTGGTGGCTGGCAGTCTGAAGTGAAGGTGGTATGAACAGGAGCAACCCCCCCTCTCCGACACTGGGTGGAGCCTGTTGCAGTCAGGTTTGCATTGCTGGCAGAAATCACCCGGCCAAGAGCAGCTTTGGGGAGAAAAAATAAAAAGGATTATTTTGGCTCACAGGCTCGAAGGGAAGCTCCACAATGGCAGGGTAAACAACAGCATGAGCAGAGGGTGGACATCACCCCCTGGCCAACATAAGGTAGAGACAATAGCAACAGGACAATGTGCCAAACACTGGCAAGGGGAAACTGGCTATAACACCCATAAGCCCGCCCCCAACAATATACTGCCCCCAGGAGGCGTTAATTCCCAAATCTCCGTTAGCTGGAACCTAGCATTCAGAGCACCTAAGTTTATGGGGGACACCTGAATCAAGCCACCACAGAGCCCTTCCTTGCTTCTCCAGTTTCCGGCAGAGGCTCCATCATCCCTGTGCTAGTCTTCACGGGAATGTCCTCTTCCCAGACACCGGTTCCTAGGTTAGGACCTACTCTGTATCCCCATATTAACCTTGAACATCAAAGACCTGAATTTCCAAATAAGGCCACAGCACAGGGACTGGGGAACCAGGCCTCCCATGCCTTTCTTTCGGAGGGGACATGATCCTATCCCATCCCCATGACAAGCAGTTTGCGGATTTGTTTGGACTGGCCATCCCCAGCCCAACATGTGACACTCACGGAGGACTCAGAGAACAAAAACCGAGTGGACTCTGGCAGGGACCCCAGCCTGTTCTGTCTGCAGCGGCAGCTGCCACGGCCCACTTGGCACAGGGGCAAGGCAGGTCTCTCCCCAGGGCTGCTCTCGAGAGAAGTGACGCTGATGTCAGCAGATGCCTGTCAATTCTCTTCCCCAGCAGAGCTCAACTGTCAGAATCAGTGAAACAGTCATTGCCAGCTCTGGGTCTATATTTTATTGGCAGTTTCATTGTCAACCCCCCCCCCCCCGCCATGCCCTCTTCCTCTCTTTTGACATTTTCTTTTTTGAAAAAATATTTTTATTTATTTGCAAGCAGAGAGGGGGGGGGCGGAGAGAAGAGAGATAGAGACAGAACGGACACATCCGGACCTCCAGCCACTGGAAAAAACTCCAGGCACACGCGCCACTTTGTGTATCTGGCTTTACGTGTGCGCTGGGGAATCAAACCCAGGTCGTTAGGCTTTGCAGGCAAATGCCTTAACCGCGGAGCCGTCTCCCCAGCCCTCTGTGGGCGTTTTCGTCAGGCAAGTCTGGGGGCAGGAGAAGGCAGAGGAGAAAACAGGGGTGTTGGCATATCTGGCCTGTGGTGAGCAGCGCAGAAAACCTTATGATGGGCTCCACTCCAGGCCTTACTGTGTAGCAACCCCTCCAGGAGCAGAGGGCAATGAGAGATAGGATATGGAGAGCACCCTGGGGTGGGGGGAGGCATGGGCCAGACTGGGCAGCCCTGCTACACAGAATTCCAGGCCCTTCTCCTTCCTGGGGACATTTAGGAGGAATGGGCCATGATGCTAGACCCACCCAGTAGGCCCTTACCCCTGTGGAGCCTCAACATGCCCATCTGCCAAATGGGTAGTAACAGGCACTTCCATTGGTAAAGGCTTAATCTGGGCCAAGAACCGTTATCTTGCTCAGGTCTTCCTAGAACCCAGGAAGGCAAGGGACCCCGAGATCATTATCTTAATGACAGGCAAACAGGCTCAGGGAAATCAGGCATCCTGGCCAAGGTGGCTGGAGCAGAGAAGAGGCAGGGGCTGGCATTGAACCCAGGCTGGGACACTGCAGATGTGGCTCTGAACCTGTCCTGTAGAGTTAGTGGGAGGAGCACAGACAATGAAGTGTTAACCTGCTGCTAGGCACGTGAGGGAGCCATCAGGTACTGCTCTGGTTAGCATGGGCGTACCCCGGCTCCCCAGCGGTCATTCTCTGTGCTAAGGATTCTCTGGACACCGGCTGATGTGCCTCAGGCATGGGTGAGCTCAGGGATTCCTGTGGGGCTGAGAGACCCCTCCTCAGGGGCTCAATCCTTACCCATGCCTGGGCACAGTGTGTGCGTGTGCGTGTGTGTGTGTGTGTGCGTGTGCGCGGGCCCACGAGCACGTGTCCTTCCCCATACTACCTCCCCATCCCAAGTAGTGTGACTAGAAAACCAAGGTCCAGAGCTATCCATGCCCAGGGCATCTAAGCCAGAAAGAGCAGATATGGTAGATAGAGCTTGAATAAAACAGACACAGCCCAAAGTCAAGGAGATGTGCGCCTGCGTCTTGGCATGACCGCTGGCTGGCTTAAGACAAGGTACCAAACCTCTTAAGTCTTACTTTCGTCCCCTGTGTAGTGGGACCATAAAATATGAGAATACGGGCTGGAGAGATGGCTTAGTGGTTAAGCGCTTGCCTGTGAAGCCTAAGGACCGCGGTTCGAGGCTCCATTCCCCAGGACCCACATTAGCCAGATGCACAAGGAGGCGCACACGTCTGGAGTTCGTTTGCAGGGGCTGGAGCCCTGGTGTGCCCATTCCCCCCCTCCGCCTCTTTCTCTCTCTGTCGCTCTCAAATAAATAAATAAATACATACATAAATAATTTTTAAAAATATGTGAGAATACGAGAAGCCACATGATGCTTCAAAAAAAGCCACTGCATGTGAAGGACATGAGGCAGGATTTTAACATCTAGAAGATTCCTTACGAATCTCAGACACCAAACCCCCTTCATGGTGCAGAAGAGGAAACTGAGGCCCAGAGATGGGGAAGGGATTGGCTGAGCCACAGCCCTGAGCAGGGACTCCTGCCTCGGCCTCTGGACTCCTGGGTCCAGCATTGCCAGCAGAGCCCTCTGCCACCTCCCTGGCCGCCTCCCCGGGGCTCCACGGCGGCCAGCTCCCTCCAGTGTCTCCCATCCCCGTGGCTTCGCGAGCCTGAGCCACGGGCCCACAGAGAGGCATGCCATTCTCCTCTCCCTGGCACACTGAAGGTTTTGAAAGTTAAAGTGTTACCGTTCGCCTTGCTGTTGCCTGACTCCGACAGACAAATTGAGAACGAGTTGTCAAAATGTCAGCGCACAACAAATCAACATGCGAAACGAGTCCCCGCGCTCTGCGGTGTATAATTAAACAAAAAAATCCCTTTTAGAAATTTCAGTGAGCGTTGGTTCCACTTTATATTTGTCTGTGTGATTAATAAAGGCAGCTAATTTTCAGACTTTAAAAACAGCTAGAAAATAGCTCCTAATTACATATTAGGTTGCTGGCGGCCCCCGCTGAGCTCCGCCGGCATTGGTGGGCCGAAGAATTTGGCAGAGCCTTAATTGCATTCTGAGCATCATCTAATTTTAGTTAAATGTAATGTAATCAGCAGCAGATGTCTGAAATAAAATATGAATTATGAATATGATGAAATTTCATTCTTGAATAAAAAAGTAATTTGCTATTTAGTTCATTAAAGTCGTAGAAGTTTATTAGAGCAGGTAGGTAGGGCCTGGTGGTTATGTAGTAAATGATGTCTGGGAGGAAGAAAGACCCCGAAGTGTTGGGAAATAACACCAGGCATGCCCAGTGGTGATTAGCAAATATGGGGCCCTGAAGTCCATGGGGCCTGGTGACTCTTTGGGCCTTTAAAACAAGAGTAGAAGCCGGGCATGGGGGCGCACACCTTTAATCCCAGCATTTGGGAGGCAGAGGTAGGAGGATCACCATGAGTTTGAGGCCACCCTGAGACTACATAGTGAATTTCAGATCAGCCTGGGTTAGAGTGAGACCATACTTAGAAAAATAAAAAAATAAAAAAAAAAAAAAAGGTAGCGTTTGGGAATGAGAAAGTTTAGAGGGGACACCTCAGGTGCTCCTGCTGGCACCCATCCTTCCCTCCTTCCCACACAAGATTAGCGTCAACTGGCTTGTAAGATGGGCACCACTGGTGGAAGGCTGGCTCCTGGTGACATCATTGTGTGTGCCTGACACGGTGCTGGGCTCAGTGACAGCGCGGGCCAGCCATTGGCATCCTAGCACTAAACGGGAATCCAGGCTCTGCCTCACACTGAGGTCTGTGTGACCTTGAGCCAAGGTCTCAGTTTCCCTTCCTGTGAAATGGAGCGGTCCTAGCGCCCGTCAGACACTCTGAATGCACCTGGCATTTAGCAAAGGCTCAGTGTGGCGTCAGCTGTCACTGAGATTGTCATTGTCCAGCCTGGTGGTCACTGTATACGATTACTCTTGGGGCTGAAGGCATGGCTCAGCAGTTAAAGGCACTTGCTTGCAAAGCCTGCTGGCCTGGGTTAGAGACCCCAGCACCCACGTAAAGCCAGATGCGCAAAGTGGCGCATGTATCTGGAGTTTGTTTGCAGTGGCAAGAGCTTTGGTGTACCCGTTTTTTCTCTCTCTTCTTATAAATGAATAAATATTTTAATGGATTATTCTTAAAATGCCTCCTTTGTTCCATCTTTATGACAGCCCATGATGCACACATTGCAAACTCTATATTGTCTTTCATCCAAGGCTCAGAGAAGTTAAACAACCCGCTCGCAGATACGGATCTAGTCATTGGCAGAGCTGAGATTTGAACCCTGGACCATCCTGCCTCCAATGCTCCTTATTGCCCCCAGAGTGGAGGCCAGAGAGCTGAGTTGGTGGGGGTCCTGGGCAGAGGATTCTGGAGGGAGTTAGGCTTATCTGCGCCAGGTAGAAGCAGAGGGAGGAAAGTGAGGGGTGGGCAGAGGGTGGACACTGTCACCCGAATCTGCTCTGGGCAGTTGGCAAGACAGGGGCTGCCTCTCCACTCTCTGTTCTCACCAACCAATAATTTCCTGCAATTATCTGGAAGAGATTAATTAGGAAAGTGCACGGTATTGACTGGAGGCTGCCCTGGTGATCAATAACTTGGGAGAGTCTCGGGGGAGGGGGGGTCAAGAGGAAGGAGCTGAGTTAGAAAACAGAGGCAGGCTCCGTTTCAGGGTTCTGAGCCACACTTTGCAGTCCCCAGCTCCACTCGACTCCCCGATGGCTTTGAGCTCATCCTTCATCTCACTCTCTCCTCATGTAAAATGGGTGGGTGGCTGCTCCCAGCTAAGAAACATAGGTGGGCTGGAGAGATGGCTCGGTGGTTAAGGCACTTGCCTACAAAGCCTAAGGACCTGGATTTGATTCCCCAGTACCCATGTAAGACAGATGCACAAAGTGGTGGACACGCATCTGGAGTTTGTTTGCAGTGGCTAGGGGCCCTGTCATGCCCATACATACTCTCTCCCTCTCTCTCTGCTTGCAAATAAATAAAATATTAAAACAGACAAAAAAAAAAAAAAAGAAAGAAAGAAAGGGCCAGGTGTGGTGGCGCACGCCTTTAATCCCAGCACTTGGGAGGCAGAGGTAGGAGGATCGTCTTGAGTTCGAGGCCACCCTGAGACTCCATAGTGAATTCCAGGTCAGCCTGGGCTAGAGTGAGACCCCACCTCGAAAAACCAAAAAAAAAAAAAAAAGGAAGAAAGAAAGAAGGTGAAAGAAAAAAAGAAGAAAGAGAGTAAGGAAGGAGAGAAAGGAAGGAAGGAAGGAAGGAAGGAAGGCAGGAAGGCAGGCAGGAAGAAAGGAAGGAAGGAAGGAAGGAAGGAAGGAAGGAAGAAAGAAAGAAAGAAAGAAAGAAAGAAAGAAAGAAAGAAAGAAAGAAAGAGAGCCGGGTGTGGTGGCACATGCCTTTAATCCCAGCACTCAGGAAGCAGAGGTAGGAGGATTGCTGTGAGTTTGAGGCCACCCTGAGACTACATAGTGAATTCCAGGTCAGCCTGGGCTGCAGTGAGACCCTACCTCGGAAAACCAAAAAAAAAGAAAGAAAGAAAGAAAACAAACATAGGGCCCCTTATGCTCACTCTTACCAAGAATTCTCACCTGTAAAAATATCTGAATTCCTACCAAAATAGGCTGTGGTAGTTGGTTTTTGTTTGGGGGGGGGGCTTTGTTTTGTTTTTGCTTATTTGAAGCAGGGTCTCACTCGAGCCCCGGCTGACCTTGGAACTCCGTCTAAAACCCAGGCCAGCGGGACAGGCTGGAGTGCCAGCTCCCGCTTGGCTTGCTCGTGCTCCAGCCGGAGGTAATTTAGTTCTCAGAGATTAACAGAGGCCACGGCAGTGGAGTCGTGAGCATAAACCTCAGGGCACTCCACACGCTCTGCCCTTCCCACTCTCTCATGACGCTGTGCCAGCGTCGCCCATTCATCTGTTGGTCGTTGGGCCTCTGCCATGAGCCAGGCTTGTGCCAACCCCAGCCACAGCAGAACTGAGTCATTTGTCCAGCGGCTAAAAGGGTCCCAGCATCTTCGGGCTGGAGGACAGAGCTGGACCCCGGGGCCTGTGAGGTCTCAGGACTCCGAGGCGGCCAGGGTAACTGCTCCCATCAGGGAAAGAGTCCTTCCTGTATTCTGAACTTGGAACATGGGACCTCAGTGGGGGACAGGGTGTTGGTGTGCAAGTCCTCAGTGAACCAGATTCTAGTGTGCAAGCAGCCCTCGGTCCTGTGAGAGGGAATGGAGAGGTCTGGGAAGGTAGATTTCCTGGGTGCTCCCCTCCCAGAGCCACGCTACCCCACCTCACCTCTCAGGACCTGAGGGTGCCTACCGGTCACCCTCTAACCACTCCCCCAGCCCAGGTCAGCCTCTTGTCCCTGCTCTATTCATCAAGGGCATGACAGCTAAAATTCATTTGAAGATGAAGAAAGTGCCCGCTAATCCGTTCTGCAAGACATTGATAGACTAGCAGCTCGGGGAGACTTGCACAGCAGTAATGAAATTAGGCTAAAACTGCTGGCGGATTGCAGATAATTGCCCTTGTCTGTCACGAGGAATAACATCTCCCAAATCCAACACAATGATTGTTCAACTTGCAGGAATTTCTGTTCTATTTTTTTTTTTTTTAAGGAATAAAAGGCAAGGTACACAGGGGGAACCTTTGCCTAGACCCCAGCCTGGGGTGGGCTATGGGGATGGTAGGCTGACCACTGCTCTGCCCAGTCCAAGAGGGGATGGAGAGACCCAGAGGCAGATGGAGCACTGGTGACAGTCCCCAGACACCCTTCCCAAGGTTCCATCCCTGAGCCTTGACTTGAATCCCCCACTCCATCCCCCCAGCATGTTCCAAGGGGTAAAACCCAGTGCAGAAAGCCAGAACCAAGTAAATCTTTTTTTTTTTTTTAAATTAAATCCTAAGAGATTTTTATTATACAATTTGATATTACATTTGTAAAATGGTAGATATAACAATATGAAGAACCAGGTAAATCTTGAAGAACAGGACTAGCTCTGGGATCTTTACCGGACAGAATCTGGCTGCAAGAAGGCTCATAGGACTGTGTAAAAGTGGTATTTGCATGAGTTTGAAGCATTAATTCTCCATTAAGAGAAGGAACTGTGGGGGCTGGAGAAATGGCTTAGCAGTTAAGGTGCAGGACTGCTGAGCCTAAGGACCCAGATTCGATTCTTCAGGACCCACGTAAGGCAGATGCACAAGGGGGCGCATGCATCTGGAGTTCATTTGCAGTGGCTGAAGGTCCTGGCGTGCCCATTCTCCCTCTCTCTCTCTCTCTCTCTCTTTCTCTGACTCTCTCTCTCTCAAATAAACAAATTAAAATAAGATATTGAAAAAGAACTGTGGGGGGAGGGACGGCTAATGGGTCTGGCGCAGTTGAAGCCAGGCACACATTTCCAGGCTGTAGGGCATGATGGGCAAGCAGTTGGCACTCCATCACACCAGCGGAGCCGTCATCCTGGACCGCTCGTTGTTAACTACAGGCATCTGACTGTCAGCGTGATGGATCTTTTCACAGGGTTAGCTGTCCTGCAAGTGTGATGTCAGTGTCATCGGATGATGTCAGAGAACATTTGAATGTCACCGTCATGCAAATGCCAGCAGCCCAGAAAGCCTACATCCTCTCATAGGAAGCTGCAGTGTCAAGATCACAGGCTATTCACGCAGAATCCGGAAGTCTTAGGTTTTGCTTTAAACTTTTTTTTGACACATAAGGCAACCCACCCGCCTAAGAATACACTCGAGAAATCAAATGGTATTAATTATAAAACTCTCAACCTACCAGGCGTGGTGGTGCACGCCTTTAATCCCAGCATTTGGGAGGCAGAGGTGGGAGGATCACCATGAGTTCAAGGCCAGCCTGAGACTACATAGTGAATTCCAGGTCAGCCTGGGCTAGAGCGAGAGCCTACCCTTGCAAAAAAGCAAATCAAAAAACTCAGCCTATGAGTGAACAATGTTTGAATATAGCTTTTTGAATATTCCATGGGAGGAAAGAGGAAGTCTCACTTGGCTTGGGAAAAGCCACCTGTGACTGAGTCGCCAGCCACAGTGGCCACACTTTGAGTGAGACCCGGCTGTTACTGAAAAGAACTAACTAGCCTTGAGACTTGGGTTTTTGACAGCTGTGTTCTCAAAAATGCACGAAGTTGCCTGTCACTGCTGGCACAGCCAGTGATGATGGCATTCGACTTTCAAGTAAAATTAGAATTTGGAGCACCTGTACCTGCCACAGAGGGCTTGACATTCCTGTGTTTCGAAATACTTTCCTAAAGACAGGGGTGATAATAATTGTGTCTTTTCTTCCTTCCTTCCTTCCTTCCTTTCTTTCTTTCTTTCTTTTTTCTTTTTTTTCTTTTTTTTTTTTTTTGAGGTAGGGTCTCGCTCTAGCTCAGGCTGACCTGGAATTCACTATGTAGTCTCAGGGTGGCCTCCAACTCACAGCGATCCTCCTACCTCTGCCTCCCGAGTGCTGGGATTAAAGGCGTGCGCCACCATGCCCGGTTAACTGTGTCTTTTTTTTTTAAAAAAAAATACTTTATTTATTTCAGAGAGAGAGAGAGAAGGAAAAAAAAAGGGAGGAAGGGAGGGGAAGAGAGAGAGAACGGGCCCACCAGGACCTCCAGCCACTGCAAATGAACTCCAGATGCATGTGCCACCTTGTGCATCTGGCTTCCGTGGGTACTGGGGAATTGAACCTAGGTCCTTAGGCTTCACAGGCAAGCACATTAACTGTTAAGCCATCTCTCTAGTTCCCCCCCTTTTTTTTAACTGTTATGTTATAAAACATTGGATGAGCTATTTACCAATATTTTTCCAGTGGCCAATGTGCAATGCTCAAAGTTCCCTTCAATAGAACAAAAGGATTGACCTGAGCAGGTGAGGAAAAGCGTGACTCCAGGTTGGGGAGATGGCTTAGTGGGTAAAGTGCTCATCAGTCAAACATGAGGACCTAAGTTTCATCCCCAGAACCCCACATTAAAAAAAAAAAGGCCTGGAGAGATGGCTTAGCGGTTAAGTGCTTGCCTGTGACGCCTAAGGATCCCGGTTCGAGGCTCGATTCCCCAGGACCCATGTTAGCCAGATGCACAAGAGGATGCATGCATCTGGAGTTCGTTTGCAGTGGCTGGAAGCCCTGGCGCACCCATTCTCTCTCTCTCTCTCTCTGTCTCTGTCTCCTTCTCTCTGTCACTCTCAAATAAATAAAATAAAATAAAATAAAATAAAATAAACAAAAAAATTAACAAACAAAAAAGCCAAGTATATTAATGTGGTTTGTGATCCCAGTGCTGGGCAGATGGAGATAGTAGATCCCTATAGGTCACAGGATAGGCAATCTAGCCTACTCAAATCCAGCCTGTCTCAGAAACAGGTGGACGGCCCCTGAGGAATGATGATTGAAGTTGTCCTCTGGCCTCCACGTGTATGTGAACAAACAGACAGAGAGATGCGCCTCAGTGTGGTTTCAGACATTCAGATAGTGAACGACACATCATAACCAGCAGTTCGGGAATTGCTCGTGAGGGGTTTGGATTTAGAGCCACAGAGGACCGAGACCCAGAAGGCCTCTGAGGCTAGATTTACTCTAGGTCACAGCCTGGTCTCTTCACCTGCTCCAAATTTGCACATTCCCCCAGCTCCTGTGAGAAGAAGATCAGAGAATCCAAATGCAATTTGCGGTGGTTTGAACTCGTGTTCTGAAAACGAGGTCCCCAGCTGGTGACAATTTAGGAACTGAAGCCTCCTGGAGGTGATTATTACTGGGGGCGGGCTTATGGGTGTTAGAGCCAGCTTCCCCTTGCCAGTGTTCAGCCCATTCTCCTGCTGCTGTTGTCCCTGTGACGTTGGTCAGGGGGTGATGTCCACCCTCTTCTCATGCCACATTTCCCCCTGCCATCACGGAGCTTCCCCTTGCGTCTGTAAGCCAAAATAAACCCTTTCCTCCCACAGGTTGCTTTTGGTCGGGTGCTTTGTGCCAACAACGTGAAGGTAACCTCAACAGCCTTCTGTCAAACCAGGTACCAAGGAGACTGGCAGAGGCGTAAGCCAGTGACTGAACCCCAATTTCTAGGTGCTGGAGCTGAGCTTGGATTTAAACTATGGACCTAAAATCTGATGGGTGAAGGTTTTCTCTTGTCTCCTGCCCAGGCATCTGGGAGGTAGGGTAGTGGCAAAGTCATTCCCTGACACTTTGGGCATGTTATCATTCTGCCCGGGGTTGTTGGGGGCCAGGCCCAAGCAAGGAGCAGTCAGGCCCCTATCCCTGGGCCTGGCAGGAGATGACCAGGGCAATTGGCAGTAATGGATTGCAGGCCGGGCGGGTGGTGGCTGGGTGAAGGAGTACGCCAGCCCCAGCCTGTAATGCCTCATGCGCCAGGTCTGGCACGGGTAATTTACTGCCACCAACAATAACATATTTCACTTCCCGTCGCCCCGATGGAGATTAGTTGTGTTTGAAAGTGGCTGAGTACACAGTCAATTCCGCTTAAGCGGTTACACTCAACCGAGCACAGATAATGCCCCTCGGAACATGTGTCTGGCCTCCTGCAGCTTGGGGCGGGGCTCGGAGAGGAGGCTAGGGGTCCCCCCGCCCCAGGAAGAGGTTGCAGCTGTCACTAGCAGGGACCCAGGAAGTATGAAGTGGGGCACTTGGGGCTGTGCAAAGAATTGTGCATTCCTTTGACTCCACTTCCGTTACCTATTATCTGTCTCTCTCTCTCTCTTTTTTCTTTGGTTTTCCAAGGTAGGATCTCTCCCTAGCCCAGGCTGACCTGGACTTCATTATATAGTCTCAGGCTGGCCTTGAATTCACAGCAATCCTCCTGCCTCTGCCCCCCAAGGACTGGGATTAAAAGCATGTGCCACCACGCCCAGCTCTCTCTCTCTCTCTCTCTTTTGACATAGTCTGGTGGAGCCCAGGCTGGCCTCAAACTCATTATGTAACCAATTAGGACCTGAACTTCAGACCCTCCTGCCTCCACCTTCTGATTGCTGGGATTACAGGTATGTGGTGCTGGGGGATTGAACTCAGGGTTTCATAGATACTAGGAAAGCATTCTACCAACAGAATGCCCATGTTGCTTTTTAAAAAGTCATTCATTCAACAAATCCTGTGACTTAGCCCAGGACATCTGTGTAGCCTTTGGGTACAGACTTTTCAAATCCACGATTACTCTTTTTTGTTTGTTTGCTTTTCAAGGCTCTTGCTCTAGCCCAGGCTGACCTGGAATTCACTATTTGGTCTCAGGGCGGCCTTGAACTCACAATGATCCTCCTACCTCTGCCATCCGAGTGCTGTGATTAAAGGCATGTACCACCATGCCCAGCTAGATTATTTCTTTTTCTTTTTCTTTTTGGTTTTTCAAGGTAGGGTCTCACTCTAGCCCAGGATGACACAGAATTCACTATGTAATCTCAGGGTAGCCTCGAACTCACAGCAATCCTCCTACCTCTGCCTCCCTAGTACTGTAATTAAAGGCATGCACCACCACACCTGGCTATTTCTTTTTATTGTTTGATTTTTGGAACAGGGTTTTGCTACACAGCCTGACTGGCCTTGAACTTAGGACCCTCTTGCCTCAGAAAGGTGGCAAGGGGGAGGGTCAATCAAATTCAAGATATTCTGAATAAGAGATATGAAAATCTACTTTTTTTTTGAATAATGGCACATCCAGAAGCCATAGATTGTTACTAGAAAATTTTCAGTGCCAGGGATGGGATACCTTCCAGTGAGTTGTTGGCCAGGGAGGTCCCTGTTGCCTCCAAAACATTATAGGCTATTGCCAAGGCCCTTGGTTTCCCGTGAGAAAGAGATGGTAAGACACTATTGCTGAAGACTTCACATGCCTGGGTGGCAGTCACTAGAAATCAACCTGGTCCTGAGCAGAAAACCTTCCCCTGTAGCCCAGCCAACTGAAAGTTGGAAAAAGCTGCACTATATGCAGGCTTATGGGAGACAGAAGTCATCAGTGGTGAAAACAGTGGACACTGGAAGCCTCAAGTTTGGCCAAATGACTGAATGAGTGCAATAGTGGCATGTCTGCTCTGGGGGAAAACAACTGCTCTCTTATTGGACTGAGGCCCACTCTATGGGAGGGAATGCATGCCTGGTACTGAAAACCTAATCAAAAGCCTATGGAAGGGGTGGTCATGAGCCTTAGGGGTATAAAGCCTGCTCTTGTCTGGATAAATGCATATATTTCTCTAACCAAATTGCCCTGAAATCACTACACTTAATGTTCATACTCATATATTAATGCTACTCTCACTTCTGGTTAGAGAAGCTTCTCTTTTCAGATGGTGATGACCACCGGGATGACCCAAAAGGCAACATAGTGCTGAGAAGAAGGGACGGAGGAGTGTCCAGCACTGAAACACCTCACACCCTCCAAAGCTCAGGGTCCATTGTGGAAGAGGTGGCGGAAAGAATGTAAGAGCCAAAGGAAGGGTACCACTCCCTACATACAACTGTTCAGACAGAATTTGGCCTCGATGTCCAAGACCTCACAGTGCCTAGCAATACCTACACAAGACCCTCATAATGGGAGAAAAAGATGATGACATCAAATTAAAAGAGAGACTAATGGAGAGAGGGAGGGGATATGACAGAGAACCCAGTTGTGAAGGGGAAAGCAGGAAGGGAAGGGAAATACCATGGTTTGTTGTCTGTAAGTATAGAAGTTGTCAATAAATGAATATATATTAGAAATCCCCCAACCAAGAGCAGCTTGTGGGAGTTCTGGGGTTACAGGTGGGATTGCAGATGGGATCCATGATTGTGTTTGCTCTAATACCACCCCCAAGAGGCAGCTTTTCTTCCCAGCTTCCAGAAGAAGGTTTGGTAGCTTTTCCAAGATGACACACCTGTCACTAGATGGAAATAGAATTTGATTCCAGGTTCAAGGAGGGTTTTGACCTTCGATTGCTCCTGGTGGCTTCGATTCTTCCACCTTGTCATCCTCTCAGCTCAGCAATGGCTCCAGGGCTCCTAGGCAAACTCATAAGTCATGTTCCCTGTACACCTATGTTCCAGTTAACCAGCGGGCTCCAGCACTTGGCTTGGAATCTCTGGCTAATGGTGGGGTTCCCACAGCAGGGCAGGGGTACAGTGTGCCTGACTTGAGGCTGGTCAGAGTCCTGGGCCTGGGTATCTCTAACCCCTCGCCAGTGGCTTCTTGACATCCTCAGTGGGGCCAAGTGAGCTGGGGATCCCCATGCCCAGGTTCTTCCCCAACGGGCCTGCCCCCAGCACTTGGAGGGTACGCACGGAGGCCCGGCACCGGCCCCTTCTCTTCTCTTTACAACACACGTTGTGTCCAGGACAGGAAGGACCTTACACACGCACCCCAGGAACACCAGCTCACCCATGTTCACACCCATCCCCTCAAACAGCCACTCTTGCCTATCCCTTCCTCACATCCAGGCAGGTCTGTCCCAGGAGGAGGGGTCTTGGGCGGGCCCTGGGAAGAGCCCTTCAGGCCTTGGCAGTGGGCTCAGACAGCTAGAGAACAGGGTTTAGAATCCCTCTTTCCAATGTACTCAGGAGAACTACAGACACCCCCACCCCACCTTCTCAGCCCTGCAGAAAGGGGCTCACTGGGCCCTCCGAGAAGCAGGTGGCCTTCGTCCCATGTGTGCTGCTCCCAGAAGCCTTGCTCATAGGAAGGCTTGCCTTCTACACCATTGTCGCAGTCAGGTTCACATTGCTGGTAGAAATCACCCAACCAAGATCAGCTTGTGGGAAAAAGAGGTTTATTTTGGCTTACAGGCTCGAGGGGAAGCTCAACGATGGCAGGGGAAAACGACGGAATGAGCAGAGGGTGGACATCACCCCCTGGCCATCATAAGGTGGACCATAGCAACAGGAGAGTGTGCCAAACACTGGCAAGGGGAAACTGGCTATAACACCCATAAGCCCGCCCCCAACAATACACTGCCTCCAGGAGGCGTTAATTCCCAAATCTCCATCAGCTGGGAACCTAGCATTCAGAGCACCTAAGTTTGTGGGGGACACCTGAATCCAACCACCACAACCACACTCCAACCCCTGGTGACCATGCCAGTGTCCAGGTCCAGGACGACGCTTCTGGAGAACTGAAGAGCAGTGGTGTATCACACAAAGTGGGACCTTCTGCTACCATGGCTGTCACAGTCACACTGTGAGTAAGGGACCTCTACTGAGGATTGAGCTCCGCCCCCCCCCCCCCCCACACACACACAGAGTGCCTGCCTGGGCCAGGCCCTGCATGCACGTCATCCCACGGAAGCCTCTAGGAGCCTATTGGTAGCCATTCCCGTTCCCTTTCTCAGGAGGACACCGAGACCCATCCGCAAGGGGACAGTGAGAAGACACACCCTGGGAAGGATGAGCCAGGATCCAGCCTAGGTCTGGAGGCCCATGGGAAATCCCAGGTTCAGGCATGTCTCGTGCTGTGCAGGATGCAGACGCTGTGCCACCAGATTGATGTCGTCCAAGCCACACTTGTTCATCTACATCTGGGGACACCACAGATGACCCTACTGACAATGCGACAGTTTATCTGTCACCTGACCTCAGTGGGGCGGATGTCCTCCAGATACATTGATTTCACTTGGCATGGGATTCTTTTTTTTTTTTTAATTTTTTTGTTCACTTTTTATTTATTTATTTGAGAGCGACAGACACAGAGAGAAAGGCAGAGAGAGAGAGAGAGAGAGAGAAAGAAAGAGAGAATGTGTGTGCCAGGGCCTCCAGCCCCTGCAAACGAACTCCAGACGCGTGCGCCCCCTTGTGCATTTGGCTAACGTGGGTCCTAGGGAATCAAGCCTCGAACCGGGGTCCTTAGGCTTCACAGGTAAGTGCTTAACCACTAAGGATTCTATCTAGGTGACACTGTCAGTGACTGGGGATACTGTTTCAGGATACTGCATGTCAGAATATGTGACATGTCCTCTGTGAACTTACACGGTCATTGTCACACTGTTTATCTGTCCATAGCACCGAGTGACTTCTGTGTGATACTGTCTACGTGGTTCTTTGACATTGTCTGATTTGGATGTGTACTCCATGGACCCCATCAGGGTGACCCTCTGCATGTCTGTGTGACACTTGGTCTCCTTGACCCTGTCAGGATGACCTGTGCGTGTCTGTGACACTGTCTAAGTGACCCGTGCATGTCTGTGACACTATTTGTTGCCATAACACCATCTGGGTGACTTCTGGGCACATCTGTGTGAGGCTGTTTGTCTGTCTCATGACACTGTATGACCTGCGGAGTGTGTCTGTGTAGCCCTGCTTATCTGTGGCTGTGATATGGTCTAGATGGCCCATGAAAGTCTTTGTGACACTGTTTTGGGCTGTCCATGACCCCCCCCCCATCCAGTGACTGTGTATGTCCAGTCGGGGCTGTCCCCTTGAGGACTGTCTCCAGCCTGTGGAGTGAGTCCCGCTGCACCCTGAGTGGAAGAGACTTGTGGCCACTGGACCCCCTTGAGTCTCCATCTAAGCATAGGTTTTGCCCCAGATTCCCGGCTGTCCCCGACAGCCACAGGCAGGGTGCCCACTGCTGGGCAGGTGACTTTGTCATCTCTCCCTAATCTTTGTCTTCAGGGACAGTAGCAGGGTCTGCCATCCTGGGCTGGACCCTTCTCCAGCCAAATAGAGAGTAGGCAGTTGGAAGCCAGCTTGGGCTACATGCGACTGTCTCAAAACGAAAACAAAACAAAGGAGAAAACCAAGCCAGGGCTGGGTGTGGCGGCACATACCCAGCACTCAAGCAGCAGAGGATCGCTACGTGTTCGAGGCCAGCCTGGGAACCTTTAGATGGGGCAGGTAACTTGTGTTAAGGCCACACAACAAGGCTTGGCTCAAAGCCAAGAAGCTCAGGGTAGCCTGATGAGTTCCCCACACTCCTTTCTAAGATGTGCGACATGAGGCAGGGATCATTCACCCCTGTTGCGGAGCTAATTCCTCCCCAACCATTCCCTCCTGGAGGAGGCCGGAGGGAGACCCATCACACTCAGCAAGCGAGCAATTCACAAGCCTTCGAGAAGCTCCTGAAATTTGCAAGATTCTCAAGGCTCCTCCTCTCAGCAGTGCGGGGAGAGAAGACTGGGGCAGTTGGACAGGTTGGGTGGTGGGCATCCCAAGATGCCCGTCTGGGATTCACCACCCCACCCTGGGGTGGGCTTTTTAGGTGTTGCAGCTGCCTTTGAGGTTGGGCATGCTTCTGTAAGCAACACCCAAACTCCCTGGTTCCCCAGGCTGCACTTTGGTTGGATGGAACTTTATTCTGTCATCTGTCACCTACCTGGGGTAAAGAAACATCTATTCTCATCACCCACCCCCAGGAAAAGTTACAGGGCACATCCCCCCTTTGCAGATGGCAAAACTGAGGCTCCAAGAGGGGATGTGACTCCCAAGCCAGTGCTCTTACCCACCTCAATCTCCCATGGATATAGATTGCCACAATGGGGGTGGTGGGAGGGCCGGGCAGGCAAAGAGCCTGATAGGGACAAAGAGCCCCTGTGGCCACACAATGGTGGCAATCAAAGCCGGATGGCAGGCACTGGGCTCCAGGAGCAGCTCAGAGCCCACCTGCAGCTTCCCATACACAATGAGAAGTCTATGCTGCTGGGGTCACAATGGGAGCCCTGTGTTGGGCGCCAGCCTCTCCCTGTGCCGCTCTGGGACAGGAGACAGTATGGCAGCTGGCGCCTGGCCCAGGGAACCATGGGTGATATGGGGGAGTGGACACTGTGGGGACAGTGGTCAGCCTACCCACACAGTATCATCTGGAAGGTCTCTCTTTCCTGGCTCACCACCCCCTCTCCCCCATCACCAGTGGCCCATTACCATGCCTAAAAGTGTGCAGCTTGCTCTCCGTGTCCTGGCCTTTGTGTCAGCAAAGCAGATCTCAGTTTCTTCATCTGCAAAATGGGCATCAGAGAAATTACTTCACAGAAGTGCTAGGAGAATTTCATGCAAGGGAGAACATGGGGCAGCGTAAGGTAATGGCTTGAGGCTTACTAGGTCTTTTTTTTTTTCCAGGATGGGGGGATGATTGAGATGGAAGAGTGAGTGGATGGGTTAATGGATGAGTGGTTAGATTAGTGCTATAGGTGTGAGACGGGTGGGTGGATAGATGGAGGAATGGATGGTGGGTGGATAGATGGAGGAATGGATGGTGGGTGGATAGATGGAGGAATGGATGGTGGGTGGATAGATGGAGGAATGGATGGTGGGTGGGTGGATAGATGGAGGAATGGATGGTGGGCGGGTGGATGGAAGGAAAGATGGATGGGTATATATGGGTTGATGGAGAGATTGGTGGTAAGGGTCTGGATAGCTGGTGGAAGAAGAAATGACAGGACAATGGTGGCGATGGTTAGGGAAGGCTTCCAGAGTATCGGCCATGTGCAGGGAGCATGGTTTCTGGTTTCTTTGTTTTTTTTTCTCCCCTCCCACATGGACCAAGGTGGGAGAATCCAATAGCAAACCTGGAAACAGTGTGGGAACAAACTCTGCACTCCTGAAGACCAATCCAAGGACAAGGAAGGGAGTGGGAGGGACATTCAAGAGTAACAAAAATCTGGAGCTGGAGAGATGGCTTAGCGGTTAAGGCGTTTGCTTGCAAAGCCAAAGGATCCCAGTTTGATTCTCCAGGCATGCACATTCTCCCTTTTTCTCTCAATAAAAAAAAGAGTAACAAAAACCTGATCATCTTCCACAGTCCACGGCAACTCAATCGGGGCCCCTCCCTATGTTGGAGGGAGCTTTCTGCCAATAAACTTTCATTTCCTCCTTGTTACACCTGTCTTCTGTCTCCTGGTTCTTTATCCAATGGAGAAGAACACACCTGCTGGCCAGGGTATCAGGGTGGCACCCTACGTGGCACGCAAGTGCAAATCCTCCGAACTTCTGTTCTAAGGTCAACATTGATCAAGCCTAACCAAGACGTAACCAGGGGAGAAGTGACTGTAAGTGTCCTCCCCCCCCCCCCCAGCTTTCCACATTTATTTTATTTTTATTTATTTATTTGACAGAGAAAGAGGGAGAGAGAGAGAGAGAGAGAGAATGGGCACACCAAGGCCTCCAGCCACTGCAAACGAACTCCAGACAGGTGTGCCCCCTTGTGCATCTGACTAACGTGGGTCCTGGGGAATCGAACCTGGGTCCTTTGGCTTTGCAGGCAAACGCCTTAACCGCTAAGCCATCCCTCCAGCCCTCAGCTTTCCAAATTTGTGGAGGAATGCCACAGTGAGTATGGCAGAACTTGTTGGCAGCCCCATCTTTCCCTCTCTTGCACCAGTGCTCCCCCTTTCCCCCCTCGCCACCAAAGAATGAGTGGCAGACTGTTCTATCCTGGCCAGTAATGGGCGATCTTTTTCCAAAGACTGTGGGATTTCTCCTTCTCTCTTCAAGCACTTGATTTTATTAAACATCTGTGCCCTCCCTTGGACCCTCTCCCTCTCTGCTCTCATTAGCACCCAGGGGACCTGGACTCAGCTTAGACCGGTTTATTCCTTTCCTAGGACGCTTCCTTCACCATGCTCCCCCATGGGTGCGCCATCTTGCTGGAGAACTGTCCATCACTCCTTAATGGCAGGGGCTACATCGACGGGCGCTGACTTACAATCCCCAGCAATTTTCAGATCCTTGGCCACTTATTCAAGCCAGAAGAAGGAATCTCTCCCAGTACCTAATGGTCCAGTTCTCAAAACTGTTAGGTGCGACCCTTGTGGTTTTATCACTCTTTTTTTTTTTTGTTTGTTTGTTTGTTTATTTGTTTTTTTCAAGGTAAGGTCTCACTCTAGTCCAAGCTGACCTGGAATTCACTCTGTAGTCTCAGGGTGGCTTCGAAGTCACAGCAATCCTCCTACCTCTGCCTCCCGAGTGCTGGGATTAAAGGCGTGTGCCGCCAGGCCCGGCTGAGTTTTGTCACTCTTAACACTCCTGATATAAGCAGGATGATCTCTGAATTGTGATGTTTTACAAATATCAGTGGCCTGGGCTGGTGAGGCATGGGTACTCACAGACAATAATGCACTCATGGGGGGGCGGGGGGCTCAGGGAGGTTGTTTAGGTCAAACTGAAGGCAATCTCTCTTCCATCCTGGGGACACCCAAGATGAAGATGGAGACTTGGATCTGAGGGGAAACCCTAGTACTGTGTATCTCTTATTTTTGCTTACACATGGGTGTAAAGGCTTCCAAGATCACACCCGACACACCTCTGGGATGCCTTCTGGATTGGCAAACCCTTCACAAGGAGGACCTGGATTTCCTCTGTACCTGAGCATGGCCCAAGTGTCCCCTGGGGGACGGGGAAATGTGGCCCTCAGGGGAATCGGAAACTGTGACACCATTTGACAGCTTGATCTTTTCTGTAGAAAACTAGAGGGAAATACCCAATGTGCAGATTTTATTTTTATTATTATTATTATTTTGGT
The DNA here is from genome assembly GCA_036346955.1 of Dipus sagitta. NCBI lineage: Eukaryota > Metazoa > Chordata > Mammalia > Rodentia > Dipodidae > Dipus > Dipus sagitta. The sequence continues at coordinate 12,744,429 of CM070782.1, forward strand.
TTTTCGAGGTAGGGTCTCATTCTGGTCCAGGCTGACCTGGAATTCACCATGTAGTCTCAGGCTGGCCTCGAACTCACGGTGATCCTCCTACCTCTGCCTCCCGAGTGCTGGGATTAAAGGCGTGTGCCACCACGCCCAGCCAATGTGCACATTAAAAAAAGAACTTTATTTTTATTTATTTATTAGAGAGAGAAGGAGAGAGAGAGAGAGAGAGAGAGAGAGAGAGAATGGGTGCACCAGGGCCTCCAGCCAATACAAACGAACTCCAGACACATGCACCCCCTTGTGCATCTAGCTTACATGGGTCCTGGGGAATTGAACCGAGGCCCTTTGGCTTTGCAGGCAAATGCCTTAACTGCTAAGCCATCTCTCCAGCCCAGATTTTTAAAAATTATTTATTTATTTGACAAAGAAAGAGGGAGGGAGGGAGAGAGGGAGAGAGAATGAGCGTGCTAGGGCCTCTAGCCGTTGAAAATGGCTCCAGATGCATGCGCCCCTTGTGCATCTGGCTAACGTGGGTCCTGGGGAATCAAACCTGGGTCCTTTGGCTTTGCAGGCAAATGCCTTAACTGTTAAGCCATCCCTCCAGACCAGATTTTTTTTTTTAATCTAAGAAGTTACCTTCACCTAATACATGGATGTAGACTTGACTCCCTAGTGATGGTCTATGCCCTGACATAAGACCTAATGCCATCCAGTCACCCACGCAACCCCAATACATGGAGAAAGGGACCCCTTGTCTCAATCACTATTCATCCCAGACCTACATACCCTACAACCCCTGGAGAGATGCCCTTTCCGTCCTGGGCCCTCTGCTCGACCAATTGGAATGTTTCCCCTAAGGACTGTCCCCAGGCTTCTGGGAGTATACATCCCAGTTGTCGTCTCCTTTCTCCTTACTGGAAACTCAAGGAAGCTCAGAGAGATTTGGGGAGTTTCACAGATGATCTGAATCACTATGTACAAACCTTTGACAAGTTGAACCAGCTTTATGATCTAACTTGGAGACCTGTCACTCTCCTCCTTGACCAAATCCTGACCTTCCCTTGAAAGGCAACAGGTGACAGAAAAAGCAGCTGTCACAAGGGATGACTACCGTTTATCCCATCTTGGGGGCTCCTGTAAGCAGGAGGAACAAGTGGATCACAATTCCCACTGGCTCACAGGGGGTTCCTGACTCTAATCCCAGTAGGGATTTCTACAACCCTCCACCCCCCGCAGCCCCCCTCAGACACATGGAAGACAAAACATCTTCTGTATTGCATCCTGAAAGGATTAAGGAGGGCCAAAGTTAAAACTACAAATTCTGCCAGATTGGCTTCCATCTATCAGGAAGGAAAAGGGATCCTCTTAGACTTCTCCTGAGGCTATGGGAGGCCCTGCAGAAACACGCTGTGGTAGAACCTGGAACAATGGAGGGAAATATCCTCTTGAAAGACAAATTTCTGGGCCAGAGAGATGGCTTAGCAGTTAAGGCGCTTGCCTATGAAGCCAAAGGACCCAGGTTCAATTCTCCAAGACCCACGTAAGCCAGATGCACAAGGTGGTGCATGTGTCTAGAGTTCATCTGCAGTGGCTGAAGGCCTTGGCATACCCATTCAATCTCTGTGTATCTGCTTCTCTCTCTCTCTCTCTCTCTCTCTCGAATATAAATAAATAAATAAATAACAAAATAATAAAGACAATTAATAACCCACTGGCACCTGACATGAGGAAATTCCAAAAGTTGGCCAATGAACCAGGCCGGTCTTTTTTTTTTTTTTTTTTAAGGGGAGAGGTGGGCTGGAGAGATGGTTTAACTAAAGGACCCAGGTTCGATTCCCCAGGACCCACGTAAGCCAGATGCACAAAGTGCCACATGCATCTGGAGTTCATTTGCAGTGGCAAGAGACCCTAGAGTACTCACTCTCTGCTTACAGATAAGTCTTAGGTCTCTCTCTCTCTCGCCTCTTTCACTCTCTCTCTCATAAATAAAATAGCTTTTTTTTTTTTTTTTAAGGGAGAGGGCAGCTTGGCAAGGTGATAGCTTTAATCCCAGTACTTGGGAGGCAGAGGATCGCCGTGAGTTCGAGGCCACCCTGAGACTACATAGTGAATTCCAGGTCAGCCTGGGCTAGAGGGAGAGCAAATAGAGGCTGGTCCAAGACCTAAGACTAATAAAGAACTCAGTGGTTCCCCTCCGCCCAGTGGCCCTAACCCCTAGACTTTGCTAAGCCAAGTTCCGTCTGATACTACCTGCTATTCTGTCCTGGATTTGAAGGATGCCTTCTCCATTTCCCTTCACCCTGCCAGCCAAGCTTTGCTTGATGTTGAAGACACTACTTGGGAGCTCCCAAATGGTGGGTGTCCAGAGAGGGCAAGATGGCACTGGGCCTCAGTTCCCAGGCTCCAATTTCCCTCACTAGGTTCCTGAGACATGGGTGACATTAGAGCCCTGGTTCCCAGGCCTGAATCTTTTCCAGGGCTTGGAGCTCCCCTGCATGGCTTCTGTTGTTCCAAGCAACTAACAGGTCCATGTCGCCCCTGTAGACATCAGAATGGGACATGAACTAATGCAGTGGATCTAATTGCAAATCCAGAAACAACAGGGAACAAAGCCTATACTCCTGAAGACCAATCCAAGGATGGGGAAGAAAAGGGGAAGGACGGTATAAAGTGATAAAAACTTGATCCCCAGGGGCTGGAGGAGTCACTCAGTGGTTAAGACCCTTGCCTGCAAAGCCTGATTACACCGGTTTGATTCCCCAGTATCCATATAAAAGCAGATGCACAAAGTGGCATAGGTATCTGGAATTCATTTACAGTGGCTAGAGGCCCTGGTGCACACATTCCCTCTTTTTCTCTCTCTCTCTCCTCTTTCTCACTAATAAATAAATATTTTTTAAAAAGGGAGAGGGCAGATGGCCATGGTGGTGCACGCCTTTAATCCCAGCACTCAGGAGGCAGAGGTAGGAGGATCGTCGTGAGTTCGAGGCCACCCTGAGACTACATAGTCAATTCCAGGTCAGCCTGGGCTAGAGTGAGACCCTACCTCGAAAAAACCATTGGAGTCCATGGCAGTTTGTTAAGGCTCCTTCCTATATCCCAGGAAGCTTTCTGTCAATAAACTTTCTCTTCCCCCTGCCACACTCGTCTGCCCACCACCCAGTTCTTTATGCAGTGGAGAAGAACCCACCCACAAGCCGCCAGGATCAGCATGGCATTTTCAAGGGTCTTCCATGTCACCGTTTGCACTGATGATCCGCTTATGCCTGGACTGTGTCCATTATCGTGTGGACACTCGGACTGTGACCACGCTCCAGCGAGCCTGGGTAATGGTGCTCAGAGCCTTTGTGCGCAAGTCCCGGTGTGGACAACCCTCTCTCCTTCCCGGGAAGATACTGAAGAGAGGGGTCACGCTCTCGGTCACGCTCTTGAGCTCTGTGATGGTATTTTGGCAGTTCTGGACCTCTCTGTTGGCCTGCTACTGGTGGGGGGGGGTGTGTGTGTGTGTGTGTGTGTGCTGACATAGAGGGTGGGTGGGACAATCTGAAGGTGAGTGGAGCTCCCAGGCCACCTGTCGTGGCATCTTGGTAAGTCTTTTCATCTCAAAGTTTGTACCTCCTTGGCTGCCATGCAGACAGTCCAGGCGGCCTCCCAGAATGTCAGGAGGACACGTGAAATGACAAGGCTGCAGGAGTCATGGGTCCAGACGCCCCAGTCTGCGTGATCAATACCTTCCTTTGGCCTACCCAGAGCCTGGCTATGTCTCTTCCAGGGAGCCAGGTTCTGTCTGTGGGTGTTAGTCCCTGGAGGGCTGGGGTTGCCTCTGTCCCTGTCCCCTGCTGTGACCCCAGCATGCAGAATAGCTCCTGACATGAAGCAGGCACTTGGACAACTTTTCTGCTTGACTTGTAGACTAAGTTTTATCTATGAATGGGCGTGGTGGTGCATGGGGTGAGTTTCAGGGGGTTCTATAGGGGTATGGAAAACCAGGCTGTGCTCCCAGAGAGGACACACAGATGACAGTCATGATCTGTGGCCAGTCTATCCCCAGCAGTGCTTGCGAAGCCACCAGGGACACCTTACACTTCCCCATCCCTTCTCCCAGACTGGGCACTGCCCACCAGCTCCTGCACACCTCAGTTGGGTGGACGGCCTTGTAGTTCTTTCATCCTGGGGGTGCTGAAAAGTTGTTTCCTGAGCACACAGCTGCCTTGGTTTATTTTTCAGCAGAGCAGGTTAATGAGTAGTGTCACATTCCCATTCCCCGCTGTTCCCTGTTACCACGGCTGGAGGGGAGGATGCTGCTCCGAGGTCATTTACGAAGCCCGCAGGTTATCCAGAGATGGAAGCAGAGGGAAGGGTTTCCCAGGATGAGGATGGCGGGAGACCTGAGGGCCAGGGGCTTAGCTCTGGGGGATCCTGGTCTCTCTCTCGTCACAG
>CM070782.1:12753853-12756353 GCA_036346955.1 Dipus sagitta
TCTCCGTGTCTCCTTGCAAATAAATAAATAAATAACCTAAAAGCAATGAATTCAAATTCAAACATATAACAAATTTAAGGTGTTTCTGACAGCACTTTCCTGTGTCGCATCACGAAACTTTCCTGCAGCTTTGGTTCCGAGCACACAACACATGCAGTTTGTATTGTGCATGCCGTCACATCGCGTAACGCCAATGAATGCGGCCTGAAGAGATTGCCATATGCTATGAAGCACAGTGCTTTGACTCTACCTACAAAGTTTTCTTCTCTTACAGAAATATGGCCTGAGGGCTGGAGAGATGGCTTAGTGGTTAAGGCATTTGCCTACAAAGCCAATGGACCCAGGTTCAATTCCCCATGACCCAAGTAAGCCAGATGCACAAGGGGGGGGGGCGCATGTGTCTGAAGTTCCTTTGCAGTAGCTGGAGGTCCTGGTGCACCCATTCTCTCTCTCCCTCCTTCTCTGTCAAATAAATAAATAAATAAGAATAAAATATTTAATAAAAAAAGAAATATGGCTTGATTACAGAAAGCAAACACTTCATATTTTGCTGCTATCATTCCTCAGCATCTAACTGTCAAATTAGTATATCTTTGGATTGCATTGTTAGAATGTTTGATTTCTTCTGATCTTTTATTAAGCATGCTTAAAAAATTATTTATTTATGTGCAAGGAGAGAGAGAGGTAAAGAGAGGGAGAAAGATAAGAAATGGATGTTCCATTTCATCCTGACCCTGCTATCAAACTCCAGACACATGGGCCACTTTATGCATCTGGCTTTACATAGGTACTGGGGATTTGAACCCAGACTGTCAGTCTTTGAAAGCAAGTGCCTCCAATTGCCGAGCCTTCTCTCCAGCCCTAGCATATGGTTCTTTTAAAAAATATTTTTATTCATTATTTATTTGCAAGCAGAGAGAGAGAGACAGAGAGAGAGGGAGAAATGGGCATGCCAGGGCCTCCCATCACTGTGACTGAACTCCAGATGCATGTGCCACTTTGTGCATCTGGCTTTGTGTGATTACTGGAGAATTGAACCTGGGCCATTGGGCCTTGCAAACAAAGGCCCTTAACCTCGAAGCCATCTCTGCAGCCCAACATATGTTAATTATAAATAATAATGAGTTTAATTTATGACATTTTCAGATGTCATATAACGTACTTTTATCATATTTACCATAGAATATTTTCTTCTAAAAACTGCTGTTTGAGTTGCCAACTTGAGCCTTATAAAAAAATCATTACATGAATTTTGGCTTGGGTTTAGGACAGAATTTCCAACAAATTCTGAAAAAGCCCTAAACTTACTTCTGCTGTTTTGATATTATGCATGTATGTGAAGCAGAGTGCTGAGCACTGACAATTATAAAACCTAAATATTGATCGATTCTGAAAATGTGTAAGATGCTCTATATTCTTTAGTACCAAATATTGAGAGGCAGATAAAGAGAGAGAGAGAGAGAGAAAGAGGCAGAGAGAGAGAGAGAGAGAAAATGAATGGGTACACCAGGGCCTCCAGCCACTGCAAACAAACTCCAGACACATGCGTCACCTTGTGCATCTGGCTTATGTGGGTCCTGGAGAATCGAACTAGGGTCCTGTGGCTTTGCAGGCAGGTGCCTTAACAAATAAACTATCTCTCCAGGCCCTTGAGTCTGTTTTTCAAATATTTTTATTTTATTTATTTATTTGAGAGAGAAAAGAGGCAGAGAGAGAGAGAGAGAATGAGCATGCCAGGACCTCTAGCCACTGTAAATGAACTCTAGACGCATGCGCCACCATGTGCATCTGGCTTACATGGGTACTGGGGAATTGAACCTGGGTCCTTAGGCTTCACAAACAAGTGCGTTATCCAGCTAAGCCATCTCTCCTGCCTTCATGAGTCTTTTTATAAGGGTGCTGATCATGTTGGTGAGACGGGATCTTCATGATCCTGGTCACGTGATCCTACCTCCCAAAGACCTGGTACTACTTCATCAGGGCAAAGTTTCAACCACACTGAATCCCTAATAGACTGCATTCTAATCAGGTCACTTTTGTTCATTTTTATTTATTTATTTAACAGTGACAGAGAGAGAGAGAGAGAGAGATAAGAGAGGCAGATAGAGAGAGAGAGAGAATGGGTACGCCAGGGCTTCCAGCCACTGCAAATGAACTCCGGACGCGTGCACCCCCTTGTGCATCTGGCTAATGTGTGTCGTGAGGAATCGAGCCTTGAACCGGGGTCCATAGGCTTCACAGGCAAGCACCTAACTGCTAAGCCATCTCTCCAGCCCAAATCAGGTCACTTTTACCACAACTCAGGCTTTGACACCTTCTTGGGGACAAAGTTCTAGCCATGGAAGATACCATCATATTGGCTGTCACGCATTTCTAGAAGCATCTAGTAAGCACGTAATTGCTCCAGAGCTGGCCTAGGCAGGGGACTCCTGTTCTCAGGTTGTTTGCATTCTGTCACCCAAAAATAGGAGTTTTGAGGAGCAGAGATGGGTTTTGGGAG